>JAXFYN010000034.1:0-445000 GCA_036172215.1 Camellia granthamiana | reverse complement strand
TTACCAGAACCAATCATTATTGAATTAAACATTAAATTGAGTTTTCCACAACTAAATAAAGCTGAATATCCAACACGATCTAATTTGGATAACGAAACTAAATTCCTAAAAATTGAAGGAACATAAAAAGTGTCTTTTAGATCCATCTGATGACCCGTCTCTAAGATCAGTCGGTAGGTTCCTACAGCTATGACTTCGCTTTGAGATGGTTCCCCATATAGACAAATCTTTCACTTTCCTTCGGTTTCTTGGTTGAGAGGTATCCCTTTCTTTTCGAACCAAGCCTTTTGCTTGCTACAGCCTTTCTTCACATGTCCTTTCTTGCCACAAAAGTTGCACTTGACAGTGAAACCATTCTGAGCCTGATTTTCTTCCCCAGGTTTATTCTTTTTCTTTGGTGGATTTTTCTTTGATTTTACAAACTTACCCTTCTTTTCTTTATAGCTCCATGAGTTACAGCCCATGCAGTTTAACGCCCTTCCTCCCTCAACCTCACTTCCTCCTGAACACATATATTAGTCAGCTCATTCAAACTCCACTTATCTTTATTGGTGTTATAGTGGATTTTGAATGCGCCGAACTATGATGGAAGTGAGTTGAGAATAAACTGCACGAGGAAAGTTTCATCAACTTGCATCCCTACAGTTTTAAGTTTTGCAACTTTGTCAGCCATATTGAGGATGTGATCCTGAATCCCTCGGTTGCCATCATATTTCATTGTTGTCAATTCAGCCATAATAGTGCCAGCAAGTGACTTGTCAGCAGATCTAAATCGATCTTCAACAGCCTTTAAGTATTCTAATGCATTAACAGTTTGAGGTAAGGAGGTCTTGATGTTATTTGCAATGATCATCTTCATGAACGTCAAACTGAGTCTATTGGACCTTTTCCAAGATTCAAAAAGGGCAACTTGTTCTGCGGTATTATATTCATTAATCTCTGCTGGTTTATCTTCAAGCAATGCCATATCAAGGTCCAATACACCCAGTGTAAACTGAACGTGTTCATACCATTCCGAAAAATTCGAGCCAGTAAGCAGAGGGACGTTCGATGCAAGAGAGTGCAATGAGGTGGGAACTTTCACTGGAATAAGATAGAACAATATACATATTAAAGCTTTGAGAATTATAATCATGAACTATTGATATCACATAAGTCTTTCCTTTGGGCAAAACTTAGGTATATCTATTGTCCACTCGTCAAGAAACACTTATGTGGGTCTAAAGTAATTTATGAAACTTTTCCGTTAGTTGTGTTACCTTTGGGTATTCAATTCTAATCTGTCAAATTACATAAGTTACATTACACCCAGTTCATAATTATTTAAAAGTGACTCTCCTTTAGACTAGTCTCAATCTCCTAATTATAACTGCAATCACTGCTAAAAAAAGTGGTTTTTTGCGACCGTCACAAGCCGTCGCAAATAATAAAAAAACAGTCGCAAAAGACCTTTTGCGACGGCCCATGCGACGGCAACTGGGGGTCGCGAATGTGGAGGTGGCAAATACTTTTTGCGATGGCAAACAACGGTCGCAAATGATTTGCGACCGTCTAAACTACTTATGGCGACTGCTATTTTTCCGTCGCAAAAAGCAAAAAAAAATGCTAACATGTTTTTTGGCGACCATCTTGTTACCATCGCAAAAAAATAAAAAAAAATAAAAAATAAAAATAAAAAATGAAAATAAAAATAAACACTTAAAATTGAAGCCATCGCATTTGAGTCTCAAAATTGAAGCCATATGTGAAAATTGTTACAACTAGAAATAGAAAAAAGTTCTTTTAGACACCATTATTAGCACTTTAAAATTAGGAAAACACAGGAGGCCACATAAACCCTAACACAACAATCTAAATTTCAGATGAAATCTTTCTTAGATCTAACACAATTACAAGATACCACAAGACTGCTTTAACAATCTAGAGTACCATTCCAATACTTCCAACAAAACTACCAAAAGACAGAAATAGACAATCTCCGCGCACAAAACTAAGACCTTGGCTTCTCTTTCTTCTCTTTGAAGAGAGCCAGAAGGGTGACACCAGATACCTTCACGACCTTGAATCTGACACCAAGAATATCTCCGACAGCGTGCCCCTTACATCCAAATCGAGCAATCAACACCTCATCCTACAACAAGAAATGTTTTAAGGTTAAGTCACCAAGGATGACTGCAAAATGATCATCCCAAGCTTTTAAAGAATACTTACATTCTCTTCAATGTAGTTTAAGCAACCATCAATTGGGACAAATGCTGCAATCTTCTTCCCATTTCTAATCAGTTGAACCCTAGCACATTTTCGGATAGCAGAGTTTGGCTATTTAGCCTCAATACCACTTGTACGAGCACGAAATAATCTTCTCGTATAATCTTGTTGATCAAGTCTGCGCTCCTCCAAACGTCGTCGCTTTACTCCCTAAAAACACAAACGTGAGCTAGCCGGCGGGTGTGTGCCGGATACCTCTCTGATGCCTAAGTCAGCAAAATAGACAAATAGACAAAAGCTATGTGTATTCGAGAATCAAAGTTGTGTTACCTCCTCCATAGGTTCTGTTATGAGCTTTTTATAGGTTCCGCGTGGCACAATCCTAGTAGGACTCTTATTCCTCCATGTAGAGTCCTCCTAGGAATCACACTTCTGAAAGATAATGCTTATCCTTCAACACCCCCCTCACTACTTAAACCAAGTGAGATGGTTTTACCTCGGTAATATGACAAAACGACCGAGCTAACGCGGCCATGCTAAAGCGACAGAAACGACCGTGCTCCAACTAGCTCGGTTCTTCCCTTCATTGCTGGTACCTCGGTTTGGTCCGTCGAGACCGAGCTAACCGTAGTAAGCTTTGATCGAGCTAACGAGAGCAAGGTCCACCATAAGAAGCCCAAATGCCTCGGTTCTGAATACCATAACCGAGCTAATTATCACCATACTGACCGTGGTAACCACAACCATAACCGGACCGAGCTAACTGCAAGGTCCTTTCACTCGGCCCTTTTTACCGCGGTCCACAGAACGGCCCATTACCGCACCTTGGTCTAGCTCGGCCCTAATGCACATAAAAACTCCCTCTCAGTAAATGTCAATTGGCCATTAGTCAGGTTTGATACTAAATGCAATAACCACAAATGAACATTTAACAAAAAGGAGGTAAATGAAAACATATTAGAAAAGGCATACATCTTCTCGAGGACAATGTCTTTGGCATGGGAAGACCCAGCAAAAGGCTTCTTCCATTCATTGCCAAGATGGGACTTCTTATACGCCTTGTCAGCCCACCTTTGCCTTCTGCGATGGGACTTCAGTTTGCGACCAGCTCCCATACCATATGTCTTCCTGTGACATGCAAAATTTTCAAGTTCCAAAGCCATTCAATTGGAAAGGAGCTTATAACGCCAACTAGAGAAGTAACTATGCCATGTTTGGTTGCTCAGAAACATCTTAGCAAGATGATCTAAATTTTCTTATTTATATCCACCATTTTACAATTATGCAAGTTTCTTTTTGTAGTGATCATTGACTGCTCTAATCTCAAGTGAAAACTTACAATTAATTTTTCATTTGAAATTAAAATTAAAGTTTTCTTTTTTCTTTTTACTAGGTCCAAGAAGCATCAAGTTCATCTATATATTGGTTTAAAGCTTAGCACAAAGCAGAGAATAATGTAAAATATCAAACATCTATTTTACTTATTTTATTTAATTTTATAAAGTATGGAAAGCCATTTGAAATACACAATGAGGGTCATTGCCAAGAAGCAACTATGTAAGCTTTGTTAATTTTAACGCATACTTTTAAAAAATTCAATTTCCAACCAAAAATAATGTTTTTTCATAAAAGAAAAACTCCTGTCTTTGTAAGAGATTCATGCCAAAGAAATCACCAAAACACACATGGTTCAAATAAGGTCATTCAACACCTTCCAAAAGCTAATTGAATATCTGAGTGCTATCTGTTAAATTTGAAACAGGGAACTTCCACTTTATTTTCTAATCCAATGTATAGATCTTCTATTTGTGAAGTGATTTACCAAGGGAAAGGAAAAAACCAATGAAATATAAACTTCTTTTTTTCAATTTTCATTCCCATTTCGTTTCCTCCAACAAATCCAAGATCCAAACTCAGCCCAGATGTAATTTCCCACTATGTTTTGTTGCTGACAGAAAGGTGAGAATTGAAAACTATAAACTTTTTAATCATTGAAGCAAACTGACTGTACCTTGTCTAATGCCAATCTATTAAAAAAGGATCAATTAGAGTTGGAGTATGATCAAGTTAATGGATCAGACATTTTTTTAAGAAAGTATAGTAAAACAAATCATAACACACCAGACGGTGGTGTAACCTCTACACACCAAGAATATATAAGGACCATACACTCTCATCAAAAGAGAGCTCTCCCAAAAAATCTATAAGAACAAAAGATGACTGACAATTTAATTAGTAAACCACTCAAACATTTTTGATTCAGTTCACTGTAAATTAGTTACATGTTTCTTGATTGGATCAAATAAATTAGTTAGTTTTCCTCCCTCCCTCTCTCTTTTCTCCAAACATATTCAAAAAATATGATTATAGAAATCACCAAAGACATTCACAACATCCAACAAGCGAAAGTTCCAACAGCAAGAGCAATGATGAATACACTTATATCGAGTGATAATGATTCATGTCAATGTCAATGCTAACAGATCAATCAACTAGAAAATCCAATCAGCATAATCAATGAACTAATTTAATATTACATATAAATCAAGCAAATTCAACACTAGGACTTTTTATCTTCCAAATTCAAATTTACCAATTCTTGCCTCAACAAATTCAAAATTGCCGATAATAAATGAAATCTTGATTTCAAGTTAAAAACAATAATGTACTACTCACTATAATGTATTGAAGAAGAAATTGAGAGATATACACTAATAGATATGGAAAATGCAAGAAAATAGGGCAAGAATAAGATGAGTTGAACCAGTACATACCTGTACGAGGATGAGACGAATTAGTCGAACCAGAGCTTCCTCGTATGATATGTATGTGTGGCTAGAGATAGATAGATAGATAGATAGATAGATAGAGAGAGAGAGAGAGAGAGGGATTGGGGGCGAGATTGAGAGAGAGATTCCTACAACTGGAGATCTTCAGACGACGATGACGAGCGAGAGAGCAGAGCTATACAGGTCTGTTCAACGCGTGCGAGAGAGAGAGAGAGAGAGAGAGAGAGAGAGAGAGAGAGAGAAAGAGAATGATCCGCCATAGATCTTTAGAGCTATTTGTCAATTCTCTCTCTAGAATCATCTAGAACACAAGCTATCAGATATATACACAAATATATGCATGTATATAAAGAGAGAGAAAGAGACCTGGAAGAGGTTGAGGAGGGCAGGGGCAAATGCGAGGCAGCCGAAGGAGAGAGAAAAGTTAATGGCGACCTGAGAACTGAGAGCTTCGACGATTAATTTAAGACATAGAGAGAGAGAGAGAGAGAGAGAGAGAGAAGGGGGGGAACGATATCAATGTTTGTGAAATAGGGCTAGGTCAATTATAAGGAAAAAATGAAGAAAAAATAAATATAAGGAATAAATAGATTATTTGCGACTGATAATTAGGGGGTCGCAAACTGTATAGTAGTAAAAGGTCATTTTTCTAGTAGTGAATTGAGAATATTATCGACCGTAATGTTACTTGTAGCGCCCGACTTTCTTCGTGTGCCCCCCTTTCGGAGAGGGCGCGAATATGTCTTACTACTACAGTTCAGACTCCCGTCACGGTTCTGAATCTAATATCACAAAGTGCAATGTAAGACTGATAAATCAGCAAAGAGTCCAAATCTAGCAATCAGTTTTGGAAAATCGATTTTGAATCAAAAAGCGCCAAACATGGACTCTTTTGCCAGATTACAGAGTCGCCACCTAAATGTTTTGTTCTTGGGAAATTTAGGAAACCCTGACTCGTGCCAAAGGCCACGTGTCTATCATCACCAAAGTTGCCTCGGCTCGGGAACTTAAGTACGAGAGGGGAAGGTCATAACATGAGCACCCCTGCTTGGCCGATCAAAGGATCGGCCTCTACTAAACATGATATGTTTTTTGATAAACACATGTATTCTTATTCTGATTATTAATCTAACTTACTATGTGATGCGCACAGCATACAAGTATAGACTCGATCGTGAGAATTGGAACAAAACAACTCATGTTTGTTCTTGAAAATGGTTTGAAAGTGCTACTCGCAAGTAGGCTAAAGCGTGGATTTTCCACCCTCAAGTGGGCTTTAAAACAAGATTTTGCCACTTCGCAAAGTGGGCTTAAAACATACTGTAGACACCCCATTTTGACCGACCCTAAGACTTGGGCGCTTTCTTTTGATTACCCGATGATGACAATTAGAATATGTTTCTCGCAGAATTCTCAGTAAAAGAAATGAAATTTGAACTTTAATCCCAACCTTCACCATTATGGCCAAATTATTTTAAAATATTGAATATTTCATTAATTTAGTATTTTTGTAATTTTTCATAATTTTATGTGTTTGTTCATATTTTTAGTGTATTTTATATAAAAGAAAATAATAAAACAAATTATATTATGTGTTTAAAATTATTATATTATAGGTTTAGTATTTTATATAAAATTATATTAGTATATTATATGTTTAGTATTTTGGTATAAATTATATTTCATATTTTATGTATTATTATAATTATATTATATTCTAAAATAAAAATAATAAAAAAAACGATTTGATGTCGGCATGTCGACATGTAAATCCACCGAGTGTTTATCTATATATATTATTATTATATTTATATTATTATTTATTATTATTATATTATTATTATTACTATACCATTTGCCTATATAAGGCAATGATTCTAGAGGAGTCGAAGGGAGAGGCATTCTGGAGGAGGAATTCTGAGGGAGAGAAAGGCTCAGCAGAAGGAGAAAAAAGAGGGGGAGAGAAAGAGTCTGAAGAAAAAAAAAAGAGAGAGGAGGGAAAATAAAATATTTTCTTTGATATTTTTATTTCCATTTTGTCAATATACCATTCAAAAAACAATCACTAAAGTTGTAATTCTAAATTTTGGACTGAGAAGTGAGAACATATTCCACAGACTTGAGAGTAGTCAAAAGAAAGTTTGTGACTCAGAAAATTCATCATTTCCCCAAAAGGTGAGTTTTCGCAAATTGTCATTTAATTTTAAAAAGTGATATAATTTGTTTAAATACTTTATTTACTTCGTTTTATAACTCTTTTTTTTTATCGCTTTAATGGGATGGCTGCACCACCCACATATCTGCTGTAATTTAAATATTGTGTATAAATTGTTGTAATTTATTACTTTAAATAATTTATCCCGGCGGTGAATAGTAACCCCGACGATGAATAGTACCTTCGGCGGTGAATAGTACCTCCGGCTATTTAATTTTGCTCGCTTTCTATAGCTTAATTCCCGCACTATTATATGCTATTTAGGGGGCTGTTTAATTTATTTCAATGATTTATGTTTTAAATATCAAGTTTGTTTGTACTAACTAATTAATCAATGTCGCATAATCATCTCTGCAACCTCCCTCCATTCTTTGCTTATTTCGATTAAAAAGTTGTGAAAAATTAAGATTATGATTCAAGTATAAGTAAGGAACTCTTCCATACTTAATGATTTAATCTCTTTGGATGTTCTATCAAAAGTATAAAACGCTCTATGCTTAATGGTTTAATCTCCTTGGAGATTCATTACCAATGGCATAAAACGTTTTATGCTTAAGAGATTCATTACCAAAAATATACAACGTTCTATGCTCACTGATTTAATCTCTTAGGGGATTTACCACCAAAAGCATAAAACGTTCTATACTTAACGGTTTAAATTCTTTGGAGGTTCACTACCCCAAATGTATACATGTTCTTATACTAAAGCACAATCTTTTATTTTTCATTTCTCTTTATTCATCAGTGTGTTTACTTTTAAGGGACTAATTGACCCTTGGAAATCACCAAGGAAAGTGTCATTATCACTTATTATCAAGTTTGGATTTCAAGTCATTATCACTCAAGTTTGGGTTTTTCTAAGTCATTATTACTCTTTTGAGTTTGACTAGTCCTTGTTGCACATCTTGAGTTTGACTTGGAATCCCTTATCGCTTGTAAATAAGTTTGACTCTTCCTTTGTAATTTCCCCCAAAGAAAATTTTCTCGGGTTAAGTTGATGCTTGCTTCTCTTTATTGCATTTTGGACTTAGTGGACGTAAATATCACTTTTGCACAAACAGGAGAAAAGATAAAGAAATGGACAGGTAATAAAAAAGGCTAATAAAATTGGTTAAAATTGGATTACAACCAACATAAAGAACCAATATGATTAATTGAATTCGGTCGGACGTTATACCGAATTTATTGTGTCAAGGCTTGCCTTACATCAATTATTGTAATAAATTAGACAGCCCCTTTTATTTATTATTCATTCGGTTTTGTAATAATTATTTATTCGAACACTTGGACATTCAGACCCTCCTGCGTGAGGGCGCATTTGGACATTCGGACCCTCCGTCGCGAGGACAAATATGTAATAAGTTGTATGTCTTCCAACCCCTATTCTTTCTCCCTTTTATTTCACTGCTTATGATGGTTAGATTAAGGACATCATGTTTAATTAGCATTTTCCATGATTTGCATCTATTCGTTTGCATGCATAAAAGTTCAGCTCATCATATTATTCAAATGTCAAATTCAAACTCTTTACTTGAATATATGCTCTATCGCATGCCTTGAATTGACTCGCATGCCATGCTAGTAGCCGAGCTTATTACTTGCACGTTGTATGTGTTGCATGAGCCATATCGCATTAATTAGGATCATGCATTTTTTCTAACTATTTACTTTCTTTTGACTCGCCTTCGGACATAAGGTAAGTTTTTATGCTTTAGCATATTGCATAAGTGCGATTGCTGTTATATCAAACATACTACCATGAGGCTAAGTGCTTACTTGATATACCTGTTTGAATGCCTGTGGATGAAGGCTAATCACTTGAATTGGGATACTTTGATTCATGTATATATGAGATCACCATTTTCAGTGATACATATTCAAAACATTTTTTTTTTCAAAACAAACATGGAATCAAACGTTCCAACTTTTCGTGAAATTAGTCTATACTTGTATGTTACATATAGAACAAGAGCATATATTGTACATAAAAATCACATCATGATTAATAGAGGCCGATCTTTGATCAGGTGAGTGGGGTGTTCAATTATTGACCTTCCCCTCTCATACCTAAGTTCCCGAACCAAGACACTTTGGTAACGACGGACTAATGGCCTTTGGCACGACTCATGGGTTTCCTAAATTTCCCAAAAATAAATATTTAGGTGGCGACTCTGATATCTGGCAAAGCAGTCCATTTTTGGCATTTGATTCAAACATCGATTTTCCAAACGAATTTGCCAGATTTGGACTCTTTTTGTGTTTTTCACTGTTTCACATTGCACTTGTGAAATCAGAATCAGAACCAACACACAAGTGGAGTCCGAACTGTACGGGCTATTTCATTCTTCCGAAAGGGGGCGCGAAAAGCCGAGCTACAGTTTCTGGCAACTCTGCTGGGGAATTGGAGAACTTGACTCAAACTTCATGATGTGAATTTTTATCTACATTTATATGTTCTTTGCATTGCATTTGCATTGGTGCGCCTAAGTCCCTGTGTTTGCCATCTGTTATTCCTGGACGGTTTGCCGGAGGCTTGCCTACAAAGCTTGCCAAAAGGCTGACCGGTCATGGGCTCTGTCAAGTTGGGAACACAACCCTTGGATCTGGATTACCACTGTACCGCTTGATCCTCCTTTCACTTTTCGGTGTTAGGTGTGAGAGGTATATTAGGTAGTCTTGCTGAGGTACCCTTTGTGACTATTTGACCTAATGCATATAGTACGCTCTAGTGACCATTCAAATTAGGACAGGATGCTACCCGTACAGGATGTCATGAAACCACTTGCTTGAAATAGTGCAGCCTAGATCATGTCAAAATCTAGGACAGGGTAACCCTACCCCCTCATAGGGGTGTTTTGGTTCTTTTTATGTGGTATGTGCTTTTACAGTGAAATATACGGGGTGGTTCATAGCGTGGTACAAATTAGCAATCATTTTGAAAACAAAGTTCAGTGGGGATCACAGTTCAGCTGCGTGTTGTCATTGTTGAAAATTGGGGCTGAAGTGCTGTCCGATTTTGCTTATGTTTTCTTTCTTGCTTTTATAAGGTAATTCATCATCATAGCTTCAGAAAGACCTGATATCCCCCAAGTTGTGTGGACTCATTCTGGTAGACTTTGCAAAATTCAGGATCTTGTTGACAATCAGTCAGTGTTAGTCTCACTTCCACCAGTTACTCAACGAAGAAGGAAAATACAGTCAGTAACACCAGTACAAAGCACTCCACAAACACCTATTCGCATCCGCAATTCACCAATATCTCACCCACCTATAAGAATGGCACAAAACACAGAAGAAATTGCTGCCATGATGGCAACTTTGAGAACCATGGATCAAAGGTTGGCCGCACAGGATGAAGTCATCGCTGATCTGCGACGCCCATCTGGGGCATCTGCATCCATTGTCCACCCAATCCCGGCTGCACAGCCAAATTCTGATCCATCTCCACCGGTTGAGAACCCCCAAATCTCGGATCCTGAGGAGATGTTCGCATCAGCTCCAGCTTACAAACCTATGGCACAGCCCCCTGTGGGAATCCCTCCCTTTGATATCAATGAGATTGATCCAACTCTGATCAAGATTGCTAGGACAACAGCCAAGATAGCAGATCCATTTTCTAACACAACCTCACAAACCACTCCCATCAAAAACCCTTTTATTGAAAATATCCTAAGAACTCGGCCCCAAGCCCGAAATTTTCATCCTCTTTACATGGATCTTTCTCAAGCCTTGAAAATTCTACTAGGAAAAGGGCACCTAGAGCTCCTAGAATCCCGACCCCTCCCAAGTCCTCTTCCACCAAGACATGACCCCAATAAATACTGTGTCTATCATCAACAACACGGACATGATACGACCCGTTGCATCCGTCTTCGTCATAAGATTCAAGATCTTATTGACGAAGAGATCATAGCTCCACCAAAAAGACCTCATGCCACCACTAACCCATCACCTCCACACCTCAACCTGATCCACACATTACCATCCACCTACAACCCTAGCATATACATCACCCCAACCCATTTACCCAAACCTGAAGTGTTCATTCTAGAAAACACGGACTTATGTATGATGGATGCACCACAACCCCAATCATCTCAACCTCCAAAATTTGAACTCCCAGTCCAACCCACTCCAAAGAGCCTGGCCCAACCAGTTCACCAGGACCAAGTCGGTTCAAATACTTCACAGGCACCAATAGCCGAACCCAGTACTTCTAAGCTGCTGAGCATGATTGAAGATCTTCAGAGCACTGTGGCAGATTTAGCCTTTGGGATCTTGGCTCCGTCACCGATCACATCACATGCCAGAAATTTCACGTCAAAAAGCTCCCCAATCTTGAGGCAAGCTGCAATTGAAAATGGCCAACCCGAAGTTATTTCAAGTCTGGGTAATGACATGCCAACAATGAATGGGCCTCGTTTTGATATAACCACCCGATCTTTTGGCAAAATTGAAACAAGTGGTAGGAACAAGGTTGGGGTAAGCATTGATCCCCATGAACATCTCTGGTATGCCATTGAGGCTTTGAAGGTCAGAGGGTTGAACAAACAACAAGTGCTTACAGTTGTTACAAAAACTGTGGATGACACTTTTGTCATTCAAGTTGGGAGCATTTTGAATCAAGGGGCAAGCCGGGAACAGGGATGTCATACCAGAAATACCCATGTCAATTCCAATCCTACACTCGTAAGAGATCATCAAACCCAGTCAACACATGCTGGCCCCTCTGTCAATCCCTCAAGGACTGGTAACCCCCGCACCTTCAATCCTCTTAACATGACCTTGTCCAACACTCTCCAAATCCTCATAGAACAAGGCCATCTCAAGCCCCTTGACTCTCGGCCTCTCCCCAATCCTCTTTCAGCCAAGTATAATGCTACCAAGTATTGTGCCTTCTATCAACAATCCGGCCATGACACTGACGGTTGTTTTCGCCTTCGCCATGAAATTCAAAACCTTATTGACAACAAGATCATCACTCCACCAGGTCTTACAAAGTCTATCGGCACTGGATCAATGAACTTGGGGGATAGGACGACTGGTCCTGTGATCGGGGATAAACCAACTAATGATGGCACACATTTTACTCCAAACATGATGGATGGCACGCACTGATTTTAGCAATTTGGAAATGCTTTTTATTTTACTTTCTGAACTGGGTGTTGAGTCAGTCTTGTTGTGTCAGAGTGTGGTGATTTTGGGGGTGTCCTGGGCATCACTGTCCTGTTTGTTTTTGGTCTTGTCTTTTCTTTCTTTCCTTTGAGTCTGTTTCAGTTGTTGAACCAAAAGATCCAAATGAAATGACAGTAATTTTTTTACCTACTTCTTCGTGCCTTTAAATCATTGCATTGACCAAAGTTTTTCAAAACTTTTTCCAAAACTCTAATAAAAACAAAGAGGAAGAATTTCCTTGGGATTTGCAAATTTTGATCAACTGAGAAGAAGAGAGGTGTACTAAGCCCTTGATGAATAAAATCATTTTTGTTAATGTGGGTACTGAGAATGATCCTAGCTTGGTCCAAATTGGTTCTATCCTGTCTTCGTAAGAGTACGAGTGATTAGTCACTTTGTGAAAAGATTTCAAAAACTATTTTTGCGTGGTCCTACGAAGACATGCATGGAATTGATTATACAACATAGGATCCTTCTTGATTTGAGGCCCAATCTCCTTAGCTCCTTAGCTTTCAAACCGTGATTCGAAGTGTTCAGTGATCAATCAAAGTGTAAGGCTTGCATAGCCGAATTGGAAATAGCCCTTGAACTAGGGGCAATGATGTGATCCAGATTGGAAACAGACCTTGAACTCAGGGCAGAGAATGTGATTTCGATTTGAAACAGCCCTTGAACTAGGGGCAAAAGTGTGAGGCTTGCATAGCTGAAATAGAGACAGCTCTTAAACTAGGGGCAATAAGGTACCAACCTTGAGAGGCTCGTTGGGTTGAAAACCCGGAAGGGCGACCCAGGAAAAGTTAGAGCACAAAAAAATAAATAAATAAATAAATAAAAAGAGGAGCTCGCAAGGTTGAAAACCCGAAAGGGCGGCCTTGGCAAAAGTTAGAGCATAAAAGGAGAGTGTCAATACTCGAGTGAACCTTAGCCATGTAGTTTGGAATCAACCCTTGAACTAGGGTCAATGATGCGATTTTAGATTCGAAACAGCCCTTGAACTAGGGACAAAAGGTTGGATGTGATCAAAGAGTTAAAACTAGATCGTTTCCCGACGAAGACTGCCCAAAAAGGCAAAACCCTTAATTTGAGAGAAGAAGGACAATTGAATTCCTATCCACTACACTAGGGGAAAATGCAGATCCAAGTAGCCTAGTCCCTACATCATCATATCTCCTGGTCAAGTGTAGCAGTCATTATTATAGATTTTGACGGCCTAGAGATCTCACACCCAATCAACATGGACAAGCTAAACTGAAACCCTTGAGAGACTCGCTGGGCGGAAAACCCGGAAGGGCGACCCAGGCAAAAGTTAGAGCAGAAAAACAAAAAAATAAATAAAAAAGGATGAAAAAAAAAAGTAAAAATAAAAATAAAAAACTGAAAAGCTCGCAAGGTTGAAAACCCGAAAGGGCGGCTTTGGCAAAGTTAGAGCACAAAAAGAGAGTGTTAATACCCGAGTGAACCTCAGCCGGAACTACGATGGCCTGATTCCTATCTTGAGGATATGTAGGTAGCTTCATCCTGAAGTTCGGCCCCAATAATTTTTGTTAACTCATTCATTTCGTCCATGTTTGATTGGTGTATCTTTAGTCAACCTAGTTGTCCTATTTGTATTTGATTGGTGTATCTTCAATCTACTCAGTTCAGTTGGTTCGATTCAACTTAGTTCAGTTCGGTTTGGTTCGGCGGTTCAGTTCGGTCCAATTCTGCTCAGTTTCATTCGATTCAGATCGGCTCGGTTCGGTTATCATCGTTGCTACAACAGAACCAATTCGGGGTTATCTGGCTTAGGGCTATGCACCTCAATGATTGATTCCATGTTAGTTGAGTATGGCCATTTGCAAAAATAGGTTTTGATTAATTTGAATAAAGTTAACTGATTTTCTCAAAAATTATTCCATTTTTGCAAAACTTGGACCATTCTTTGGATTTAAAAAGGGAAAATTTTCAGTGCTTATAACTTAGCTTACATGATTTCAAAACAAAAAATGGACTAAGCATGCTAATCCAATTCTCATGTTGATCAAAACATTTTTACAAAAAAAAAAAAAAATCAAGAGACAAAAAAGGGTCAAGGCAATGAACTAGGGGCATAGTCGAGTTAGAGATTCTATCTTCTCCACCGCTCGAGTCAACTATTCAGTGTATATAAGTGTGTATTCATACCAGTCAGGGTATTCATACCAGTCAGTGTATTTATACCAGTCAGTGTATTCATAACAATCAGTGTATATAAGTGTGTTTGGATTGTTTTACTTCGTTTTTCTTGCGTTGAGTCATTTTTGCTTTTGATTCCGGTCAGTATAGAATCAATGTTCAATTCAGAATTCAAAATTCAATCATTCTCAAATTCAATCAAACAAATTGTTTTCAAGCTCAAAGTGATATGCCAGTCACGCCAGTGATAAGCAAAAAAAGAAACTGATTTTATTAAAGTCAAAGTCAGAGGAGGACATCCCCGATTACAGAGACTCCAAAAAAAAAAAACAAAAAAAACAAAAAAAACAAACAAACAAACAAAAAAACAAAAACAAAGAAAGAGAGAGAGATCTTTTTCTTCTTTCTTCTCCGGCAGTAGCCCGACGGCGAAGATTGCAACTGGCTTCATTTGCACACAGTTTCATTGCTTAACTTTACCATCAGCTGCCTCGCTTCATCTTTACTCCTTCGAAGCTTTTGAAGACTCTACCTTGGCCTGGGCAGAGCTTCCAAAGGAGATTATTCCTCGCTGGCCATCACACTAGTTGTGCGAAGAAACTCCGAATCGAGTCACGGAGGTCGTCAGTCGTTTCAGCTCTTTGTTCTGCTTTTTCAGCGCATTAATTTCTACCTGAGCGTCTTTGTACATACGTTGGAGGAGGGAGAGTGTTGCATTTAACTGATGTACCTCATACATCAAGTTTTGCAGTCGACGGGACAAGTTGGAAACCGCAGTCACGGTCTCCACACAAGACCTCAGCGTATACGAGTTTGCTTCGATGTCAGACTGTGCCGCCATGATTTGTTCAACTGACATTGCTGGAAAGTTGAAAACAGGGGAAGGAGGAGGAGCCCGTGGTTGAGGTTCAGGGGAGTCAGAATTGGTCATCTCTATCGTGGACTCATTCAGGTCTGGAAAAAGATTGAGAGAACCGTGTGAAGAAGCCATGGCAGAGGAGAGTAATGCAAAAGAAAGATGTTGCAGAGTGGTGGTAGAGAAAGTTTGCAAGCTTTTGCTCTGCCTCTCTCTCGCAAGCCTCAACTTAAGAAGAGAGCGAAGGAGAAGACAAAGAGGGAAGAAGGCTGAGATGATCATTGACAATCGGGGCAGGATTGGATAGCTTGTCGGTCAGGCGCCACGATTGTTGAAATTGCGCGCCAGACACAATGCTTGAAGAAGATGACGGAAGAGAGAGTGAGACAAAAACAGAGAGAGAGGCGGGAGAATTGTATATTTATACATATATGTATACATATTGTATATCTATGTATTATATATATTTGTTTGAACGTTTTGGTCACAAGAGTGGCTTAAGTTTAGTGGTTTGGCTCAGTGGTTGAAGGCTGGAAGGCTGAGCCCAAGGTCAGGGGTTCGAACCCCACAACAACTGTATCTTTTGTTTTGTTTTGGTTTTATGTATATATGTCTTGTATAGTATATATATATTTGTTTGCATATCTTGTCACAAGAGTGGTGTGGTTCAGTGGTCGAGGACTTGAAGACCAGGCTTGAGGTCAGGGGTTCGAAACCCTATACCCCCGTGTCCATGCATTTTGCATTTTTGTCTTTCTTTTTTTTGCGTGTTTTGAGTACGTGTGTCGACGTCAGCAAATGGAATATGCCTTCTCAGTAACGGCATCTTCCCGCTAATGCCTGTAAACAGAATATTCCCCATCTGTGTCTAGGTCTGTATTTTGTCTGTAAATATCTGTGTGCATTTATATGTAAATATCTGTGTATTATCCTGCCTGCGTTTGCAATGAGTTCCTATGAGACCAACTGCGACGGTGGAAACTAGAGTTCGAATGGCAAAGCCTAGAACACAAAAGGTTTGGAATTTCCGAGACTAAAGTCTGGTTTAAATACCCAGGGGTGTATCCCCGGCTTGAAATCTGTATGGCAGCCCCATAGGTTGAGGTGGCGTATATGCACCTTAATTCTGGATACTGAACCAACCTAGTCTGTCACCTCGTTGGAGAATAGGGAAAGTTGTAAATATGATCAGGAAATAAAGTGGCATCCATGCCCATTCAATAGGTTAAAAACAACAGGTGCGCCTAGTGTTCTTTTTCCGGTCTAGGAGACCTTAAATCCTCTGAAGGTGTAATTCCTTTGGTGTTTGTTGTGCCCAAACGACTTCAGAGGTCTAGGAGACCTTAAATCCTCTAAAGGTGCAATTCCTCTGGTGCTTGTCGTGCCCGAACGACTTCAGGTGGTCTGGTATAGCCACCTGCCTGTGTTTGCAATGAGTTCCTAGGAGACCAACTGCGACGGTGGAAACTAGAGTTCGAATGGCAAAGCCTAGAACGCAAAAGGTTTGGAATTTCCGAGACTAAAGTCTGGTTTAAATACCCAGGGGTGTATCCCCGGCTTGAAATCTGTATGGTAGCCCCATAGGTTGAGGTAGCGTATATGCACCTCAATTCTGGATACTGAACCAACCTAGTCTGTCACCCCGTTGGAGAATAGGGAAAGTTGTCAATATGATCAGGAAGAAAAGGGGCATCTGTGAAGGTTACCCCTTGTCAGCAAGAAATCATTCTACCATACCTTCTTCCATTCGCGTAAGCCGCGTTTGGACTTCGAATTTACCTTCGCTCCTTTCATATGAATGATGCTAGATTTGATGTTTACCTAATTAAAACCTTTCCCCTTTCCTCTCGTGTGAGACACATTTGGATTGCAAATCGGTTAAAAACAGTAGGTGCACCTGTCTGTTTACACCACGCCACCTCCTCTCGCGTATGACAGACGCGTTTGGATCTCAAATACTCCTCTCGCGTACCACGCGTTTGGATCTCAAATACTCCTCTCGTGTATCCCGCGTTTGGATCTCAAATACTCCTCTCGCGTACCACGCATTTGGATCTCAAATACTCCTCTCGCGTACCGCGCGTTTGGATCTCAAATACTCCTCTCGCGTATGACAGATGCGTTTGGATCTCAAATACTCCTCTCGCGTACCGCGCGTTTGGATCTCAAATACTCCTCTCGCGTATGACAGACGCGTTTGGATCTCAAATACTCCTCTCGCGTACCACGCATTTGGATCTCAAATACTTCTCTCGCGTACCCTGCGTTTGGATCTCAAATACTCCTCTCGCGTACCGCGCGTTTGGATCTCAAATACTCCTCTCGCGTATGACAGACGCGTTTGGATCTCAAATACTCCTCTCGCGTACCGTGCGTTTGGATCTCAAATACTCCTCTCGCGTATGACAGACGCGTTTGGATCTCAAATACTCCTCTCGCGTACCGTGCGTTTGGATCTCAAATACTCCTCTCGCGTATGACAGACGCGTTTGGATCTCAAATACTCCTCTCGTGTACCGCGCATTTGGATCTCAAATACTCCTCTCGCGTACGATAGACGCGTTTGGATCTCAAATACTCCTCTCGCGTACCGCGCGTTTGGATCTCAAATACTCCTCTCGCGTATGACAGATGCGTTTGGATCTCAAATACTCCTCTCGCGTACCGCGCGTTTGGATCTCAAATACTCCTCTCGCGTATGACAGACGTGTTTGTATCTCAAATACTCCTCTCGCGTACCGCGCGTTTGGATCTCAAATACTCTTCTCGCGTATGACAGACGCATTTGGATCTCAAATACTCCTCTCGCGTATGACAGACGCGTTTGGATCTCAAATACTCCTCTCGCGTATGACAGACGCGTTTGGATCTCAATCTCAAATACTCCTCTCGCGTAAGACGCGTTTGGATCTCAAGTTCACATACTCCTCTCGCATAGGACGCGTTTGGATCTCAAGTTCACTTTTCTCCTCTCGCGGACGAAGCATTTGGATCTCACATTCACTACATCCAACATTTATGCATTCATTCAGTGTCACATCATTGTCTTGTTTTGCATTTCATTGCATGATCATAAGTTATGTTTTGCATTTCATTGCATAATCATAAGTTATGTTTTACATATCATTCTGCATCTTGTCCCTGAACTACGCTGGTTTGATTCCTTGCAAACGGGATACGTAGGCAACCTTCTGGTTCAACCACTTGCATTTGCACATTTGTTTGTTTGCCCAAGTCTTACGGCCTTGTCAAAAGGGTCGTCTTCGGGCTTTGACATTCACTCACGAGCTCTATCAAAGAGGGGCAACTGTAGACACCCCATTTTGACCGACCCTAAGATTTGGGCGCTTTCTTTTGATTACCCGATGATGACAATTAGAATATGTTTCTCGCAGAATTCTCAGTAAAAGAAATGAAATTTGAACTTTAATCCCAACCTTCACCATTATGGTCAAATTATTTTTAAATATTGAATATTTCATTAATTTAGTATTTTTGTAATTTTTCATAATTTTATGTGTTTGTTCATATTTTTAGTGTATTTTATATAAAAGAAAATAATAAAACAAATTATATTATGTGTTTAAAATTATTATATTATAGGTTTAGTATTTTATATAAAATTATATTAGTATATTATATGTTTAGTATTTTGGTATAAATTATATTTTATATTTTATATATTATCATAATTATATTATATTCTAAAATAAAAATAATAAAAAAAACGATTTGATGTCGGCATGCCGACATGTAAATCCACCGAGTGTTTATCTATATATATTATTATTATATTTATATTATTATTTATTATTATTATATTATTATTATTACTATACCATTTGCCTATATAAGGCAATGATTCTAGAGGAGTCGAAGGGAGAGGCATTCTGGAGGAGGAATTCTGAGGGAGAGAAAGGCTCAGCAGAAGGAGAAAAAAGAGGGGGAGAGAAAGAGTCTGAAGAAAAAAAAAAAGAGAGAGGAGGGAAAATAAAATATTTTCTTTGATATTTTTATTTCCATTTTGTCAATATACCATTCAAAAAACAATCACTAAAGTTGTAATTCTAAATTTTGCACTGAGAAGTGAGAACATATTCCACAGACTTGAGAGTAGTCAAAAGAAAGTTTGTGACTCAGAAAATTCATCATTTCCCCAAAAGGTGAGTTTTCGCAAATTGTCATTTAATTTTAAAAAGTGATATAATTTGTTTAAATACTTTATTTACTTCGTTTTATAACTCTTTTTTTTTATCGCTTTAATGGGATGGCTGCACCACCCACATATCTGCTGTAATTTAAATATTGTGTATAAATTGTTGTAATTTATTACTTTAAATAATTTATCCCGGCGGTGAATAGTAACCTCTGGTGGTGAATAGTACCTCCAGCGGTGAATAGTAACCCCGACGATGAATAGTACCTTCGGCGGTGAATAGTACCTCCGGCTATTTAATTTTGCTCGCTTTCTATAGCTTAATTCCAGCACTATTATATGCTATTTAGGGGGCTGTTTAATTTATTTCAATGATTTATATTTTAAATATCAAGTTTGTTTGTACTAACTAATTAATCAATGTCGCATAATCATCTCTGCAACCTCCCTCCATTCTTTGCTTATTTCGATTAAAAAGTTGTGAAAAATTAAGATTATGATTCAAGTATAAGAAAGGAACTCTTCCATACTTAATGATTTAATCTCTTTGGAGGTTCTATCAAAAGTATAAAACGCTCTATGCTTAATGGTTTAATCTCTTTGGAGATTCATTACCAACGGCATAAAACGTTTTATGCTTAAGAGATTCGTTACCAAAAATATACAACGTTCTATGCTCACTGATTTAATCTCTTAGGGGATTTACCACCAAAAGCATAAAACGTTCTATACTTAACGGTTTAAATTCTTTGGAGGTTCACTACCCCAAATGTATACATGTTCTTATACTAAAGCACAATCTTTTATTTTTCATTTCTCTTTATTCATCAGTGTGTTTACTTTTAAGGGACTAATTGATCCTTGGAAATCACCAAGGAAAGTGTCATTATCACTTATTATCAAGTTTGGATTTCAAGTCATTATCACTCAAGTTTGGGTTTTTCTAAGTCATTATTACTCTTTCGAGTTTGACTAGTCCTTGTTGCACATCTTGAGTTTGACTTGGAATCCCTTTTCGCTTGTAAATAAGTTTGACTCTTCCTTTGTAATTTCCCCTTTTAAGGGACTAATTGACCCTTGGAAATCACCAAGGAAAGTGTCATTATCACTTATTATCAAGTTTGGATTTCAAGTCATTATCACTCAAGTTTGGGTTTTTCTAAGTCATTATTACTCTTTTGAGTTTGACTAGTCCTTGTTGCACATCTTGAGTTTGACTTGGAATCCCTTATCGCTTGTAAATAAGTTTGACTCTTCCTTTGTAATTTCCCCCAAAGAAAATTTTCTCGGGTTAAGTTGATGCTTGCTTCTCTTTATTGCATTTTGGACTTAGTGGACGTAAATATCACTCTTGCACAAACAGGAGAAAAGATAAAGAAATGGACAGGTAATAAAAAAGGCTAATAAAATTGGTTAAAATTGGATTACAACCAATATAAAGAACCAATATGATTAATTGAATTCGGTCGGACGTTATACCGAATTTATTGTGTCAAGGCTTGCCTTACATCAATTATTGTAATAAATTAGACAGCCCCTTTTATTTATTATTCATTCGGTTTTGTAATAATTATTTATTCGAACACTTGGACATTCAGACCCTCCTGCGTGAGGGCGCATTTGGACATTCGGACCCTCCTTCGCGAGGACAAATATGTAATAAGTTGTATGTCTTCCAACCCCAATTCTTTCTCCCTTTTATTTCACTGCTTATGATGGTTAGATTAAGGACATCATGTTTAATTAGCATTTTCCATGATTTGCATCCATTCGTTTGCATGCATAAAAGTTCGGCTCATCATATTATTCAAATGTCAAATTCAAACTCTTTATTTGAATATATGCTCTATCGCATGCTTTGAATTGACTCGCATGCCATGCTAGTAGCCGAGCTTATTACTTGCACGTTGTATGTGTTGCATTAGCCATATCGCATTAATTAGGATCATGCATTTTTTCTAACTATTTACTTTCTTTTGACTCGCCTTCGGACATAAGATAAGTTTTTATGCTTTAGCATATTGCATAAGTGCGATTGCTGTTATATCAAACATACTACCATGAGGCTAAGTGCTTACTTGATATACCTGTTTGAATGCCTGTGGATGAAGGCTAATCACTTGAATTGGGATACTTTGATTCATGTATATATGAGATCACCATTTTCAGTGATACATATTCAAAACATTTTTTTTTTTCAAAACAAACATGAAATCAAACGTTCCAACTTTTCGTGAAATTAGTCTATACTTGTATGTTACATATAGAACAAGAGCATATATTGTACATAAAAATCACATCATGATTAGTAGAGGCCGATCTTTGATCAGGTGAGTGGGGTGTTCAATTATTGACCTTCCCCTCTCATACCTAAGTTCCCGAACCAAGACACTTTGGTAACGACGGACTAATGGCCTTTGGCACGAGTCATGGGTTTCCTAAATTTCCCAAAAATAAATATTTAGGTGGCGACTCTGATATCTGGCAAAACAGTCCATTTTTGGCATTTGATTCAAACATCGATTTTCCAAACGAATTTGTCAGATTTGGACTCTTTTTGTGTTTTTCACTGTTTCACATTGCACTTGTGAAATCAGAATCAGAACCAACACACAAGTGGAGTCCGAACTGTATGGGCTATTTCATTCTTCCGAAAGGGGGCGCGAAAAGCCGAGCTACACATACATTTGATGAATAGTCCCAATTCAGGCGATCAAGCGTTTACCCACAGGCATTCATGCAGTTAATTACTTAAGCAAATAGCCTCATGGCTGCATGCTATCATTGCAACACTCACACTTATGCAAGTATGCTAAAGCATAAACACTTACAGTGTACTCCGAGCCAAAAAAAGAAGCTAGTTAGAAATCATGCATGATCCTAACTATACAAGATGCCTAATGCAACGCATGCAAAAATGCAACTAAAATAGGCTCGGCTAGCTAAGATGGCATATGAATTCAACACTTGATACACGTATTCAAATAGGTATCGAAATACGATGCAGTTTGAATGATGCGCTGAGCCCGGTGCATGCAAGACAAATGAATGATACAAACATGCAAAGCATAAGGTATGCTAATCGAAACATGCCCTAAGACTAACCATCAAAAGCGGTTAAATAAATGGGAGAAAGAAGTGGGATTGGAAGACATGCACACACGCACGCATCCTTATTACAACATTGCGCCCTCTCGAAGAAAGGTCCGAATGAATAAGAACTAAGCTATGCTAAGCTAAGCTACTTATTACAAAGTAAACTAATTAACTAACTCTAGCTAATTAAATATTACAACCCAAATTGAAATGAAAAGTTGTTCTAAGCTAATTATAATATAACAAAACAAATCAAATGACTAGTTACACGAACTAAACATAAGCATTGAAATGGCCTCGCGGGCGAGGGAGAGATGTATGCTCAGTTGGCGCCGTCCCGGAAATCCATTGCTTTGCCGTCAATTGCCTCTGTTTGCACTTGCCTTAGTTTCTGAACATTGAACCAATCCCCACACTGTTTCTGCTCCAAAACAGGATCATTTCTGCACAAAATTGGACTGGTGTCCGGTCGGCCACAAAAAGTGGCTGCTGGCCACCTTAATTGGTCGGACGGCCAGTAAAAGTGGCCGGTCGGCTACCTTAAGTGGTCGGTCGGCCACCTGCTTTTCCAGGCTTTTGGTTTTGCTGCAACAAAGGACAACAGAGGCATAACAATGTATTTGCAAGAAAATGTGTGTACTACCACACTCCTTATCATGTCTCAAGCTCAAAAGAGGGTGGCACTCGGCTTTCAAGCCACCAATCAAGCATCTCAATGCATGATGTCTCGAAAACCAAGCTTGTACAAGCTTAGTGAATGCACAAACAAGACACAAAGAGCCTCCACCCTATCATGCATGATCAAGGGTGTCGGCGACCAAGAAATGTGACACGTTTCATCACTATGAGTATGAAACGTTCCACATTTCTTGTGTTTAGATTAATGTCCGATCCAAACACATGCAATGCAACAAAATATGCTTATCTTACACAAGTTTTACTTGATTCAATTTTGTTTACACGTTTTAGCTCACCAATTAGTCCATTAACCGGTTAAGTTCAATGTGATTGTCCTCTAATGGGAAAGATGACCTCAGCCACAAGTAGCTTGAGCATGAAAGAAGTCTCATGCTTTTGGTTAGTAAAAACCCTCAAGAGAAGGCTAAAACCATTAGGCATGAGAGCCTCAATCCTATGCTCAAGCCAACAAAGGGCTTAAGACCACTTTCAAAGCAAATGAAAGATTGAAACCATGGAGTGCAATGACACATATTTTAGCACCGAAACGACATGCTAAGTGACTCAAAATCATGCAAACAACTCAAATAATGCATGTTTAAGGCAAAGGCATCAAAGCTAGTGAAGTGTATTACACTAGAAACATGCAATGCAATGCTCAAACAACCAAACCAGCTCAAAACAGAGCTTAAACATGCCAAAACAATGGCCTAAACATGCTGGAAATGAAGCTCAAAAGACTAGACAAACATGCACACAAATTGGCTCACTGTAACAAGCCCGCGAGGGACCTCGCTACAGTTCGGACTCGATTTTGTTGCGGTTCTAAATCTGAACCAAAGAGTCCAACTCCGGCAAATCGTTTTGAAAACAGATTTTTTTTGAAAGAAGTGCCAAACATGGACTGCTTTGCCAGATAACAGAGTCGCCACCTAAATATTTTTAAAATGGGAAATTTAGGAAACCCTGACTCGGTGCCAAAGGCCACGTGTCCGTCATCACCAAAGTTGCCTCGGCTCGGGAACTTGGGTACGATTGGGGAAGGTCACATCGTGAGCACCCTCGCTCGCCCGGTCAAAGACCGGCCTCTACTAACCATGATATCTGTTTTTGAAAACATTGTGAGTTCTTATTCCGGTTATTAGCCTAGGTTACTATGTGATGCTCGCAGCAAACAAGTATAGACTGGGCCGTCTGAATTGGAACAAAATATTTCATGTTTGTTTGTTTGAAAATGGTTTGATGGTGCTACCCGCAGGTAGGCTAAAATGCGGATTTGCCACCCTCAAGTGGGCTTAGAAAACGGTGATTTTGCCACTATCTAGTGGGCTTAAAACAAACAGTCAATGCGTTGTCCCAATTCAAATAACTCAACCTCCACCCACAGGCATTCAAGGCAGTTATATCATATAAGCACATAGCCTCATGGTAAGCATGCTATCATGGCAACACTCACACGCATGCAAGGATGCTAAAGCATAAACACTTACCGAGTACTCCAAGCCAAAACAAAAAGCTAATTAGAAATCATGCATGATCCTAAGTATACAGAAATGCCTAATGCAACACATGCAAAATGCAACTATAGCAGGCTCGGCTATTCTAAATATGGCATATGAGATGCAACAACTATCAAGTACTCAACTTGGAATTGAAATACGGATGCAGTTTGTATGATGCGCCGAGCCCGGTGCGTGCAAAACAGATGAATGATGCAAACATGCTATCATGCTGTATGCTAATTGAAATATGCCCTATATCTAACCATCGTAAGCGGATAAATAAAAGGGAGAAAGAAATGGGGGTTGGAAGACATACATCACACTCACACACCCTTATTACAGCATTGCCCTCGCACAGAGGGTCCGAATAAATATACAGTCCGAAATAAAAGAATAATACAGTCCGAATATTACAGTCCGAATAATACAGATTTCTAATTAATTTACGAATTAACTAAGAAAAACTGTAAACTGGCATGCAAGCCAGGGGGCTGCCTTGCTATTGATGAATGATGTATGCTGGGCTGCCTTGGCGCTGAAATCCACTGGGATGCCCCAATTAGCCTCTGTTTGCAATGTTCCTCGAAATGCGTGCCAGATTCCGAAAAGTTGCTGATTCTTCATTTTGCTGCAACAGAGAGCAGGAAAGGGGCATAGCAATGTATTTCACAAATATATGCATGCCTCGATCCTCGTGCCACCAATCACGCATATCGATGCATGATGGCCGAGGAGCCGAATTGCACAACTCAATATAGGATGAATGCATATGAATGCTACAACAAAACCTAACTCCATCATGGGTAATCCGGAGTGTCGGTGATTTGGGAATTGAGACCCGTTCCGTTACTCGGGGTGCGAAACGTGCCTCGTTTCTCGTGCAATATGCATGATATGCATGAAATGCAACTAACATGTGATATAGCATGCACAATGCTATGAAAATGAGATGCCTCGAAATACGTGCACACGGGCACGCAAATCGAGAAAATGCATGAATGCAATCTAAGATGCAACCTGGTATGCGCTGTACTGGGAAAATGAGATAAAAACGAGATGCCTCAAAATGCGTGCACACAGGCACGCGAACCGAGGTAATGCATGAATGCAATCTAAGATACAACCTAGTATGCACTATGCTGGTGAAAACGAGATGCCTCGAAATGCGTGCACACAGGCACGCGAACCGAGGTAATGCACTAAAGCATGAAATGGCACTCCAAATGCAAATTGGGCTTACACTAACATGAGAGGGCCTCAGCCACACTCACATAAGAGGTCGTGAGATGAAAAAGATGCGCCTCGAAATGCGTGCACACGGGCACGCGAACCGAGGCGATGATATAAAGGCATGAAAATGTAAAATCGGGCTTACACTAATATGAGAGGACCTCAGCCGCACTCACATAAGATGCCGTCGGATAAAAATAAAGTTGTCTCGAAACGCGTGCCCGCAGACACGCAAATCGAGGAATGCACAAAATGGCATACAGAATGCAGTGACGGGCTTATGCCAACATGAGAGAGCCTCAGCCGCACTCACATAGGCTGCCGTCGGATAAAACGAGGCTGCCTCGAAATGCGTGCACACGGGCACGCAAACCGAGGCAATGCATTAAGGCATGAAAAGACACGGGAAATGATATGCAAGCATGGCAAAGAAATTTCAGCACTCACAAATGATGTAAAACAGCCCCGAAATGATACGAAATGACAACCGAAGCATGCAATCATCCCGAAAACGTGAAATTAAGCCTCGAAATGGCCTATAGCCATGCTATACATGCAAAATATGATCATGGCAGCAAGAACAGTAGCAAGGCGGTCCCAAATATGGCATTTTTCAGTAACAAACATGCCCAAAATGCTAGCATGGATAGATCAACAATCTCATACAAGATTAAAGGCCAAAAGAGCATTATAAAGGGAGATGGTATATAGAAAATCCAAATGGACAAACTTTCTTCTGAAACATTAAAGAGGACCCAAAAATAAGCATATATGCAGAAGATGGAAACCTCTAAATCATAAGACAAACATGCTAGAAATGGAAGGCAAAATGGGGCCACAAAAGGGTATAACACAAGACATGCAATCTATACATCAAATGACCAAACCTTCTTCATGAAACATGTAAAGGGGGTCAAAATAAGACTAAAACCAGTAGGGGTCGAAGTCCCAAAAACAAACACAAATAGGTCAAAATTGCATACAAAATATGGCACACTTGATGAATATTGAAGGAACTAGTATATACAATGGCCAAATGAAGTTGAGCTCCTCTACAATGTCGTAGAGGGGCTCAAAATAAGCAAGAAAGCAGTAGGGGTCGGACCCCTAAAAACCAATACAAATAGGTCAATTTTAGCATGCAAAAATGTGACCATCTTGATGAATATTGAAGGAACTAGTATATAGAAATACCAAATGAAGTTGAGCCCTTCTACAATGTTGTAGAGGGGCTCAATATGAGCACAAAATCAGTAGGGGTCAGAGCCCCAATTCTCAACCAATTAGAGTATAAAAAAGGATCAAGAAAAAGCCCTAAAAGTTGGTTTTGAATACTTACCCTTGAAGACTTGTCTTTCTTTGATTCTTAGCTTTGATTTGTAGCTTCTCAACCTCTGAAATTCACTTCCTAGCTGCTGGAATGGTAGTGTTGATGGTGGAGCTAAGGGTTGATGAAGAGGGGAGCTAGGAACTTGGAAGTTTTTCAAGGTTTTGGCTATGGAAATGAAGCTTTGAGAGAGGGGTGTCTTGAGGCAATTTTTTCTAACCTTGAGGAAGGAGCTCATGGTTCCTTTAAATAGGCAAAACAAGGTGTAAAAGGGGAGGGAGAAGCATCCAAGCTTTCCCTCCCAAAATATCCCCCGGATGGGGGGATATTTCAGCAAAAATATCCGGACAGCTGTACAGAGCTGGAAAGCAGAAAGCTGGCCGGCCAGGTAGATTTCTGGGAGGTGGCCGGCCAGCCACCCCACCTGGTCGGCCAGCCACCCACCATGGCCGGCCGGCCACCCCAAGAAAATGAACAGTAGATTTTCTGGCCGACCAGTATAGAAAGGTGTCCTCCCAAGTGTGTAGAACAAGGTTCCATGGTCGAAATCTGGCAACTCTGAAGCAGGAGTCACAACATAGAGCTTGAAGGAGAGGCCCAAAAATGAACTTCACAAATGCTGGCCGACCACCATACCAAAGTGTCCTCCCATATGTGTAGAACAAGGTTCCAGGGTTGGAATTTGGCAACATTGAACCAGGAGTCACAACATAGAGCTTGAAGGAGAGGCCCAAAAATGAAACCCACAGTTTCTGGCCGACCACCATACCAAAGTGTCATCCCATGTCCCCTGATCACAGATATGTAGCTTTGGTTGGAAGAAAATACCCCCAGGGTGTTCAACATTGGCCCGGAAGTGAGAAAAACGGGCTCCGGAGGAGCGAAACTGGTTATCTGGGATAATTGCTGGCCTCCCACCCCCCAGTGATCTTCCTGGTGTTGAAACAGAGGTACCTGCCAAATTTGAACAAAAACTAATTAGAAATGAACGCTCGGGGTCAAAACCGAGCAATTCGGGATCCCGAAAATGGGCTGCAGGTGCCGGAAGCGGTGTTCAGCAGTGAAGTGGGCATCTGCGACCCCAGTGTCCCTCGGAATGACAAAACAGAGGTTCCTGCCAAAAATCAGAGAAAACTGATGCAAAATGAATGCTCGGGGCCCAAATCACGCAGTTCGGGGTTCCGAAAACCGGCTACAGGCACCGAAAGTGGCATACGGCCACGAGGTGGGCATCAGAGGCCCCAGTGTTCCTCGGAACTATAAAACAGAGGTGCAAGCCAAAAACCGGAGAACTCGGAGATGGTTGGGCGGTCCCGAGCCGAGGCACACGGCCTGACGATCCCGAAAACCGGGAACCGGGCTCCGAAATGGGCAAAATGGCCTACGGCCACAAAAAGTAGCTCACGGCCACCGGGAGATAGTCTATGGGACCACTCCCTTCCCTCAGGAAAGAAAACAGAGAAAACCGAGTCTGGTTCGCAAACCGAGACAAGGCACAGAAGAGAGTTCGGAAGTCCGGAGGCAGGGCGCACGGCCGCGATTCTGAAACTTCTGAACGAGCACAGTATGCAACATCACCCAGCGCTCAATCGGTGACGTCTAAGTCTTAAGGTCGGTCAAAAATGGGGTGTCTACAGTTGCCCCTCTTTGACAGAACTCGGAAGTCAAGAAGTGACGGGAGTGAATGTCAAAGCCCAGAGACGACCCATTTTTGACAAAGGCCGAAGACTTAGACAATCATACAAGATGAACAGAAATGTACGCCCGCAGGCAGGGGGGGGCAAGAATGCAAAGTGATAGGCACGGAGCCAAGTGATCATGCAAGTGCAATAAGCTGTAATGAAGCAAGTATCGACAAATAGATGCAACAGTTTTAAGCAAAAGTGCAAAGCAAGAACTATATTTCATGCAGTTAGGAATGCGGAGAATCATTCAATTCTCGTCGCGTCTCACACGGAGAAGATACGATACCTGCGCGATTCGTCTGGTCGCACCAGCCTCAAATGAACCGTACATACAATATCGTGCCTGTAAAATAGAGAAATTCAACAAGAACAATATGCTAACAACATATATTCAATGCGATTCCTATGATTCGAAAAGTTTGACACACACAGTGTCGGTGAATGAATGCAACACAACGCGAGAAAAGATAATGCGCGACAACGCATGTTCAAGCGCAGGAGTATTACACATCAAGAAATCATGCATGACATGCAAAACATTGATGAGAACGCAAATTATGAGCCACATAATGCAAAACGAACATAAGTGAGGGTGCCCGTCTGACATGAAATGTTGAGCCGGAAAACGCGCATTTGGTGGCGGCGACTTGATCGCGGCCTCTGATTTACCTCCCGGAGAAGTCACAACATGTTTAAAAAGGATACACTCCGATTTTGATGAATAATGATGAGACACATGTCAATAATTGCAGCTAAAGTTCCGGCGGAGCAATTTTGCGTCAGAAAGTGCACTTTTCTTCAACTTTTTCAGGTCCCGGGAACTCCGATTTTCCTCAAAATTTGCAGAGAGGTAGGGGAGGGGGTAGGGAGCATGGTCGGCCAGCTCTCCTCCCTAGGAGAGGCCATCGGCCAGGGGGAAAAAGGAAGTGGCCGGCCAGCCAGGTTAGGTGGCCGGCCGGCCACCTGCCCAAAGCAGGGGCATTTTGGTCATTTTCAGCATTTCTATATATACACACCTCCAATGCCATCCGAAATCACTCCCCCAAGTGTGGAATTCTTTCCTCTTGCTCTCTAAGCCATTTTCTCTTTCAGATCTGCATTTTATACGCGCCCCTCGGCCTCCCACGCAAGTTGTTTTTACGAAATCTTTCAGATTTAAGCACTTTGAACCGATTAAATTCTGATTTCGGGACTTCCCTTCTCATTTTCACCACTTGAGGTAATTTTGTTTCAACATTTGGAAAATTTTTCCGGGAGTTGACTTTTTGTTGACTTTTCATTTCCCGAGAGTTGACTTTTTGTTGACTTTTTCCAATTTTGGCCCATTTTGCTCATTTTTGCTCCTCTTTGCAGATTTCTCAACATGGCGGGTCATTTTCCATTCGGTGGAGGTCCTACAGGTGCCGGGGATGATTTTGATCTCATGACACTGCCCCCGAGGGTCCGCCCCTTCATTCCCGATCGTTATGCTCCAGCGGTGCATAGGCTTCCGCGAGCCACTTTTCGTCATTTCACCGCTTTCAACGACCGGGTACCCGGGGATCTTCTTTTACGAGAGCCGGAGCAGCACCTCTCCTATGATGCAGAGGTATTTCACTTGATTCTCTGTATTTCTCGTGCATTTCATACTCCTGCCATGCTTAGACACACAGTTCAACTCACGACATGATACTTGCATCCTGAGCATGTGACTTAAACACTTGAATTTCATGAACACTTGGCATATTGAATAATTGTGAACGCACAGTGCACATTAGTTAGAAATTGAATACACAGCTCAAACATCGATTCACCGAAGACACAACCTGAAGTCGAAAATGAGCACACAGCACATACTGACTAAGAGTAGAACACACAGTCCCAAAACTCAGATTTTCTGAACACGCAGCCCAGCTTTGAAGCGAACACACAGTCCACTGATTGAGAGTAGAACACACAGTCCCAAACTGGAAGCGAACACACGGCCCACTGATTAGGAGTAGAACACACAGTCCCAAACTTGAAGCGAACACACAGCCCACTGATTTGAAGTAGAACACACAGTCCCAAATTTGAAGCGAACACACAGCCCACTGATTTGAAGTAGAACACACAGTCCCAAATTTGAAGCGAACACACAGCCCACTGGTTAGAAGTAGAACACACAGTCCCAAATTTGAAGCGAACACACAGCCCACTGGTTAGAAGTAGAACACACAGTCCCAAATTTGAAGTGAACACACAGCCCACTGATTTGAAGTAGAACACACAGCCCACTGATTTGAAGTAGAACACACAGCCCACTGATTTGAAGCGAACACACAGCCCACTGATTAGAAGTAGAACACACAGTCCCAAATTTGAAGCGAACACACAGCCCACTGATTTGAAGTAGAACACACAGTCCCAAATTTGAAGCGAACACACAGCCCACTGATTTGAAGTAGAACACACAGTCCCAAACTTGAAGCGAACACACAGCCCACTGATTTTCTGAAATTTTGAACACGCAACCCAAATACCAAATTCACTGAACACGCAGCCCATTTTCACTCCATTTGCACGCAGCTCATTTTCACTTCAATTGCACACAGCTCATTTTCACTTCATTTGCACACAGCTCATTTTCACTTCATTTGCACACAGCTCATTTTCACTTCAATTGCTGATACATCATTTTATTCGAAATGCAGGTTCACTCTCGCACAGTGCGAGGATATGGCTCCGTCGTTGCGAGGGAGTGGTATTTCGAGCTTCCGGAAGCTGTCCGGGGATTGGTTGACTTTGCAGGATTCGGGCCATTCTGCAGAGGGTTATCTCATTGCCTCATCAGTAGGACTTTATTTGCTACTTTGGCGGAGAGATGGTGGGACACCACCAATTCCTTCCATTTTTCTGCCACCGGGGATATGACCATGACCCCGCTGGACTTTGCTGTACTCACCGGCCTAGACGTAGGCGGTGGGCCCATTCCCTACGACGAGGATATGGGTCAGTGGGAGGCTGCTTGGATGTACCTATTGGGGGCACACCCGCCTGTAGACAGAGGTTCGGGGAGGGTCCGATACTCCTGGTTTGCTTCCCATTTCCGGCGGCCACAGATGGAGCCTGGGACTCCTGAGGAGGCGGAGCAGTATGCCCGCGGTTTCCTTATGTATCTCCTCGGCACCACCTTGTTTGCTGACAGAGGGAACATGGTAGGATTATATCTCCTGAGTGCTCTGGTAGACCTCTCACAGGTCGGCCAGTATGATTGGGGCGGCGCTGGCCTGGCTACCCTGTACTGTTACATGAGCGCAGTCTCTCGCACACGAGGGGATTTACTCGGCGGTTACTGGAGAGCCTGGGAGGTACATTCTGTCCTCTTGATTTACATTTTTGCTCCTCATTACTTGTTCACTGCACGCACGGCGCACTTTGCATTCTGTAGTCACATTCTACACTGCTTTTCTCAGCTATGGGTGTATGTGTATTTTCCCACATTGGCTCCGGAGATGGAGGTGGCAGGGCCTCCAACGACTCCGTATTCATTGATGTTTGAGGGAGAGCATCTACCGAGGCCTCGAGAGACTCTCTTCTCTCTGCGACAGTACTTTGACACTGTTCGGGCGACAGAGGTATTTCAGAACTCTCAGCTCCTTTCATTCTCATCTTCAATCTGTTATATATTCTGATTTCTGATTGATTTATGCACTGGTTGTCCGCAGATCACTTGGCAGCCCTGGGCCGTCTTTGGCGATGATCTCGACAATCAGTTCCCCGGAGGGTCGACTAGTTCCCAGTACAGGTTCCTTCTCGAGGGACCAGTCGGCAGGGCTTGGTTCTTGGGGGAACGTTTTCAGCGTCAGATATGGGGGGGCAATTCTCAGGAGCCTCCTGCTGTGCCTCCAGACACCATGCGGACTGCTGATAGATTATCCCCTGAGGAGGTTGGTAGTGCTATGCAGGGCAGTGATGCTTTATTACATCTTCTTGAGGGGAACTACGCCACCTATCGCCGCATATACCTGATGCCCTCCCTGTCGGGAGTACGGGCTCCACCACGGAGGTCCACTGGCGCACCATCTTCGAGTCGCGCCCGTGCCACAGATGTCCCTTCTTCTAGCAGGGCCGGTACATCTAGAGGTAGAGGCAGCTCAATTCCTCCAATCCCTCCGACTCTTGATCACCCTGGATGGCCAGAGATGCCGACTGAGTTGACGAGTTGGCAGTATGGGGCTACCTCCCCGATTCCGATCCCTATGGAGCCTCCGACGCCTGGTCACAGATACGTCAGTGATCCTGACTCACCACCGGTATGTTCTACCATTTTTCATTTGTCACACCGACATTTTGGCAGTTGCTTGTTTTATTGATGAGTTGAACTTGTGTCTGCAGCCACCTCGAGAGTACGTAGACCAGATGCTCGGGGTGGTGGCCTCGCTTGAGGGGATGGTCCTGCGTAGAGAGGCACAGATGTCCATCATGGGCTTCCAGGTACCCTTCATTTTTCTTGCATTTTACCATTTTGCAGCACTGATAGGTTGTGTAGAACACATCTGGCACACACCCCACTCACATACTATACTTGCACCTGCTTTTTATGTTTGAACTGATGTATTGCACTTCTCATTTTCAGATGCCTCCTGTATATGCTCAGCCGCAAACTGGGCCACCCGGGCCTTTTCGGAGAGGTCGAGGTACTGGGCCATCCAGGCCTTCTCAGGGAGTTGGGCCATCTAGGCCTTCTCGAGGAGCTCGAGGAGCAGGGTCATCTCGCAGACGCAGGGCAATCGTTGAGGAGGATGAGGAGGAGGAGGAGGCCGCAGATCATGTGTCAGAGGCATCTCCTGAGGAGGGAGGCTCTGGTCTCGGTTCCAGGAGCGGAGATGAGCCTGAGGGAGGTCCGGAGGATGACAGCTCCGATCCGGATGGTGATGGTGATGCAGAGATTATCCCGCAGAAGAGGATGAGAGGGCCTCCACATTCTCGTTCTCGAGGATATTGATGTTATTTCCTGCTTTATTCTACTTTTTAGCTAGTAGTTTGTAGCACTTTGCACATTGTTAGGCAGCTTTATTTTCAGTAAAACTTGTACCTTTATTTTGTTGTAAAACATGATGGAATGAAACAGCTTTTGAAAAGATGTTATATTTGAAATTCTTGGCATCGCATCGCATCATTTCGCACAAGAATGGAATTGGATGGAAATGTGCCTCATGTATTTACTGGGTCAGGTAGTGAACCGACACAACAAATCAAAACAGATCGACTTACTAAGAAATAACAGAATCTTAGCAAGTTTACAACTCGATAAGCAAAATACAACAATATTAATGACTCAATAAACAAGATTCAACAAAATTGTGTAACTAAAAAGTAATAACTCAAAACACAAAATGCGACAGCTCGACAAAACTTACAACTCGATAAACAAAACAACAACTCGATAAGCAAAAATACAACAAAACATTCTTCAGACGGACAATCTGGATAACGGAATGTGCCCGAAACCGAGAGAAATGGAGGCCTTCGACATTCCCGATGCATGCAAATGCTTCAAACTTTCTTCCGGTGGGCAAAATGGGACCCAATGCGAGGCCGAAAGCATTTCGTTTTTGAAGACGAAAAGGTGGCCGGCCTACTAGGATAGGTGGCCGGCCGGCCACCCCTCCCACAACCACCGAAATGTTGACAAGTGTCCCTTGAATAGTGTTTTGCCCCTCTATAAAAGCTCCACTCTTGGAACTTGTTCATTTCATCACCTTTCCTCTCAAAAATGGAAGCCTTTCTCACCGAAAATCTCATGTCTTGGATTTCTTCTTTAGATGGCTCGGAAAAGTTGAATTTCCGGGGTTTCGGCTTGAATGCACTATTCACGCTAAGCCGGACTCCACTGCATCTTCCTTTCCTCTCTGCTGCGGCAAGGTTTTGGAACCCGGTGACGCACGTCTTCAGCTTCGGCGGGCAAGAGGTATGTCCTACTTTTGAAGATTTTCAAGCCTTGATGGAGTCCGAGCGAGGCGAGGAAATTCTGCCCCAGCTCAATTTTAGTTATGCCCAAACTTTAGGGCGGATGTGCGGTCTTAATGCGCATGATGCTAGATCTCTGATTGGTGATGGCATGTTGGATATCCCGAGCCTGGTTTATCGATTTTCTGATGCCGGTGATCGCAGCAACCACTATTGGCAAGGCTTCCGGCAGCACGCCCTCTGCTTGTGCCTACTATCTCATTTTCTGTTGGTCTTGGGCTCCGGAGGGGCTAGCATCCGTTTGATTGAAGTCGCTCAGGGCTTGAGGGATGGGAAGAGCTGCATTGCCATGACTCTGGCCGAGACACTGATGGGCTTGGATGCTTTCCACTGCCGGGAGACAACCAGGTTTGCAGGGAGTCCACTACTGCTACAGGTAATGTTTCCCACCCAAGCTCACATGTATATTTGCTCACATCACTCGGCCCTCGGGCTCGATTTTTCTCACAAAACCCTCATCTTACTTTTCTCTCATCGCACATCTCTCTATTCTTTATTCTCTCATTTTTCATCCCTCCCCAGATATGGTTGATGGATAAATTGCAAGTTGTGGACTCTTGTCCTGCTTATTCAGCCCGTGGCTACTTCTTTCGGCAACGCCTAGTGAATGCTCTTGATGAGAGCTGGTGGTTTGAATGGATGTGCAACTTGTCGGCGGATCGCATTGCATGGCGTTGCCCTTGGCTCAATCTCCCGGCAATGAGCTATAGCATGCCCCGGCAGGTCGGGATTAGACTGATCGGCTTGACTCATTGTGTGTTCTATTTCCCATTCCGTATTCTGCGCCAGTTTGGCCATGATCAAACTTGCCCACCAGAGGGGATTGAATACCCGGCTACATTTCCAGTTCGAGGCGCACAGCTGGCTCGGCAGACCGCAGCATGGAGAGTTAGAGAGCTTCTGGCCCCTGCTCCTATTTTCAATCACACTTTGTCTGATGAGTATTGGGATTGGCTCAACGAGGAGGCACAGGTTGGGCCTAGGCTGGCATCAGAGGCTTCAACTAGCTCTGGGAGGAGGGGCAGGGACACCTGACTTGACTATGCCCCAGATTTATTGCTTTATTAGTGCTTTCAAGTTTTCTTCACGAGTGTAATAAAAAGCAACTTCAATTGTATGCAAGAGCAAGAGAACTCTGTTTTGAAATCAATGAAATTGAAGGTCGTGGTACTGAAAATTCTCCGCTTTGGTCCATAAATGGTCTTAGTTGTGAAAAGATTAATTTGAGCAAAGCCAACTTTTATTAAAACTTTTCAAAACTATTTTCGATATGGATCAGAACTGGACACGCCTGAGATCTGTCACTGAGGTGCACAACCCCGGATCCTAGCAACTGGAAAGTTGCCCCTAGTTTGAAAAGATGCCTCGGCAACCCCATTGCAACGGAAAGTTGCCCCTAGTTTGAGTAGCACTGTACCGGAGATCGCGATAAATGCTGATGAATAGAGATGACTGAGATGATCAAAATGGACAAAGTTGATCGGGGAAAATGTTTATGGCTGAACTTCAGGATGAAGCTGCCTACGTATCCCAAAGATGGGAATCAAGCCTTACGTAGTTCAGGCTTAGGTTCGCTCGGGTATTTTTACTCTCCTTTTGCGCTCTAACTTTTGCCAAGGCCGCCCTTTGCGGGTTTTCAACCTTGCGAGCTCAGTTTTTATATTTTCAAATTTTTCGTGCTCTGAGTTTTGCCTAGGTCGCCCTTTCGGGTTTTCGGCCTAGCGAGCCTCTCAGGGGTAGTATTTCTTCAACTTGTCCATGTTGATCGGTTGGGAAAACTCCAAGCCATCTAGATCCATCAGAACCACAGCTCCACCTGACCAGATTGACTTGATAATATAAGGACCAGTCCAATTGGGTCTGAACTTGCCCCTTGGGTCGTGGATGGGAGTTCGGTTGTCTTTGAGTACCAAATCTCCTTCCTTCAAATTCCTGGATTTAACCTTCTTGTTAAAAGCCCGAGCAATTCTACGTTGATAGCCTTGAATGTGGTACAGTGCCTTCAACCTTCTTTCATCAAAAAGCATGAGTTCTTCAAATCTGTTCTGTTGCCAATCTGCTTCGGCTATTTGACACTCGGCCAATACTCTCAATGACGGAACCTCAATCTCAATAGGCAGAACGGCCTCCATCCCATAGACTAATGAGTACGGAGTCGCCCCAGTAGAAGTTCTGATCGAAGTCCTGTAGCCCCACAGAGCGAACGGCAGCTTATCTGGCCAATCCCGATAGGTTTCCACCATTTTCTGTAGTATACGCTTGATATTCTTGTTGGCGGCCTCAACTGCTCCGTTGGTTTGCGGCCGGTAAGTAGACGACTTATGAAAAGCCACATTGTATTTTTCCAACAAGTCTATCACTTCCTTCTTGAAGTGGGAACCATTGTCTGAAACGATTTCATTTGGGACCCCGTAGCGACAAATGATGTTGTTTCTGATGAATTTCGCAACGTGTGAAGCCTTCAACACTGCATAAGACTGGGCCTCAACCCATTTCGTGAAATAATCTATCGCTACAAGGATGAACTCATGCCCATTCGACCCTTTTGGCGTGACAGCCCCGATTACATCAATTCCCCAGACAGAAAACGGCCATGGCGAAGTCATGTTGTACAACTTTGACGGCGGAATGTTCATGCGATTTGCATGAATTTGATACTTGTGACATCGCCGGACGAAACCAATACAATCCTCCTCCATGGTGGACCAGTAATAACCCTGTCTGAGAATCTTCCTTGCTAACATTACCCCATTCATGTGTGCACCACATTCTCCTCCATGGATGGCTTCCATTAAGCGCTTTGACTCTTCTGCATCAACACACAGTTTATGCATTCCCAGATGACCTCTTCTATACAGTTTACCCCCGCAGATGATGAACTGAACGGCCAATCTTCTTATCGCTCTTTTGTCCTTGGCATTTACCCCTGGCGGGTATGTTTCCTTCTCCAAGAAATTCCAGATATCGTGATACCAAGGGTTCTCGTCCTGAACTTCATCTATGGCTGCAATCGACTCATAAGCAGGTGCAAATTTCTGATCGATAATGACTGGACACATTCGGACTCCACACGGGATGTCTATCATAGATGATAGAGTTGCTAAAGCGTCTGCGAACTTGTTGTTTTCTCTTAGTAGATGAGTAAAGCTTAACTTTTCAAACCGAGGAATCAGCAAATCCAAGGTTTGATGATACATCATCATATTTTCCTCTTTTACTTTCCAGTCTCCTTTAGCTTGAGACACAACAAGGTTTGAATCTCCAATGACGTCCAGCCGTCTTGCCCCTAGTTCTAAGGCTGCTTCCAAACCAGCAATGCACGCCTCATATTCTGCTTCGTTGTTCGAGACTTTGAACCGGAGTTTGAAGGCTAGAGGGATACGGGAATTGTCGGGTGCTATCAGCAACACTCCTATCCCATACCCATGTTGATTTGACGCTCCGTCAAAGTACATCGTCCAAACTTCATCGTCGATATACAGAATTGCTTCATCTGGGAATAGATACTCAACTGCTTCATCCCCCTCAACCGGATGGTCGGCAAGGAACTCTGCTACTGCTCTTCCTTTCACTGACTTGCGCGTGACATATGTGAGATCAAATTCGGAGAGCAACAGCAACCAACGAGCTAGCCTACCCGTAAGTGCTGGTTTCTCGAAGAGATATTTGATGGGATCAAGTCGTGAAACCAACATTACAGAGTGAGCTAACAGGTAGTGCCGCAGCTTCCTGGTAGCCCATACCAAAGCTAAGCAAGCCTTCTCTAGTGGCGTATACCGGGTCTCATACTCCAGCATTTTCTTGCTCAAATAATAGATGGCTCTTTCCACCTTGTCTTCTGACTCTTGTGCAAGCATGCAGCCCATCGTGGTCTCAGTCACTGATAGGTACAAAATCAACGGTTTCCCTGGTTCTGGCGGTGATAAAACGGGCGGGTTCTGTAGATATTCTTTGATCTGTTCAAATGCAGCTTGACATCGGCCGTCCCATTGGAACTTCTTTCCTTTCTTCAGAAGACCAAAAAGTGGTTCACAAGTCAAGGTTAGTTTTGAAATAAACCGTCTTATGAATTGCACTTTACCCAGAAAGCCTCTCACCTCCTTTTCAGTCCTCGGTGGGGGCATTTCTAGGATGGCCTTGATTTTGGAAGGGTCGACTTCGATGCCCCTTTGTGTAATCAGAAACCCCAGCATTTTTCCCGCTGTAACACCAAACGTACATTTCTGAGGGTTTAGCCGCAACCGGAATTCCCTGATCCTTTGGAAAAACTTGTGCAAGGCGGTGTAGTGGCCCTCTCTTTCTTTGGACTTGACAATCATGTCGTCCACGTACACCTCAACCTCTTTGTGGATCATATCATGTAGTATTGTGGTCGCGGCCCGTTAATAAGTAGCCCCAGCGTTCTTCAATCCAAAAGGCATTACCCGGTAGCAATATGTCCCCCACGGGGTAGTGAATGCAGTCTTTTCCCGGTCTTCGGGGGCCATCACTATCTGATTATACCCTGAGAAGCCATCCATGAATGAGAGCAAAGCGTGCCCTGCTGTGAAGTCCACTAACTCATCGATGTGCGGTAGGGGAAAGTCGTCCTTCGGACTAACTCTGTTCAGATCTCTGAAGTCTACACACACCCGGATCCTGCCATCTTTCTTCGGCACCGGCACAATGTTGGCCAACCAAGTCGGGTATTCGGATACCAGCAGGAAGCCTGCATCAATTTGCTTGGTGACCTCTTCTTTGATCTTGAGAGCCCAGTCCGGGCGGATCCTTCTAAGCTTCTGTTTGACAGGTCGGGCCTCGGGGTCAAGGGGGATCCGATGCTGTACAATCTCAGGATCGATTCCAGGCATGTCTTCGTAGGACCACGCGAAAACATCTTTGAAATCTTTTAATAAAGCGACTAAGCGCTCGCGTTCCTCTGAAGACAACGTGGACCCGATCTGGACCAGCCGCGGGTCCTCCTCAGTACCAATGTTCACAGAAATGATTTCGTCCACTAGGGGCTTAACAAATCTCTCTTGCTCCTGCTCAATTAAACGTTGTAAAACCGGAGGAACTTCGTCCTCTTCGTTTTCATCAAAGTTTTGAAAGTCTGAATTAATACAATAAATCAGGGGCACAGAAAAATACTCAGAAACCACGGTTGCCTGATTCTCATTAAGTTCACCCAAATCGTCCTCGGTTACAATAGACTCAAATGAGAAAGAAAAAGACGACCTGGACAGGACTTTGGCCTCCGGGTTGACACCCCCAGGAGTACCAGACTCAGACTCAGTCGAGCTGGAATCTGATTCCGACTCAGAAGACTCGGTGGAATCAGATTCCGGCTCACTACCTGACCCGGAACTGCTGGATAGAAATCCCTCCTCGTATTGCCAGGTGAGGGAGGGTGCGATTGATGCGTCCAAGATAGCTGCTGGTTGGCTCGCAGCCGTTTCATTCCCAATCATGGAAACCATGAAGTTATTCCCCAAGCAATCTTGGTCGATCGAAGGATCAGAGAGGAGACATGCCAGTGCTACCCCCATTTCCAATTCCGTGCCCTCAGCATCCTCTGCCTTATTCTGCTCAGCCTCAGTTATTGGGTCTGTCTGCTCTGCGGCAACGTCATCCCCGGATAGTTGCAGGTCGAAAAAGATTTCGAAGCCTGGCACGCGCTTCCTCTCCGCGTTCAGCCACGGCTCTGGGAAGCCGCAAAATGGAAAATCCTCCCCCTCCCGGACAAAGCGTCCGTTCAGGGTACCTTGGATGGGCCTATGCATTAGATCAAAAGGCTTCCCAGCCTGCTTCGCCCTGGCCCTGCCGGCCATTTCCTTTCCTTTCCTCGCCCAGTCTTCTTTGGTAGGCAGATAACCTAATCCAAAGGTATGTGGATTATGTGGCACTTCGGCCAACGTTGCGACTCCTTTCCTGCCGCTTCTTCCCAATCCCATCCCCGGGATATGCTGTAGCTTGTTCATGAGGTAGACGGCTTAAGCGCTGACATACGCACCCTCATTCACAGCCATAATGTTTTGTACTACCCGGGCCTCAGCCAAAGTAAATCCCGATATAAACATATCCTCCATGCCGTGTTCAATCTCCAGGACTGGCGTAGATACCTCCGGAGGAGGATGGATTGATGAATTCCCAAAAACAATGGCTACTCCCTTTCCATAGGGGTATTTCACCATTTGATGTAGAGTAGATGAGACGGCCTTCACCTGATGCAACCAGGGTCGTCCCAAAAGCATGTTAAAAGATGCAGGGACCTCCAAGACGTGAAAATCTACCTCTTGTTGTCCAGGCCCAATCTTGGTTTGGATTTTTACTGTCCCTAGGACATCCCTACTCGTATTATCATAAGCTTTGATCACTTGAGAAGTTGGGGTGAAGTCCGCAGGCTTTAACCCAATCGCATAGGCCGTCCTGGCCGGGCAGACATTGATAGCGGATCCGGTATCAACCAGTACCACCGGAATCCATTTGTCCCTGCATTCTACAGAGATGTAGAGGGGTTTGTTGTGATCCACGCCCTCAGGCGGCAGTTCCTTATCCGTAAAGGTCAATGCCGGGGAACCTCCTCCCGGGAAGACCAAACCAACTAGTTGTTCCGGCGTAGTTTCGATGGAGAGTTTCGCTCTGTCCATGGCAGATAAGACAGCCTGCCGGTGTACCCTGGAAGCCATAAGCAGTCCCCAGATGGAGATGTCTGCTTGTATTTTCTTTAGCTGCTTCAGTACAGCCTCCTCTTCAACTTGCTTCTCCTTCTGCTTCTCCGCTTCTTTATCTTTCCCTGATACCTCGGGTTGATCAAGGTGTGGGGGCTTGAAATACCGCCCACTTCTAGTCATATGGTCTACCTCCTCGAGGTACCAGGTGCCGTCTGGTTGGTCACCTGCCCAGTCTTCGTCTGTGTGGGCGAGATATAAGTCGTCATCCTCCCACCACATTCCATTAGCATCTAGCAGGCACCTGTCTGGTTCCGACTTGCTCGTGCTCTCAGCACTTTCCTCCCTCATGCTCACAGCATGTTCAATTTTTGTGCCCACAGCACTCTCCATTTCCTCATGGTTCTTCGCTTTTCGGGCTCTCTCAGAAACCCATCTCTTTTCTTGTTCCTCCAGTGCCAGTTGTTCAGTTTTCAAAATGTTTTGGTCCTGAGCGAAATTCTTCGTACCGGTGCTCTCCGGCAATTCAATCTGATCCCCGGCCCTTCCGGCCACAAATGGTACAATGTCAGGCTGATCATCCAACCACCCGACGACTTCCGCTGACTCCTCGTAATCAAACCAATTAATTGATGCATCACCCGCTTCCTGATCGTTGAAAAATTGAAGGTTGGCGAAGTCCTGTTCCATTGTAGTCAGATCATCTGTCCCTTGTTCAGGTTTGTCCTCCCGGATCATGCACAGTTCAGTCTTCTCTGGCAACCCCACACTCAGCTTAGGCTGGCCCATTGACAAGATATATCCACTCGGATCATAAGCTTTCCCGACTAAATTCTCAGATTGTTCCACCCCAGACTCAACAGCTTTGCTCTCCTCGGAAGCCTGCCGCGTTCCATTCTCGGTGGTCACCACCTTTGGCTCAGGTTGGGTCGTGGAGGTGTCCACCATGCACAAATCCGTGCTATCAGGGAGGATCACCTCCGGCTTGGGTAGGTGGGAGGGAGTAATGTAGATACTAGGGTCGTAAGACACGTCCCCAGTTTGGATGAGATTGATTCTTTTGGGTGGATCTTGGTTATGTGCTGGGAGTGGGTTGGTTGTAACGTTGGGTCTCTCGGGAGGTAGAATGATGTTTTTGTCAATGAGGTCTTGAATCTCATGACGCAGCCTGTAACATTGGTCGGTATCATGACCATGCTGCTGGTGGTATTTGCAATATTTGGCTGGGTTGTAGGAAGGGGGGAGTGGATTTGGAGGGGGCCTCGGTTCCAAGGGTTTCAGATGCCCCTTTCTGACTAGAACCCCGAGGACTTTGGACAAAGGCATATGTAGTGGAGAGAAGGTTCGTTGACCCCTAGGTTGGTATCTGGAAGCTTGGTTACTGCTCCCAGACGCATCAGAAAAAGGTGTGGCCGCTGCGGGCCTTGGTTGGGGAGGGGGATTGGTGGTGACCATTCCGACCTCTGAAGTTCTTGTATTGGCAGAGCCACTCGGGCCTGCATTGGTATTCCGGTTGAATGTTCTTCGGGGCTGATCCCGGTCTTGGTCAAACAGACCTTGTTTCATCGCATCCTCTATTTGCATTCCCATATCATGTAGATCTGCGAAAGTGGGGAAAGGGACTACGATCATTTTCTTCATTAATGCCGGCTGGAGATTGCGCACAATCATCCGGATCTGATCTCTGTCTGTTGGCCTTAAGGTCATCATCGATGCCTTCGCCCTCCACCGGGTTACAAAGTCAGAAAAAGATTCTTTAGGCTCCTGCCTCGTTGTCTCGAGATCACGAGTGGTAATCTCGATCTGTGTGTTATATGAATATTGTGCAACGAAGGCCTCGGCCATCTCATCCCAGTTTGTCTTCACATCATCCTCCAGCTTTGCATACCAAGTGGATGCCACACCCGATAAAGTCCGACCGAACAAGGAAAGCTTTTGCGGTCGGGTTAGGCCCATTGGTCTTAAGATGTCTGAAAATAGCCGGAGGTGGACCATGGGGTCCCCGGATCCATCAAAGCGATCGATCTGGGGCATCTTAAATCTGTCCGGCAATGTCACGGCCACATCAGTATAGCCGTCTTCAATGTCTGGGATGGCCTTCACCCCCTGTGATTTCTTGAAGAGTTTTTCCAACTTGCTCAGTTTCAGAGCTGTCTGGTCTACCTCGAACTCAAATGGAGCGTCCGGGTAGTTAGGTGTAATGTTTTTGGACAGTTGTGGTAGAAGCGGGGGCGGAGCCAGCCCCGTTGGAAGACCCGTGTCCTCTTGGGTGTTTTGTGGGTTTGGCGGAGCATTCTGTGGATTCGGGAGGGTAGCTTGGGTATTCTGCAGATTTGGAGGGGCATTCTGGCCAGTAGATGTCGGCTCAGGTAATGGGGCCCCGGGTGGTGGAGGAACCTGATGCGCCCCTAGTGGAGGAGGGAGTTGGTGTGAAGCAGATGCTGCATTCTGCTGTTGTAATCTGGTGATCAACTCAGACTGTTGGGCCATAACAACGGCCTGCTGTTTGGAAAATTCCGCCTGGAGGATAGCATCATCTTGCATTTGTTTCATGCTCTCATTCATCTGGCGCATCATCGCCTCCATTGCTGTATTCTGTTGTTCCATCTGAATAACCGGCAAGTGTATCTCTATAGCAGAAACAGGAATCTCAACCCGACTGTCTGACACTAGAGTAGGCTGCTGTACCAGTAATCTCTGCTCTGATGGACTGCGTTTCCTCGGCCTCCTTCTGATAACCGGGGGTAATGAATGGAACACCGGATGTCCGTCAACTAGATCCTCGGATCGTGTAAGTCGGCGACCTCGTGTCCAAAGTGCTTGGGGAATATCTGATGGTTCGGAAGCAATTGTGCCACAAACTGTCCTAACAAAAAGATAATAAAGCAAAAAGGAAATAAATAACCAGAAAAACGGGCAGCATAACAGCTTAAATTTAAATACACACAACATACAGTCGGGCATACAACACGCAGTTTATAAGCTGGAAATACACTGTCCTCAACCACTGATCACTGTTCCTGTATTACTGTTTCCCAAAACTGAATCGGATATCCGCAGACGACTGATTCTCAGATAACTGACTGATGCCCGCAGGCCTGATATCGAAACTGATAAACCAATGTCCGCAGGCCTGATGCCCAAACTCATACTGATATATGCATTCCTTGTAGAGACGCACTCTAACAAGCACATAACAGATAAATGAGAGCCAAAACACCCCTATGTTGGGGTAGGGTTTCCCTGTCCTATTTCGTCAGGAACTAGGGGTTCACTACGCACGCAGCGGCTTCAAACAACCTATAAACGGGTAAGCAACCTGTCCTAGTTTGGAATGGTCACTATGGATCCGAATATGCACTAGGTCGAATGGTCAAAAAGGGTGCCCCGGTAAAACCGGGGTTTGTGTTCCCATGCTGTCAGAGCCCAGAGCCGATCAGCCTTATGGTCATGACTTGACAAGACAAGCCTCCGGCAAATCGTTCGGGAATGGCATATGGCAAACACGGTGTCCTAGGCGCACCAATGCAAATGCAATGCAAAGAAACACACAAGTGTAGTCAAAATCAGATATCATGAGTTCAAGTCAAGTTCTCTAAATCCCCAGCAGAGTCGCCAGAAACTGTAACAAGCCCGCGAGGGACCTCGCTACAGTTCGGACTCGATTTTGTTGCGGTTCTAAATCTGAACCAAAGAGTCCAACTCCGGCAAATCGTTTTGAAAATAGATTTTTTTTGAAAGAAGTGCCAAACATGGACTGCTTTGCCAGATAACAGAGTCGCCACCTAAATATTTTTAAAATGGGAAATTTAGGAAACCCTGACTCGGTGCCAAAGGCCACGTGTCCGTCATCACCAAAGTTGCCTCGGCTCGGGAACTTGGGTACGATTGGGGAAGGTCACATCGTGAGCACCCTCGCTCGCCCGGTCAAAGACCGGCCTCTACTAACCATGATATCTGTTTTTGAAAACATTGTGAGTTCTTATTCCGGTTATTAGCCTAGGTTACTATGTGATGCTCACAGCAAACAAGTATAGACTGGGCCGTCTGAATTGGAACAAAATATTTCATGTTTGTTTGTTTGAAAATGGTTTGATGGTGCTACCCGCAGGTAGGCTAAAATGCGGATTTGCCACCCTCAAGTGGGCTTAGAAAACGGTGATTTTGCCACTATCTAGTGGGCTTAAAACAAACAGTCAATGCGTTGTCCCAATTCAAATAACTCAACCTCCACCCACAGGCATTCAAGGCAGTTATATCATATAAGCACATAGCCTCATGGTAAGCATGCTATCATGGCAACACTCACACGCATGCAAGGATGCTAAAGCATAAACACTTACCGAGTACTCCAAGCCAAAACAAAAAGCTAATTAGAAATCATGCATGATCCTAAGTATACAGAAATGCCTAATGCAACACATGCAAAATGCAACTATAGCAGGCTCGGCTATTCTAAATATGGCATATGAGATGCAACAGCTATCAAGTACTCAACTTGGAATTGAAATACGGATGCAGTTTGTATGATGCGCCGAGCCCGGTGCGTGCAAAACAGATGAATGATGCAAACATGCTATCATGCTGTATGCTAATTGAAATATGCCCTATATCTAACCATCGTAAGCGGATAAATAAAAGGGAGAAAGAAATGGGGATTGGAAGACATACATCACACTCATACACCCTTATTACAGCATTGCCCTCGCACAGAGGGTCCGAATAAATATACAGTCCGAAATAAAAGAATAATACAGTCCGAATATTACAGTCCGAATAATACAGATTTCTAATTAATTTACGAATTAACTAAGAAAAACTGTAAACTGGCATGCAAGCCAGGGGGCTGCCTTGCTATTGATGAATGATGTATGCTGGGCTGCCTTGGCGCTGAAATCCACTGGGATGCCCCAATTAGCCTCTGTTTGCAATGTTTCTCGAAATGCGTGCCAGATTCCGAAAAGTTGCTGATTCTTCATTTTGCTGCAACAGAGAGCAGGAAAGGGGCATAGCAATGTATTTCACAAATATATGCATGCCTCGATCCTCGTGCCACCGATCACGCATATCGATGCATGATGGCCGAGGAGCCGAATTGCACAACTCAATATAGGATGAATGCATATGAATGCTACAACAAAACCTAACTCCATCATGGGTAATCCGGAGTGTCGGTGATTTGGGAATTGAGACCCGTTCCGTTACTCGGGGTGCGAAACGTGCCTCGTTTCCCGTGCAATATGCATGATATGCATGAAATGCAACTAACATGTGATATAGCATGCACAATGCTATGAAAATGAGATGCCTCGAAATACGTGCACACGGGCACGCAAATCGAGAAAATGCATGAATGCAATCTAAGATGCAACCTGGTATGCGCTGTACTGGGAAAATGAGATAAAAACGAGATGCCTCAAAATGCGTGCACACAGGCACGCGAACCGAGGTAATGCATGAATGCAATCTAAGATACAACCTAGTATGCACTATGCTGGTGAAAACGAGATGCCTCGAAATGCGTGCACACAGGCACGCGAACCGAGGTAATGCACTAAAGCATGAAATGGCACTCCAAATGCAAATTGGGCTTACACTAACATGAGAGGGCCTCAGCCACACTCACATAAGAGGTCGTGAGATGAAAAAGATGCGCCTCGAAATGCGTGCACACGGGCACGCGAACCGAGGCGATGATATAAAGGCATGAAAATGTAAAATCGGGCTTACACTAATATGAGAGGACCTCAGCCGCACTCACATAAGATGCCGTCGGATAAAAATAAAGTTGTCTCGAAACGCGTGCCCGCAGACACGCAAATCGAGGAATGCACAAAATGGCATACAGAATGCAGTGACGGGCTTATGCCAACATGAGAGAGCCTCAGCCGCACTCACATAGGCTGCCGTCGGATAAAACGAGGCTGCCTCGAAATGCGTGCACACGGGCACGCAAACCGAGGCAATGCATTAAGGCATGAAAAGACACGGGAAATGATATGCAAGCATGGCAAAGAAATTTCAGCACTCACAAATGATGTAAAACAGCCCCGAAATGATACGAAATGACAACCGAAGCATGCAATCATCCCGAAAACGTGAAATTAAGCCTCGAAATGGCCTATAGCCATGCTATACATGCAAAATATGATCATGGCAGCAAGAACAGTAGCAAGGCGGTCCCAAATATGGCATTTTTCAGTAACAAACATGCCCAAAATGCTAGCATGGATAGATCAACAATCTCATACAAGATTAAAGGCCAAAAGAGCATTATAAAGGGAGATGGTATATAGAAAATCCAAATGGACAAACTTTCTTCTGAAACATTAAAGAGGACCCAAAAATAAGCATATATGCAGAAGATGGAAACCTCTAAATCATAAGACAAACATGCTAGAAATGGAAGGCAAAATGGGGCCACAAAAGGGTATAACACAAGACATGCAATCTATACATCAAATGACCAAACCTTCTTCATGAAACATGTAAAGGGGGTCAAAATAAGACTAAAACCAGTAGGGGTCGAAGTCCCAAAAACAAACACAAATAGGTCAAAATTGCATACAAAATATGGCACACTTGATGAATATTGAAGGAACTAGTATATACAATGGCCAAATGAAGTTGAGCTCCTCTACAATGTCATAGAGGGGCTCAAAATAAGCAAGAAAGCAGTAGGGGTCGGACCCCTAAAAACCAATACAAATAGGTCAATTTTAGCATGCAAAAATGTGACCATCTTGATGAATATTGAAGGAACTAGTATATAGAAATACCAAATGAAGTTGAGCCCTTCTACAATGTTGTAGAGGGGCTCAATATGAGCACAAAATCAGTAGGGGTCAGAGCCCCAATTCTCAACCAATTAGAGTATAAAAAAGGATCAAGAAAAAGCCCTAAAAGTTGGTTTTGAATACTTACCCTTGAAGACTTGTCTTTCTTTGATTCTTAGCTTTGATTTGTAGCTTCTCAACCTCTGAAATTCACTTCCTAGCTGCTGGAATGGTAGTGTTGATGGTGGAGCTAAGGGTTGATGAAGAGGGGAGCTAGGAACTTGGAAGTTTTTCAAGGTTTTGGCTATGGAAATGAAGCTTTGAGAGAGGGGTGTCTTGAGGCAATTTTTTCTAACCTTGAGGAAGGAGCTCATGGTTCCTTTAAATAGGCAAAACAAGGTGTAAAAGGGGAGGGAGAAGCATCCAAGCTTTCCCTCCCAAAATATCCCCCGGATGGGGGGATATTTCAGCAAAAATATCCGGACAGCTGTACAGAGCTGGAAAGCAGAAAGCTGGCCGGCCAGGTAGATTTCTGGGAGGTGGCCGGCCAGCCACCCCACCTGGTCGGCCAGCCACCCACCATGGCCGGCCGGCCACCCCAAGAAAATGAACAGTAGATTTTCTGGCCGACCAGTATAGAAAGGTGTCCTCCCAAGTGTGTAGAACAAGGTTCCATGGTCGAAATCTGGCAACTCTGAAGCAGGAGTCACAACATAGAGCTTGAAGGAGAGGCCCAAAAATGAACTTCACAAATGCTGGCCGACCACCATACCAAAGTGTCCTCCCATATGTGTAGAACAAGGTTCCAGGGTTGGAATTTGGCAACATTGAACCAGGAGTCACAACATAGAGCTTGAAGGAGAGGCCCAAAAATGAAACCCACAGTTTCTGGCCGACCACCATACCAAAGTGTCATCCCATGTCCCCTGATCACAGATATGTAGCTTTGGTTGGAAGAAAATACCCCCAGGGTGTTCAACATTGGCCCGGAAGTGAGAAAAACGGGCTCCGGAGGAGCGAAACTGGTTATCTGGGATAATTGCTGGCCTCCCACCCCCCAGTGATCTTCCTGGTGTTGAAACAGAGGTACCTGCCAAATTTGAACAAAAACTAATTAGAAATGAACGCTCGGGGTCAAAAACCGAGCAATTCGGGATCCCGAAAATGGGCTGCAGGTGCCGGAAGCGGTGTTCAGCAGTGAAGTGGGCATCTGCGACCCCAGTGTCCCTCGGAATGACAAAACAGAGGTTCCTGCCAAAAATCAGAGAAAACTGATGCAAAATGAATGCTCGGGGCCCAAATCACGCAGTTCGGGGTTCCGAAAACCGGCTACAGGCACCGAAAGTGGCATACGGCCACGAGGTGGGCATCAGAGGCCCCAGTGTTCCTCGGAACTATAAAACAGAGGTGCAAGCCAAAAACCGGAGAACTCGGAGATGGTTGGGCGGTCCCGAGCCGAGGCACACGGCCTGACGATCCCGAAAACCGGGAACCGGGCTCCGAAATGGGCAAAATGGCCTACGGCCACAAAAAGTAGCTCACGGCCACCGGGAGATAGTCTACGGGACCACTCCCTTCCCTCAGGAAAGAAAACAGAGAAAACCGAGTCTGGTTCGCAAACCGAGACAAGGCACAGAAGAGAGTTCGGAAGTCCGGAGGCAGGGCGCACAGCCGCGATTCTGAAACTTCTGAACGAGCACAGTATGCAACATCACCCAGCGCTCAATCGGTGACGTCTAAGTCTTAAGGTCGGTCAAAAATGGGGTGTCTACACTCACAAGCAAGGCATAAGGCACAACTCTCAAAAGCATTTAAAGAGTGATAGATGTGAGAGTATGACAGAGGAATATGCTCTAAAATTACATGCTAAATGATGCTATAGCATGCAAACAACTCAAGCAAAGCATGCTAAGAGCCTTAAACACAAAGCTAGTGAAAGCCAACTACACTATAGCTATACAAGGCAAGCCTCAAAGAACCAAGACCACTCAAAATAGAGTTTAAGCATGTCAAAGCAAGGCCAAAACCATGCTGGAGTGGAGCCAACACATGCTAGAATAATAGGTTGAAACATCAAGTATGTTAAGCTAGTAAGCATGATTATTCTATAAGTACCAAAATCAAGCCACAAGTGACCCAACCAGCTAAAAATAGAGTTAAAGTAGGTCAAAAAAAGGCCTAAAACATGCTTGAACTAAGCTAACATAAGCCATAAAAAGATGCTACTTTGTAGTGCTAACAAGGCATGGCATAAAGAGACAAGGAGGGGAGGCCATTCCCCTCTATTTTGGACCTCAAAACAAACTTTCTACCACTGAAATTCCTCTAGAATTCAATGGTTAAAAGGCCAAGAAAAGGTTGCTCTGAAGGCCTTGAAAGATGGCACAAAAGCTATACAAGCAAAGGAACAAAAGGGAGAGACAACCCCCTAACACAAAATGGGCTCAAACCACCATTTTTAGGACTGAAAAATAGGGGTTTTTGTAGTTGAAAACTAGCTCAAAAACAGTTTGCAAAGGTGGCAAAACAAGTGTGCAAAATAAGCTTAAAGAAGGTAAGTGATATACCTTTGAAGAACAACACTTAAACATCCACTATCTGAGCCAAAACTAGCCTTTAGCAGGCCAAAATCGGTTCCAAGGGACCTCAGCCTAAAGATATGCAACTTTGATGAAGGATGTCTAGGCAAACTAAAAGTGTTTCTGCACTTCTATGCACAAAAGGGCAAGAGAGTGGGAACTCTAGAGAGAGAGGCAGAGATTTTGCTCTCAAAATTAGACCCACATAAGTGTTTCTTGACGAGTGGACAATGGATATACCTAAGTTTTTCCCAAAGGAAAGACTTATGTGATATCAATAGTTCATGATTATAATTCTCAAAGCTTTAATATGTATATTGTTCTATCTTATTCCAGTGAAAGTTCCCACCTCATTGCACTCTCTTGCATCGAGCGTCCCTCTACTTACTGGCTCAAATTTTTCAGAATGGTATGATCACGTTCAGTTTACACTGGGTGTATCGGACCTTGATATGGCATTGCTTGAAGATAAATCAGCAGACATTAATGACTATAGTACTGCAGAACAAGTTGCCCTTTTTGAATTTGGAAAAGGTCCAATAGACTCAGTTTGATGTTCATGAAGATGGCCATTGCAAATAACATCAAGACCTCCTTACCTCAAACTGTTGATGCATTGGAATACTTAAAGGTTGTTGAAGATCGATTTAGATCTGCTGAAAGTCATTTGCTGGCACTATCATGGCTGAATTGACAACAATGAAATATGATGGCAACCGAGGAGTTCAAGATCACATCCTCAATATGGCTGACAAAGTTGCAAAACTTAAAACTTTAGGGATGCAAGTTGATGAAACTTTCCTCGTGCAGTTTATTCTCAACTCACTTCCATCACAGTTCGGCGCATTCAAAATCCACTATAACACCAATAAAGATAAATGGAGTTTGAATGAGCTGACTAATATGTGTGTTCAGGAGGAAGTGAGGTTGAGGGAGGAAGGACGTCAAACTGCATTGGCTATAACTCATGGAGCTATAAAGAAAAGAAGGGTAAGTTTGTAAAATCAAAGAAAAATCCACCAAAGAAAAAGAGTAAACCTGGGGAAGAAAATCAGGGTCAGAATGGTTTCACTGTCAAGTGCTACTTTTGTGGCAATAAAGGACATGTGAAGAAAGACTGCAGCAAGCGAAATGCTTGGTTCGAAAAGAAAGGGATACCTCTCAACCAGGAAACCGAAGGAAAGTGAAAGATTTGTCTATATGGGGAACCATCTCAAAGCTGAAGTCGTAGTTGTAGGAACCTACTGACTGATCTTAGAGACGGGTCATCAGATGGATCTAGAAGACACTTTTTATATTCCTTCGTTTTGCAAAACAGCGCGAGTTATAAACTGCACAAAACAGTGGGATTCGCAAAACAGCACGAGTGTAAACTGCACAAAACAGTGCGATGCGCAAAACAGCGCGCGTGACAAACTGCACAAAACAGTGCGATTAGCAAAACAGCGCAAGTGATAAATTGCACAAAACAGTGCGACGCGCGAAACAGCGCGAGTGATAAACTGCACAAAACAGTGCGATTCGCAAAACAGAGTGAGTGCAAACTGCACAAAACAGTGCGATGCGCAAAACAGCGTGAGTGCAAACTGCACAAAACAGTGCGATGCGCAAAACAGTGCGAGTGATAAACTGCGCAAAACAGTGCGAGTGATAAACTGCGCAAAACAATACGATGCGCAAAACAGCGCGAGTGCAAACTGCCCCAAACAGTGCGATGTGCAAAACAGCGTGAGTGATAAAATGCACAAAACAGTGCGACGCGCAAAACAGCGCGAGTGATAAACTGCACAGAACAGTGCGATTTGCAAAACAACGCGAGTGATAAACTGTACAAAATAGTGGGATGCGCAAAACAACGCGAGTGTAAATTGCACAAAACAGTGGGATGCGCAAAACAGCGCGAGTGATAAACTGCACAAAATAGTGCGATGCGCAAAACAACGCGAGTGATAAACTGCCTAAAACAGTGCGATGCGCAAAACAGCGCGAGTGATAAACTTCACAAAACAGTGCGATGCGTAAAATAGCGCGAGTGATAAACTGCACAAAACAGTGCGATGCGCAAAACAACGCGAGTGATAAACTGCGCAAAACAGTGCGATGCGCAAAATAGCGCGAGTGATAAATTGCCCAAAATAGTGCCATGCGCAAAACAGCGCGAGTGATAAACTGCACAAAACAGTGCGATGCTCAAAACAGCGCGAGTGTAAACTTCACAAAACAGTGCGATGCGCAAAACAGCACGAGTGATAAACTGCACAAAACAGTGCGATTCGCAAAACAGCGGGAGTGATAAACTGCACAAAACAGTGCGATTCGCAAAACAGCGGGAGTGATAAACTGCACAAAACAGTGCGATGCGCAAAACAGTCGTTATCCAAATTACATCATGTTGAATATTCAGCTTTATTTAGTTGTGGAAAACTCAATTTAATGTTTAATTCAATAATGATTGGTTCTGGTAATTTATGTGATGGTTTATATAAAATTACCTTAAATCATGAGTTTGCATAATCATTAGTAACTCTGCCTTTGAGTATTGGTTTAAAACGTGGTCTAATTAATGAAAAACCCTCAATCTTGTGGCATAGACAGTTGGGGCATATCTCTAGAAATAGAATTGAAAAATTGGTGAAGAATGGGATTTTGGAAAACCTAGACTTCACTAATTTTGAGATATGTGTGGATTGCATTAAAGAAAAGCAAACCAAACACAGAAAGGTGCCACAAGAAATAATGAGCTTCTCGAGATAATTCATACAGATATTTGTGGGCCACTCAACATCCCATGTCTTAGTGGTGAAAAATATTTTATCACATTTATAGATGACTTCTCACGTTATGGATATGTGTATCTAATTCATGAAAAGTCTCAGGCTGTTGACATCCTTGAGGTGTACATAACTGAAGTCGAGAGACAATTAGATAGAGATGTTAAAATAGTGAGATCAGACAGGGATGGTGAGTATTATGGTAAATATGATGAGTCAGGCCAAAATCCTGGCCCATTTGCCAAATTCTTAGAAAAGAAAGGCATTCATGCTCAATATACAATGCCTGGTACGCCACAGCAAAATGGAGTTGCTGAAAGGCGTAATCGTACACTAAAAGATATGGTTAGGAGTATGTTAAGTTACTCAATTGTACCTATTTCACTGTGGGGTGAAGCTTTAAAGACTGCAATGTATATCTTAAATAGGGTTCCTAGTAAGGCGGTCCCAACAACTCCTTTTGAGTTATGGACTGGTAGGAAATCTAGTTTGAGACACTTATATATTTGGGGTTGTCCAGCAGAGGCAATAATGTTCAACCCACAAGAAAAAAAGTTGGACTCAAGAACAATATATGGATATTTCATTGGTTATCCAGACAAGTCTAAAGGATACAAATTCTATTGTCCTAATCACAGTACGAGGATAGTGGAGACTGGTAATGCTAGATTCCTAGAGAATGGTGAAATTAGTGGGAGTGAGAAAACACAAGTGGTGAATTTTGAGGAAATTAGGGTGGATATCCCAACATTTGACCTTTATCGAAAAATTGTTGTACCTCAGACTATTCCACAGGCTGAGGGAAACGAATAACATAATGAAAATCCTTCACCAGCTCATGTTTCACCACTTCATGAAGATACCACCATTGAAAATATTGTAGAACCGCCACAATCGGCAATTCTGGGAAGATCTCAGAGGGAAAGAAAGCCTGCCATTCTAGATGATTACATGGTGTATCTACAAGAATCTGATTTCAATATTGGGATTAACAAAGATCCAGTCTCATTTTCACAAGTCATGAATAGTGATGATTCTACTAAATGGGTCAATGCTATAAATGAAGAGTTAAAATCCATGGAACAGAATAGTGTTTGGGATCTCGTCGAATTACCTAATAACTGCAAAAAGGTCGAGTGTAAATGGGTCTTCAAGAAGCGTGGCGCAAAAGGCAATATCGAAAGATTTAAAGCCAGACTTGTTGCCAAGAGTTTTACTCAAAAAGAAGGCATAGACTATACAGAGACCTTCTCTCCAGTATCTAAGAAGGACTCACTTAGAATCATCCTCGCATTGGTAGCTCATTATGACTTAGAGTTGCATCAAATGGATGTGAAAACTGCTTTTCTAAATGGGAATTTGGATGAAGAAATTTATATGGAGCAGCCAGAAGGATTTGCAAAGAAAGGTAAATAACATTTAGCTTGCAAATTAAAGAAATCCATATATGGCCTTAAATTAAAGAAATCCATATATGGCCTTAAACGAGCTTCCAGGCAATGGTATTTAAGGTTTAATGATACCATTACCTCCTTCGGATTTAAGGAAAATGCGGTTGATAAATGCATATATCTAAACGTTAGTGGGAGCAAGTTCCTTATTTTGGTGCTATATGTGGATGACATTTTGTTAGCTAGTAATGACCTTGGCTTATTGCATGAAACCAAGGAATATCTCTCCAAGAACTTTAAAATGGTCGATATGGGTGAGGCAAACAATGTTATTGGCAGAGAGATCTTTAGGGATCGATCTCGAGGATTGCTAGGACTATCTCAAAAAGGATATATTGATCGTGTTTTGGAGAGATTTAATATGCAGTTTTGTTCAGCCGATGATGCACCCATCATGAAGGGTGATAAATTAAGTGAAAAAAAGTGTCTAAGGAATGACTTGGAAAGAAAACAAATGAAGGACATTCCATATGCACCAGCTGTAGGGAGCTTGATGTATGCCCATACATGTACCAGGCCAGATATTAGTCTTGCAGTTGGAATGTTGGGAAGATTCCAAAGTAATCCTGGAATGGAACATTGGAAAGCAGTGAAGAAGGTTATGAGATATCTTCAAGGAACAAAGGACTATATGCTCACCTATAGGAGATCAGAACAATTGGAAGTGATTGGATACTCAGACTCAGATTTTGCTGGTTGCCTTGATAGTAGAAAATCTGCATCAGGTTTTGTTTTTCTACTAGCCAGTTGAGCAATTTCATGAAAGAGTGTGAAGCAGTCCACTATTGCTTCATCTACTATGGAGGCTGAGTTTGTGGCATGCTTTGAGGCTACAAATCATGCTTTATGGTTGCAAAATTTCATCTCAGGACTTGGTGTTGTTGACTCAATTGCCAGGTGTAGACAACCCATTTTGACCGACCTTAAGACTCAGACATCATTGATTGAGCGCTCGGTGATTGCGCATGTTGTACTTGTTCTGAGGTTTCGGAGTTTCGGCTGAAAGCCTTACCCCCGGACCTCGAGACCCTTTTGTGCCTTGCCTCGGTTTACGAACCAAGTTCTGTTTTCTCTTCCTGAATGGAGGGAGAGGTCTCGTAGACCATCTCTTAGTGGCCGTAGGCTACTTTTGTGGTCATAGACCATTGTTCCTGTTTGGAGATCAGTTTTCGATTTTTCGAAGCCGTCGGCCGTGCGCCTCGGTTCGGGACCGCTTAATTTTCTCCGTTTGCTCCGGTTTTTGGCACACACCTTGTTTCCTCTCTCTAAAGGGACACTGTGGCCTGGGAGACCACCTTTGTGGTCATACGTCGCTCTCGGTGCTTAACAGCCTATTTTCGAGGCGCCTGGCCGCGCGCCCGGCTGTGCATTGTCAGTGCCCATCTTCCCGAGTCTATTTTAGCTCGAACCTTTTGACCCCTTTTTTTTAGCTTCTCGAGGAAGCTTGACCTTTTGAACTTTTTTTTTTTTTTTTAGCTTCTTGAGGAAGCTTGAACCTTTTGACCCTTTTTAGCTTCTCCAAGAAGCTTGACCCTTTTTTTTTTGGCTTCTTAAAGAAGCTTGACCTCTTTACTCTAGCTTCCTCAAGAAGCTTGACCCTTTTTGCTTTAGCTTCTAAGAGAGGCTTGAACCCTTCTAAGCTTCCAAGAGAAGCTTGCACCTTTCGCTCTAGCTTCTCCAAGAAGCTTGCACCTTTTGCTCTAGCTTCTTGGAGAAGCTTGAACCCCCTTTGTTCCTCTATAAGAGAGGCCCTCCCTCTCCTTTAGAAGGGTTGAAGAAAATTGCTAAGGCAAGAGACATACATATCTTCCTATATCTCTCTACTTTGAGCTCCAAATTGCTTGGTTCTTGGCCCCTTTGCACACCAACTCTTAGCCTAACACCTCCATCATCAACCTAAGGATCTTGGAGGCCATTTTTAAAGGTTGAAGGTCTGGTTTTTGGGTCTCAAAGCCGCTGGTTTTGCTGAAGCTATAAGGGTAACACACTTTACCCTCTTTTGGTCTGTATCTTGCTTCATCTTTTAGCCATACTTGCAAACATTTTTGAGCTTTGTCATAAACTGAAAAAAGTTTTATTTTGAGCTCCTTTTGAAGTTTGTTTAAGAATACTTTTGTGTTTGGGGTTGTTTACCCCCTCTTAGGCCTTGTTTGGCCTCATTTTTGTGCCTTTTTGTGAGCTTCGGGACCACCTTGTATTGGCCTTCCCACCACTGAAATCCAGAGGGATTTCAGTGGTGGGGATAGTGTTTTGAGGTCCTAAGAAGGAGAGGGGTGATCCTCTCCTTTGTTGTCTTGTTTACTAGCATATTTGGCCTATCAAAGGAGCATATGTCTATATCATTTGGAGGCCAATTTCAGGCACTTTTTGGTGACTTTTGGGACCTTCCTAGCCTCTGTCCATGGCTGGTTTGGTCCCTTTTTGTTTGCTTCTTGCATGTGTAGAGTAACCCCTTTCATGGTTTATCAAAGGAGCACCTCATTCTTGCATGTATTGGACACATTTCAGTGGGTATTTGGTCATATTTTGGCATGCCATGATCCTATTTTTGACTGGTTTGGTGGCCCCTCACATGCTTCATAGGCTTGTAGTGTAAATCATGCTTACTAGCTCACATTGCATGTTGTTTTGGCCCTCTATTCTAGCACCTTTTGGCCACACTCCAAACATGTTTTGTTCATATTTTGGGCTGCCTTAGCTCTATTTTTAGGCCTCTTGGTTGATTGGTGCTTGCCATGTATGCTTGTAGTGTAATAGCCATGCCTAGCTTTGAGTTTTGAAGCCTATTGCATGCTCATATTGAGGTGTTTGCATGTTTTAGTATCATTGTGTATGATATTTCAGAGCTTATACTTGTGCCATACTCCCATATTTTCAATGCTTTAAATGTGTTTGAGAGTTGTGCTTGTATGCCCCATTTATGAGCCTTTGCATGTGCTTCATTTAAATGCATTTTGAGCCACCATCTCATATCATTTTGCCACTGTTTTAGGGCTGCATAAGGTCTGTTTGGGGTTGGTTTCATCATTTGAACATTGCTTTGCATGACTATAGTGTAATGCACTTCACTAGTCTTTGGTGTTTGAGCCCATCTAACATGCATTGTATGAGTTGTTGTATCATTTCGGAGTCATTTTGTATGCTATTTTAGAGCTGGAATGTATGCCATAGTATCTCATGTTTCATCCTTGCCATGCTCTTGGAGAGTTGCATCTTGTGCCTTAGGCTTGGAGCCATTGCATTGTGCATGTTTGCATGAGTTTTTGGAGCTTTGTTTTCATCATGTTTGGCCACTGATTTTGGCATGCTTGAGAGCTACCCATATTAGTTTAAGTCCATCATTTGCATGTTGCTCAAATGTTGTTACATTGCTTCATGTTTGCATACTTTGGTTGCATTGTGTCTTGCATGCTCATTGTTTGCATTGTTGGCACATGCTTAGCCATATTGCATGTTGTTGCATGCTTGAGCTATATTGCATGGTTTGGCATGCTTGTTGCATTGCATTTTGCATGCATGCCTTGCCTCTTGATCAAGCATGATAGAGGTTGGGTCCTTTATGTGTTTTGTGTGCATTCCATTTGACATTGAAATTGCATACTTCGGCTCCTTTGGCTATCATGCATCGAAATGCGTGATTGGTGGCCCGAGGACCGAGGACCACACTCCCTTGAGTCCATAACATGATGGGGAGGGTGGCCGTGCAACATTTTTCTTTGAAAATCCTATGCCATGCACTGTCTGTCCTCTGTTGCAGCAAAACTAGTGTTCTGCAGGAAGAAATGGCCGGTCGGCTACTTGCAGTGCCGACCGATCACCAAAATCCAGCCGGTGGCTTCATTAATGGTCGATGACCAGTTACAGATGGTCGGTGGCCTTTCCATTTGGTCGATGACCTCTCAGCATGTCTCTAAGGCAGTTCAGAAGTGTCATAGAGATTGGCACTATTTTCAGAGATGCAAAACAGTGCAGACAGAGGCAATAGTGGCATGGCAATGGATTTTCGGGCGAAACCAATCCGAGCTTGCATGCATCTCTCTTCCTGAGGCCATTTTACTACTCTAAATAGTTTAATTAATTTGTTAATTAATTAAGGGTTTGTAATATTTAATTAGCTAGAGTAGTTAATTATTCATTCGGTCTGTATTATTCTTTCGGACCCTCCGAGCGAGGGCAATTGTGTAATAAGTGTGTGTATGTCTTCCAACCCCACGTCTTTCTCCCTTTTATTTACTAGCTTATGATGGTTAGATTAGGGCATGTTTTATTTAGCATACTTGTGATAACATGTTTGCACACATTCATTCGTATTGCATGCACCGGGCTCGGCGCATCATACTAACTGCATTGTATTTTCAATTCCAAATTGAATACATGCTATCTGTTGCATTTCACATGCCATTTTAGAATAGCCGAGCCTATTGTAGTTGCATTTTTGCATGTGTTGCATTAGGCATTTCTGTATAGTTAGGATCATGCATGGATTTCTAACATAACTTTTGTTTTGGCTTGGAGTACTCGGTAAGTGTTTATGCTTTAGCATCCTTGCATGCGTGTGAGTGACTGCCATGATAGCATGCTTACCATGAGGCTACGTGCTTATGTGATATAACTGCCTGAATGCCTGTGGGTGAAGGTTGGATTATCTGAATTGGAATAATGCATTGACTGTGAGTTTTAAGCCCACTTGAGAGTGGCAAATCATCATGTTTTCTAAGCCCACCTGAGGGTGGCAAATCCATATTTTAGCCTACTTGCGAATAGCAGACTATTTTTCAAACAAACATGAGATGTTTTGTTCCAATTCAGGCGATCTAGTCTATACTTGTATGATGTGCGCATCACATAGTAAATCTAGGCTAATAACCGGAATAAGAACACATAATGTTTTCAAAACTTGATATCATGGTTAGTAGAGGCCGATCTTCGGATCGGGCGAGAGGGGGTGCTCATAGCTGACCTTCCCCAATCGTACCCAAGTTCCCGAGCCGAGGCAACTTTGGTGATGATGGACACGTGGCCTTAGGCAACGAGTCAGGGTTTCCTAAATTCCCCCAAAATAAAATATTTAGGTGGCGACTCTGTATCTGGCAAAGCAGTCCATGTTTGGCACTTCTTTCAAAAAAATCTATTTTCCAAAACAATTTGCCGGATTTGGACTCTTTGGCGATTTATTAGTCTTGCATTGCACATTGCGAGATCAGATTAAGAACCAACACAAATCGAGTCCAAACTGTAGCATGAGGCCCATGAGGGCGCGTCTACACCAGGCCGCTGAAGATATATTGTGATAATACCGTAGCAGTTTTCTTCCCTAAGAATGGAAAGTACTCCAGTGGTTCCAAACACATGGAAATAAAGTACTTAGTTGTTAGAGAAAGAGTCCAGAAACAACAAGTGTTAATTGAAAACTTAAGCACTTCTCTTATGATTGCTGATCCATTCACAAAGGGATTACCACCAAAGACATACAAAGAGCATGTTATCAAGATGGGTCTTTTAAGCAACCCTTGATGTGTATGGTTAATCGTGAGTGCTTATTTTTATTTGACACTATTTGCACAATAATAATTTTGTTTCTAATTTTCCTGTTTCTAAAAGTGTGTGTACATATTAAATTGAATATTGATAAACAGGAAATGTCTTAACAAAACAAATTACAGGGGCCTTTCAGGCAAATAATTATATGTCTCGATAATGGACTGGGTTGGTGAAGGTTATCGATGGTGTAGTGTATAGAAGGAAATATGACATAAATGTTATATAACCGCTATGATTCACATTGGTGATCTGAAGTGATTATAGTATTATAGTTTCTAATATATCTGAACTTATTGGCTACTTTTAAAAATTCGTGATCACGTGTCAAAGTTTTTAGTGTGGAATCCAATGACTCAAAAATTTTATAAATTGCATATTTTGAAAAAAAAAAACTCATAATTGCATCATAATCGGCTTAATGGGCCAAGTCGGAGAATATTGGATTTATTTTCTAGTGTGGCCCAATAGCCTACATATATCTACATGTTTTAATTTATTTAGATTCCACAATTAGATAAAGCCAATATTATATATAAAGTTCAGTAATTAGAATTTTAATATAATCACTCTTCTAAGATAAGAAGGAAACCTTGATGGATTAGAAATTCTTCTGATAAGAGTTTATCTGACCCTCTTCTCTCCTTTATATAAGGATGGGTGACTCCCCTTTCATATGATAAGTATTTTTCCATCACTCTAAGTTTTATAGTCATCCTAATTAAGAGAGACAGAGAGAAGAATGTGAGCCAAGAATTCAAAGTTCAACTATTAGGAGTATTTTCTCAACTTCTCTAATTCAATGGCTATTAAAGGTATGTTTGTTTTATTCTTGAGTTGTATTGAATTCAAGATCCTGTAAAGTTTAATTCTGCATTATTATTATGATTACACTTACATTTATATGATGCAACTCGATGGCTTTTAGATTCAAGGCAATAAGGACAAAGTCTACAAGTTCAAAAGATCCTTATATGACATTTGAAATTCTACCAAGCCATTTTGAAAATTGTCTATATTATGAGTCCATTAGATCATTGTGTCTATCATTGTGTCTTTATATGTTGACGATATATTGTTAGTTGAAAATTGCCCAAATATGATTCATGAGACCAAAACTTTCTTGGCATCCAGATTTGAAATGAAAGACATGAGCCTGGCAACCTATGTTCTGGGTATTGGAATTTCTAGGGATATAGTTCAAAGCTATTGTATCTGGATGAAGAAAAATATATGGAAAAGTGCTCAAAAGATTTAATATGGATAATTGCAATCCTTTTAGCACACTTGTTTGCAAGGGACAAAGTTTCAGTAAAAACATGAGTCCTCAAAATAAATCTACAATTGAGGAAATGAGGGATGTCCCTTATGCCCAGGCAGTTGGTAACCTGATGTGTGCCATGACAAGCATAAGGCCTGACAATTGTCATGCAGTTGGATTGGCAAGTAGGTTGCAATCCAATTTAGGCAAAGCACATTGGGAGGAAGTCAAACAAATGTTTAGATATTTACGAGATACAAAAATGTTTGAAATTGTGTTTTGGATTATGTGATATAGAAGTTAAAGGATATACTAACGCGAATTTTGTATTCGATGTAGATGATAGAAAATCTACAAGCGGTCATGTATTCCTATTTGGTGGACTGCAGTTTCTTGGTCAAGCAAGAAACAAAGTTGTGTTGCAAAGTATACTATCGAAGTTGAGTATTAGGAATGTGTGTGGTTGAAGTTGCCAATGATGATTAGGTATAGACTATTTTCCCAAAACTAAAAATTGATATCATTCACTTGAAACATAGTGAATTGAAGTTATTTGGAGTGTGTTGCTAGTAGAAGAATACATTCATAAGGATGCAGTCAGATCGGTGATAAAAATCTGTGCACGTATGGCCAAATGACAATTGAACGTCGATATGAGGTAAAATCATACATGAAAGTTGGCATAAGGCCAAAATTGGTACCAATATAAAACATGTCCAACTCAGGTTTTATCACCTTTATTATAAGGGTAAATTACAAGTGGATCCTAATAGCTGGATTTAATTCATATTCAATCTTATTAATTCGTAGTTGAAAGTTGGTCCTATCAAAATCATCGCTAAAAATGAATTTTTGTGACGATTTTCTAAATCTGTCGCTAAAACCTGACAATTAGTGACATTTTCTATGATGGATTTTTAAATTGTCGCTGAAAACTAAAAATTAGAGATGTTTTTTTTATCAGTTTTTACGAAAAATGCCACGAATTATCACAGGACTTATTGTTGAGACCTGCACGTAAATTATTATAATGTGTTCAAGTGGGAAATGATAGCATAAGTGTGAACACACCATAATATGGTATGCTTTGGTATATCTAATCATTACTTATTTTGGTGATGAGACTTCTTGCAAAGGAGGAGAATAATCTAGAAGCATGGAGTTTGAATTTGAATTTCAAAGAACAAAACTCTTAGACAAAGCTTCGTGAATGTTAGAGTTTATGAGATATTTCTAATGGTTGTGACTATTACTAAAAGTTACAACATTGTCTATACATATTTGGCAAATAAGATTGGAGTTGTTCACCTTTTGATTAACAAACTCTTATGTTTTGATTCCTTCGATTGTTAACTTGTTTGCATGATAAACACTCTCATGGGATTACTGATCAATTGCCATTGTTGTTCATTCTAAACAAAAAACTTGTTCAAGATCGATTCATTATGTAAACAAGCCAAGCTTTGAACATAATTTTAAGCTCAATAAGTTTTCAAGCCAAGCTTTGAACAATCTACTATTCGACTTGATAAGCTTACATGCACTATAAAAAATCATACTACTCAAGCTCAACTCATGTTTGACTCATTCAAAAATTGGTTGAGTTCGTTATGCAAACAAATTAAGTTTGAACATAATTTTAAACTCGTTAAGCTATCAAACAAAGCTTAGACAATCTATTACTTGGTTCGATTCAGCTCGTTTTCAACCCTAACTAGCTTCGATTTTTTTTTTTTCATTTTCTTTTGAATCAAGAAAGAGTTTTATTGATAAATAAAATTTTCTAAGTGACTTGGGAAGTAGCCAAATGGTCTTGAGAGGACATTTATGTACCATGAGTGTCAGGTCTTGGATTATAATTTATGGCAAACTTCACTTTACCCCTTGTGGTTTGGACCGGGTGCCGATTACCCTCTGACATTCGAAATCACCACATAACCTCCATGTAAATTTGTGGACTAAAACGCATACTAACTTCTATTAACAGAACATGTAAATTTACCTTATGCCCCCATTTTCTTCCTCTTCTCTCTTTTAAATTAAACCTGCAAATATACATATATATATATATAAACACACCTATTTTCTTTCTCCAGTTGTTCTTTTAAAGGTAATAGAAGATGATCAGACGAGAAGATGAAAAATCCTCTTAAGAGACTGTGGGTCGGAAGCTGTAGCCTTTTCTTTCAGACTTTTCTACAGATTCAGCTGGATGTCTTCCTTCCTTGTTGAGAGACAGAAAAGACAATAGAAGATGGGATGAATATTCATTCTATTGCCACTGTCTCTAATGAGAAAAGCTCCATGCTACCAACTCTAACATATATATAAACCTACAAATTGCATATATATATTATAATTTGTATATATATGTACATATAATCTATAGCTATATATATGTAAATATATATAATTTGTATATATATATGTATATATTCTTAAAATCTGTAGCTAAGATGTCCACAATACTTCTTTCATGAAATCCCAAAATTTTAAGGCTGAATGACCCCAAAATTTTTTGTAACATTTCTAATTGCCTCTCATATGCAATCTCCATGGTTTTGACTATGGTGTTACTAATCATTCATGTAGTATAAGGGAAGGAAAATCAGGAAAGAGATAAAATGGTTAGCAATGAAGCAGGGTAAGGATATGGAAGCAAAGGAGACACTGGATGGATTTTACTAAAGGAAGATGAATGAAAGGGATCAAATGTGCAGTAAGCTACAAAAGACGAAGAGAAAATGAGGAAAAGAAAAAAAATGAAAGGCTACTAATGGCTGGGATAAATGGAGTAGAGAGAGAAATAATTGAAGGTCATTGTTTATAAATTTGAAGATGTGCTAGGGGCATTTTCATCTTAAAAATAGTGTTACTCTCCTTATAAGCGCGTGACTCTCACACTGTGTTATCTTGAAGCAGAAAAACTAACTGTGCGTTTTATTCCACAAATCACATGGGAGTTATATTGGTGATTTTCGAATGTCAGTGGGATAATCGCACCTGGTCTAAACCATAAGCGAGTAAAGTGAAGTTTGCCCTATAATTTATTGAGATACATTGACTTACCATCTAATTTAACTATTATCACGTTAGCATTTTACTTTGTGGAAAAAATAAAATAAAATAAAATTTCCTCTAAGCTTAAAATTAAAAACTATTTGGTTGTGTTTTCATTTTGTTTTTCCACAAACAAATATAATTTATTTGGCAAACTATTTCCAAAAAAAAATTTGTGAAAATAACCCACTTTTTAGGAAATTCAAAAAAGTCAATTTCGCACAAATAATGAAAATGATGAGTTTTTTTCTCATTATTTTTATTTATGAAAAACAAAAATACTAAAACAAAAAACACTAAAATAGAACTAAATATATAGGCCAAATAATCTTGGATTTCAAATACTCTAAACAATCCATCCTCCATTCATTGTACCTCAATGGCAAATTATAAATACGATCTAAACAACTCTTCTTTCTATACACACTTAAACTATAAATCCTAGGTAGATTAAAATGCTAAACTTTTATGCTTGAAAACTAAAAGGACAAGGACTGTTAAATACGAAATAATAAAACTAATAACATAGTAAAATTATGATAACATATATTTTGAGCCATCATGGATGGTAGTATCCAAAAGTATTTGCTTCTTGCTTTGTATTATATCAGACAAATATGGTTTCAAGCTTTTGTAGACTTGTGAGTGAAAAGAGAAATTCAGAGCCCTTTATAAAGCTTTCTGGGTTTATTCCATCAATGAATTTTGTTTAACAAAGGATTTGTTATCTCTCCTTCATTTAATTAAGTTTATGTGTATATACACTATAATGGTTGACATTCTTTAATTAAATGCACAAATGTAATACATTTATAAATTGTCTTTTAGCGATCTATGAATGTTTTTTAAACTTTCAAATGCCATTTTTATAGTTCTATGGATTATTTTAATGTGGTCATTAATGCCACTAACATACATAAACCTTTTGATTTGGTCATTAAGACCACATGAATCTAACATAAAATTCACACTTAGATCAAGTTATTATACTATTTGCTTAGTAATGGAATGTGCAACTGCTTTAGCTAAAGCCATCATGTAGTTAGGATCTTTGGTTAATGTTTCCGCATATTCTTCAACTCTTCTGCAGGTGTCTTCATTTTTGGTGTCTGTAGCTAAATTTTGAGTAAGATCAATGGGTATAGTTGACCCAAAAAGATTAGCTGAGACTAGACTATGATCTGGGGAAGAAGAGAAATCCACAACTGTGCTGTGATGAACTCCATGGCTATGTTCTCCTTCATAAGTTACCATTAGGATGGACTCATCCTCCACGCATCTTTGCACCTAAAACCAAGAATAAAAAGAAGCATTCAATTTTAAGAATAAAAAGAAGCATTCAATTTTAGAATAAAACACTTATTAATTACAACTATGTCAATTCATATAGTTGATGATTGTAATTATTTAGCTGAAAATACGCACTATTAACTTTTTTTTATAATTTTTTAACTTTTACAAAAAATCATCTAAACCAAGAAAACAAAGGTTTGGGCTTGAAAGAAACATGCAACAAATTAAGAAATCCGAACAAAACTTTACTTCTTACTAATGGATTACTAGCACTCCTTTTTTTTTTTTTTGATCAGCAAAGAAAATCCTTTATTGATGAAGAAAACTTACATTACATATGAGATAACATCAACAAGGAAGAGAAAGAAAAAAGTACAAGAAAAGAAAACCGAGCATAGTGTTGATGAGAAACCAACATTAGCTAACAGGACCACAAATACTTGAAGCCAAAACCCAAAAACTAGCTAACAAAGCTTATACCCACTGAAAACTCCAGCTAAGCTTACTTGAAGCCATCCTTCAACCTTTTAAGACCAAACCCTCCTATTTCGATCTCTCTTTGTCCTTTAGCTCTAGTTCAATAATCTTGTTTAGCACATCATCTTCTTTCCCATTGAAATTGATGCCAAGAGATTACTAGATATATAGATATCTATATTAAATTATAAAGAGAGCACTTTAGTTAGTGTTGAGAAAAAAATGAGGCTATATAATGTTAATTTTCATACCAAAATTATACAAATAAACATATTCTTACAATTGCTTAAACTATTCACATTAGTAATTGTTTGGACAAAAATAAGAAACCCACCTCTCTAAATCCAACCTCACTAAAACCACCTCTCTCAATACTTTCTTTTGCACATATATGTGTGTGGAGCCACTTTAATATATATATATATACACAGTGAGTGAGAGAACTGCCAATTTTTGTTGGTTCATGAAAGTTGGAAGGATGATGGTTAAGGGTGTAATTTTGGCCCGGGCCAGCCCATCCAGGCTCGGGCCCGGCCTATGTCGGGCCTTGCGGGCTCCCGCAAAAAATTGGGCCGGGCCGGGCCAGGCCGACTCACAGGCCAAAAAACAAGGCCCAGGCCCAGGGGTATTCAAGCTTTGGGTGGGCCAGTGGGTCGGGCCCTTGGCTTGAACCTGGGCTCGGGCTTTGGGCGGGCCTAAACAATTTTTAAATTTTTTTTTTATTTTTTTCACCAAAATTTTATTATTTTCCATTAAAAATAACACTGGGCGTCGGGTGAGTTGGGCGGGCCGTGCTTTTGGACAGGCCTTGAGCCGGCCGATGGGCCGGCCTAGGCGTCAAAACGATGGCCCAAGGCCTCGGGTTGGGCCCGAGCCTTAACGGGCCGGGCCCACCTCAGGCCGCCTGTGGGCCACGGGCCAAAATTACACCCCTAACGATGGTCAAAGATAAATCTTCTAGTAAATTTGGGCAGTTGAAAAACTTGATGATACTAACAATTTTGGCATGTAGTAGTGTGAGGTATTGGCATGTGGCCTAAATGTATGGAAAAAAAAGTTTGGGACAAAATTAATAGTTAGGCTTATGAACCAGGTTATGCCTTGCAAAAGATCAGAAAGTATTTTGCTATGCGAGAAATGAAGGCCAGAGATTTGTGGAGAAGTTTCCGGGCAAGTTTATGACCAAAAGTGTATAGAATTATCTCCACTTAAGGAAGAAACTCTTTCATTTTTTGTATCATGATGGTTAATCTATGTTTAATCACATTCATGATTCTAATAAAATACTTACTGATCTTTTGAATTTGGATTTGAAATTGAAGATGATAAATCTCTTTTGTTGTTGAAACCTCTTCTCAATACATATGATCATTTTATCACCACTATATTGTATGGCAAAGATAAAATTTGTTATGAGAATTTGTTATTTTGATTAACAATGAGTAGACGAAGAAAAATAGATAGACCCACAATGACACATCTAGTGAAGCTTTGAAATTATAATTAGAGTCAAGATCAAGAAAAGATAAGCTAATAAGAGACAAGCATTAGATCCCGTTCAAAATTAGTGGGAGCTTCAATTGATGGATTGAATCTCACGAATAATGGGTATACGTATTGTCACAACAAATGGCATTGGAAGACATAGTTTGTTTTTGAAGAACAATTAATTCTAATGTCGATGTAGCACAAGATGACTCCAATGATTCTGAGTGCATTATTGGGTTCATCATTGTTTGTCACTCTATTAAGTGATTTTTAGATTCTGGTTGTACCTACCATGTGTCCCAATATGGACTGATTTTCCAACTTTGAGGAGTTGGATGGTGATATAGTCTTTATGGGCAATGATCATACATGTAAGACTTTGGGGATAGGTGACATAAAATTGAGTTGCATGATAGAACCATTCAAGCGTTTCAGAAGTATTAGACTTGAGTGAGAGTCTCATCTCTCTAGGTACTTTAGAGTATGAATATTACATGATCATCATGAAAAAAAAGGACTCTGAAGGCTGTGTTGGGTGCTTTGGTTGTGATGAAAGCTTTTCAGTAAAGCAACTTTTTTTTTTTCTTTCAAGAGAGTATGATTGTAAGTGGAGAGCTAACACCATTGTTAGTTTGAAAAAAGTTGATTCAAGCACCTCCAAATTGTCACACATGTATTTGTTTGTTAAAGAAACTTCAAGGAATTTTCCAAAATTTATTGGAGGGTGTAAAGATATGCAAACTTATCTTGGTACATGCAACAGGGAAGCATTGGGAAAAATGTACTCATGCTCGACCATGTGCATTTAGACTTGGGTCTTTGATGGTTGGTTCTCATGAAGTTAGTTTTGGTTTGGTAGAGAGCATTAGGGTTAAGTTCCAATGTGGTTTGGATTTAATTTGTTTGGTTTGTTGAAGAAAATGTAAATCAGTTTCTTTATTGATTTAATGAATGGAATACAAATAGCTCAAGATATTATATACAGTAATGCTATAACCAACTCACTAACAAACAAGTCCAACTACCTAACAAACTCTACAACTGTTACAGATATTATTTTGAGAACCACTATCAAAACATGATTGTGATATATGAGATCTCAATGCTAACTTCTCCTTTGGCTGTGACAACTGAGGTTGTGAGTTAGGCTTCAGCTTTAGCTCTAACTGGTTTAGCTTAGATTCATTTAGACTCTTATTAGCCCTCTGCAAGCTAATAGGGCAAGGCAGCACAAGAAGTTTGTCCTTCACATAATGAAAACGAGTGGTAGGAAGAGGTTTGGTAAAGATGTCTGCCACCTGGTCTATGGTAGGCACATACTTCAAATCAACAAGTTTGGCAACAACCTTATCTCGAATAAAATGGTAATTTATTTCAATATGCTTAGAACGACAGTGAAAAACAAGATTAGAAGCTAAGGCCATAGCAGAGAGGTTGTCACACTAGAGCTCAGGAATGGAAAAAGAATTGATATGCATGTCTTTAAGTAACTATTGCAACCAAGTTAATTTTGCAATGACATTAGCCAAAGCCGTGTACTCAGCCTCAGTGGATGATCTAGAAACAATGGACTATTTTTTAGCACTCCAAGAAATCAAATTGGAACCCAAATAGACACAATAACCAAAAGTGGATTTTTTATCAAGACTATCTCCAGCCCAGTTTGAATCAGAAAAAGCATGAAGAGAAAATGGACCAGCAGTAAATTGAAGGCCATGATGAAGAGTACCTTTCACATATCTCAACAGTTTTTTTACTGCTTGAAAATCAGCATTAATAGGAAGATGTATATACTGGCATTCCTATTTAACAGCTAAGGCTAAGTCAGGCCCGATTATGGTAAGATACTACAAGCCACCAACAAGGCTCTTATACAAAGAATGGTTGGAAAAGGGAAGACCATCTGAAGAAGAAGTAGAAGCTTTGATAGCTAAAGGGGTAGAGCAAGGTTTGTAATCCGTCAAACCAGCCTTGTGAAGGAGTTCAGTTGCATATACTTAGCTTGAGACAAGAAATAACCATGAGGCAAGGTTTGAACTCAGATCCCTAAGAAATAGGGCACAGTACCCAGTTCCTTCGTAGAGAACACAGTATGAATGTGTTGAATAAACTGAGTATGAAGAGAGGGATCACTGCCAGTGACCAAGATATCATCAACATAGACTACAAGAATGAGAAGACTTGTGGAAGTATACTGAACAAAGAGAGAATAGTTTGAGTGGCTATTAACAAAGCCTTGAGAGAGAAGAAACTTAAAGAAAGTGGAATACCAAGCTCGAAGAGCTTGTTTAAGTCCATATAAGGCTTTCTTAAGCCTGTACACTTGGTGAGAAGATTGAACAAAACCTAGGGGTTGCAGCATAGACACTTCTTCATTTAATGTGTCATGAAGAAAGGCATTAGAAATGTCTAACTGATGAATAGGTCAGTGAAAATGAAGATCCAAACAAAGGAAGATGCGAATGGTAGGCTGCTTAGCCACTGGGCTAAAGGTTTAATGAAAGTCAACTACCATGAAGAAAATGTAAATTAGTTTCTTTATTGATTTAATGAATTGAATACAAACAGCTTAAGATATTATATGCAGTAGTGCTCTAACCAACTCACTAACAAACAACTCTAACTACCTAACAAACTCTACAACTATTATAGATATTATTTTGAGAACCACTATTGAAACATGACTGTGAGGTATGAGATCTCAATGCTTGACTTCTCCTTTGGCTGTGACAACTGAGGTAAACAAGATTGTGATATATGAGATCTCAATGCTGACTTCTCATTTGGCTGTGACAACTGAGGTTATAAGTTAGGCTTCAGCTTTAGCTCTAACTAGTTTAGATTAGATTCAGTTAGAATCTTGTCATTTGTACTTCAGCATCTTTGGGTGCAAGTGCCTTCAGATGATTTGTAGGAGTTTTGAAGATGATTTCATGGAGTTTTTCGTCTTTGGTCTACTATTTGGTTTGGAATTTGGTTCTCTTTTGTTTAGCTATTATTATTATTATTATTTATTTATTTATTTATTTTTGAATTTGGTTTGTGTTGGCTCTATTGTTTTGGTTTGGAGTTTGTTTTGGTATTGCAACAACTTGGTGAAGCTCTTCAATTTCGCTGTATGCTTGGATTGGTTCAATGTGTCTCAAGTGTTTGCTTGGTTTGTATTTGATTTGAAGCACTTGTTTGGTTTGTTATTTATTCATTTTGGTTAGTTGGGTATGTCAACTAGGTGGAGTTTTGTTTGAGATTTTGTGTCTTGGTTCAAAGGTTGATTTGGTACTATAGTTGGAAATCTTGCCAAGGTAGAGATTATTTGTTGTTTTTTTTTTTTGGGTCTCATTTGTGATATTGCCCACTTCTGCTCAAGCCGGTCTCACTAAAGGGAGGGGCTTTGATACTGGTTTAATCCACTCAGACAAAGGACTTAAATATAGTTTCTCTCATATTTTGTATTGTGAAGCACAACTTCAGTTTAGTGAGGGATTCAAAAAACTTGTATTTGAGTTTCGTTATTTAGTTATTTGTGAGAATTTGCTTCATTACCAATCGTTCTCTTTGTTAGTGAAATCTTCTTTCTTTTGTTTGTGATTATAGCCTCAGCCTAAACCTTGTAAATCTTAATTTCATGAGTTTGTGATTGTCCCTTTCAACCACACAAAAAATAATAAAAATATATATATAAAAAAAGTCCCTTTCATTCTTATTGGTGTTTTTTATATTAGTTTTTTGGTTCTCCATATTCATAACTATCATTAATCTTGATGGTTGAGTGTTTTTAGAGTGTCTGCACAAGAAGAACTTTCTCAAGCTGTGGGTTTTTGGGACAAGCTTCAATTTAAAGCCAATTAAAAAACATATTTGTTTTACTAAGCTTGTTTTGCTTTGCTTTTGATGTGGATCATGATGTCGTTGGGGAAAAAGACATTTCCATCACCCGGATTTGTTAGAAATCAAACTCAATTTGAGTTTGAAAATGGTGATTTCCATAAAAGAGAAGAAGCTGCTAGAGAATTCCAAGTTGAAGAAGAGGAGTTCAGAATGATGTAGAAGAGAAGATGAAACTTCATGGAAGTTGCCATGGTCAAAACCTTAAGGAAGAAGAAATACTGTAGCACACTGATTGTACATGGTTTGGGAAATCTATAAATAGATGTATTGTTAGTTTGTTTTAGATAGAGTGGGAGAAAAATGCAAATTCTAGGGAGAAACATAACATCTCCACATAAGGAGAATTTTAAGAGAGCTGTGAGAATTTGTGAGTTTACAGAGAGATAGTTCTGTTTTATATAATTTGTTTGTGATTGAATAAAAGTAGTGTTTAGCAAGTTAATTACTCTCTTTGTATATCTACACAATCCGTATATACCCATCTCCCACTTTTTATCAGGATTCAATTTAGCCATATTTAGCCATTTGCTTATTCTTTTTTATTTATTTATTATTTATTATTTTTATTTTATTGATGTACTCCAAACTTCCCCATAAGACTCTTAACAATACATCAATGCAGAATGAGGAAGGTGCAAAGCCACCACTTTCTAAGAGCATCTCCAACCCAATCCTCTTACCAAGAGGATGAAAATAAATTTTTTTATTCAAAAAGTGAATATAGAGTATATCACTATTCATTCCAACTCCAACCATAAACCTTCATTTTCTTCACTATTCATTCCAACTCCAACTTCATTTTCTTTTTTAACAAATATTTAATTTTAAAATTTTTATAAAATATATTTAATATTATACTCATTTTAAAGGTATGATTTCAAACTTTTTATTGATGTCAATTTTATAAAAATTAAATTTACACATTAAAAGTTATTTCAAATATAATAAAAAATATGGAGTGAATAGTGTTTTGAAGGTCTCCTTCATTTTTTCCTCCTCCCTTCATATTTGAAGGATCAATCCATCTTCCTTCATTTGGGAGGAAGAAATGAAGGATGGGTTGGAGTGGTTTTTGGGGGAGGATCCTCCATATTTGAAGATATAGAGGATGGGTTGGAGATGCTCTAACTAAGATTTGCTCATGATAGCAAGCAAATTATATGCAAACATCAACCTTACAACAAGGGCAATACTAAAACAAGCAAGAGACACATAACATGTAAGAGAAAGAAAAGAGAGAAATGCACAGAGACACATTGCATAAAGACGCCACCAAATGTTACCGCGATATGTGCCAATATGACCACCAAAAGCCTTTGCTTATGCTTAAAAAATATTGTTAATGACAACACAAAAAAGCATGACATGTTTATAATGTAATCATATCTTATTGTTATTGTTCTAAATTAAGCATTCTTTCAATCCACAATTAATTATCTGATCTATTGAATCATGTGATATTATAGTTAAAAATCATGGATAGTGGAACTTTCTCAACCTACATAATGGTGTTTTCTACCCACAGAGTTTGAACTTATTCAAAGACATTCTTGGATTGGTGATTAATCCTACAATTGTCACAATCTCAATAGGGTGACAAATGCAAGATTCCAAAACATTATTGTTGTTATTTTTTTTTTTTTTTTTTTTTTTTTATGTTTAAAGTTTAGTTGCACAGAATATTGCACAAGAGAGGGGTGAGCCACACATACTCGTCTCTCTTCTGTGATTGGTTCTGTGAAAAAATTGTGTGCAAGTTGTGCAATTGATACATTAATAGTGAAAGAGAAAAGTTAAGGATGAAATATTTTAGCATATATGTACCTTCTTCTTTACTGGACATCCGGGAGCCATTGAACACTTGAAATAAGCTCGAGGTGAAGGATTATCTTTAGTAAATTTCTGGCCATACTTTCTCCAATGAAACCCATCTTTCACTATCTAATAAGATCACAATTGACAAAGAATATAAAGTACACTGACAATTGACAAACCAAGTATATTCTATTCATCATGAACAACAATTATTATTATTTTTTTGTTAAATTATTTATTTATTATTATTTACGTATGGACTTACTAAGCTCTTTTCACTTGGTTTGGCTCTCACAAAAACCTGTGATGTCTTGACCACTGGATCTGCGGTCACCATCTTGTTTGAGCCAAAGCCCCCATGGCCAAGGCTGCTGGTAGTTATTGCACCGCTCATTCGTTCTTCCTTCTTCCTCTGGATGTGTTCTTGAAGGATGTTGTATCGGTCAGTGATAACCTCTATCATCATTTTAAGATTCTCATTTTCTCTGCTTAAGCTTTCCAGTTGCAATTTTAGATTTTCCACCTAAGAAAAACAAAATTCGATGATGATTTTTTTTATAAGGCAAAAAAAATGAATAATTAGAAACTTAATAGTACAACGAGATGATAAGGATTAAGAAAAGCATTAGAGCCATGAGGAGAGCATCCCAAGTCCCCAACTAGGCTGATTTGTTCACTGGATTGAATGGTAGCAACAATTAATATATTCTGAAAAAAAAATAAAAAAACAAAAAGAAATTGAATTTTGGTTTTGTGGATCATATAGACCTTTGTCCCTTGCAAAAAATCATAATGAAGTTGTTTCAAAGCATAACAAAATAACTATTAACCTTTTTTTGTCAGGATTTTTTATTTTTTTAAATTTTTATTGATGTATTGAGTAATCATACAGATTGCATCAATAAGGAAGGCTAAGGAAAAATATTAAGTTTTATGAATGATGGCAGAGATGCAGAATTTAATAAAATATATATTTTTTTATTTTTTAGATAGTAATAAAATAAATTTGAAAAGGAGAAATTTGTATTACCTTTTCTTTATGAGAAATGTATTGATGACCATCCATGGTTTGTAGTTGATAACCAAATTCAGATGATATATATAATATACATGAATGAGAATGAGTTTCTTCTTATTGGTAGAGAGATAGATAGGTATGCTGCAAGACTGATCCAAATCCCTGTTGTTCACGATTGGGTGGCCTCTCTCTCTCTCTCTCTCTCTCTCTACACTAAGAATCAGTGGGGGAGACTGGAGATGAATGACAATCTTGGTCTTAGTAATTATTTATTACTTTTTAAAATTATATGCAAGCTAATAAGTCACATTGATAATATATTTTTATTATTTCACATTTTATTTTATTAACTGATGTGTTGATCTAATTGTTTATATAATGGGGTTGTTTGGGAAATGAAATTTTAGCTTAATTTAGGTTAAAATTCATAAAAAATAAAATAAAATAAGTTAAAATAGTCAATAAGATAAAATGTCACATCATTATTTTATTTTTTCTCTCACAAATATCACATTTAATTATAAAAAAATCCAATCATCTTTTCAAATATAAAAATTTTAACATACTAAAATAGTCAAAAAAATAAAAATAGTTTACTAAAATAGCAACTTCTTAAACACTTACAATATTAAAAATATACACAAGTAGTTAGACTTATTACATTAATATTGTGCAGATAAAAAAAATAATAAGTATAATATGATATAAAATTGTGATAAATGTTATAGCGTGCACACTTTAGGAGTGTATATCAAATGCACCATATCTCAAAATGTGTAATTTTATTATAAAATTTCGTAACATCAATTATAAAATGTGTAGTTTATTACAAATTAACATAATAAAAAATGTCGCAACCATGACATAAACTTTTGCGACATCAACTATAAAATTTTGGATATTTTGTTATGCTAATTTATGGTGAGCTTATGCATTTTGTGGTTAACATTACAAAATTTTCTAATAAAATTACTCATTTTTGTGTATGCACCCTAAAGCTGTGTTTGGTTTATGGATTTGAGAGGGAATTTGAAAAAGAAAAGTGAAAAGGCGTGTGGAATTAAGTGAAATGTAAATATATTTTATTCATATTTTACTTATTTTCTCTCTCTCTCTCTCTCTCTCTTCAAATCTCTCTCTAAATCCATGAATTAAACATAACCTAACGAGGTGCATACGATTTCCCTTCTTATAAGCACCGAATGCAAGCATAAATATTCATTATATGCATTACATTACAATGGGAGTGTTTGGTGTAGTTGTAAAAATAGATTATAAATTATAACTTAACGAATTATAGATTATAACTTTAATAAGAAATTATTAATTTATTTGGTGCAGCTGCTGGATTATAAATTTAACTTGTTAGGTAGTGTTTGGTAAATAAGTTGTGAAATAACTTTTTGATGTATAAATGTCCTTTTTACTTATGTTAATTGTAAATTGAATTAACTTTTACTCTTTGTTATGCATTACCAATCCACATTTCCCATTAATATATATATATATATATTCCACAATCCATTTGGGTCTTTTTTTATTTTCAAAAAAGAAAAAAAAATCTAAGAGTATAATCGTAAATTAATATACTCACAACAAAAACTGATAATCAAATGTAGAGGGTGGACACCTTCTCAGAATTATCTTTTTTTAGTTAAAATAAATTGTTAAAATCAAAAATTAAATTTAATCAAACAACCTACAATAACTTTTTTAAAATTAAAATTTATAAGTTCGTCAAAATAAATCACACCAAACACTCTCAATGTGATGTTGAAGTAGCTTTTGATAGTGCTACACAAATACAATTTGTATATGGTGTAGATTTGTACAAAATAATATGTTTCATTTGTATTCATTTATTAGCGTTAAAAAGTACATCGTGGGTCTCAAAAAAATAAAAATAAAAATAAAAATAAAAATAAAAATAATAATAATAATAATAATAATAATAATAATAATAATAATAATAATAAAAACACTTTTACGTTATTTCTTTAATTTTTTTTTAATATAAAAATTATGTATGTTTATCATTTTACTTAGAATTCTAGTGCCTTCCACTATTCATGACATTTGGTCTGACTTTTTCTTTTTCTTATTAAGGGGCCCAACCCAACGTGTTTCAGGGAGAAAAACCAAAATCGATGGACGTTTGCTTTTGATACACAAGCGGATTGTATATTCTTTTATTGTTATGTTGGGAAAATTTATGGGACACATCATGAAAAATAGTAAAAATTATTGGAAAATTTATTTATAAATTTCATTTTGAATAATGGTGATCTATTTACTCTTAATTTTTTTTTTTATATACACCAATTAGTTCCATTAATTTTGAAAATGTAGATTTAATATATTATTTGAAAATTAGATTTACGATTATACTCATATTTCTATTATGTTTTATTTTCTTTTTTTCTTTTGTCCTAGAAAGATAAGGTACACGATCTATGAGAATCAAATTTAGGATAAATTTTTGTATAAGAATCTTTTTTTATTTGGAAAACATTTCAAAAAGAGTACAAAAATAACTTGAAATATGAGATTTTTCGAATATTTCAAAAGAATGTAGGATTATTCAAAAATTTCAAAAGAAATACAAAAACTCTTTAGTAAGTTTTGAACAAATGTATAATTTTAAACTGTAACATTTCAATATAACACTCAAACGTAACACTACAATGTAACACTCCAAAACAAAAACCTTAGTGTATTTTTTCCAAACATAACACACTCCAATATAACACTCTAAAAAAACTCCTTAATTGTAATATTTTAATGTAACACATAAAAAAAATTCCTTAGTGCACTTTTCCAAAACGTAGCACTCAATATAACATTCCAAAAAAATTTCTTAATGTAATATTATAATGTAATACATGAAAAAAAACTCCTTAGTGTAATACTCTAGTATAATATACAAAGAAATTCTTTAGTGTACTTTTCCCAAACGTAGCAATCCAATTTAACACTCTAAAAAACTTCATTTTTTTTTTGTTTTTGTTTTGATCAGCCAAGAAAAAACTTTATTGATATAAAACACAACACATGCATAAATTACATCAACAAAGTGGGGAGGTGCATTAAGCATCAAAGCAATCCGTAACGATCCCAACTAGGTTAGCATCGCCAAGGAAGTACAAACAGATGCAAGCACAATCCCAAGATTGGAGAGAAACCAATCAAATGCAAGAAAAAGAACAAAAAAAAAAGCCTAAGGAGTTATCCACTGCATCACCACTGCTTCACCCAACCAGCCCTGCAGATGTTGCTCCAACTCAAATTAACACACCAATCCAACTGCAGCATTAAACACAGCCCAGCCTCCACTACTCTGCTAAATCAGATTAACACACCAGCCCCACTGCAGCAAATAAACTCAAGCCAATGCAACTCCAATCACACAATCAAACCAAAACAGCACCAGCAGACAACTGCTTCCATAAATTATCCGAAAACTGCTTACTCAAAACAGATCAGCAGCTCAGAATAGCAAGGGGTTCACCTCCAAGAGTAGACCAGATCAGCACCTCAGAACAGAACAAAACAGGACAGATTTGGGCAGCCAGACATAAACCACCCAACCCTACTTCAACACACACAAGAGAACAATCATCCACCAAAGTAGCAAACCAACTGGAGTTATGCACTGCTTCACCCACCCAGCTCTGCAGATGATGCTCCAACTCAGATTAACACACCAACCCAACTACAGCATTGAACCACAACCCACCTCAAACAGCAAGCAGCCTATAACCAAGCTTCACCTGACTCAGGGCACCAAAGCACCTCCCAGGCACATCCTAATTTGTCTCAAATTCCATAGAAAATCATGGATTGCAAAATTGAAGTTCATCAAGTGTGGACTCAGCCATATACCTATCCTGGTCTTGATCACCTTACACAACTCACTCCTATTTATAATAGAAGATTTGAATATGAATTCATTTCTCAGTTTCCAGATTGACCACAAGACAGCCAACGGAATAGCACTCCAAATTTTCCTTTCTAACTTCGACATCTTCCCTCCAGCCTATCATAATAGCAACTGGTCCACAGAGCCTGGCAGAGCCCCTTGCATCCCCCACCAACTCAGCATATCAGCCCACACACTCCACACAAAGGGACACCAGATCAAGACATGGTTTGCTGACTCAATATCTTTCCTACAAAAGACACAGAGATTAGACCCATTCATATTTAACACCCCCACTCTTTGTAGGAACTCCAATGTCTTAATTCTCTTCTTCCAAGCTAGCCAACCAAAAACTTGAGCCTTGCGAGGAATGTAACACATAGTATAACACCTTAATGTAACACATAGTATAACACTCTAAAAAACTTCATAGTATAACACTTTAATGTAACACATAAAAAAATTCCTTAGTATACTTTTTTCAAACGTATTACTTCAATACAACACTTTAAAAAAAGGATGTGAGATTCTTCAAACTATTCCAAAAAGATGAGGGATTCTTCAAATCATTCCAAAAAGAGTACAAAAATTCTTTAGTAGATCTAGACAAATATATAATTTCAAACTGTGAGTGTTACGCTTGAAAAAAGTACACTAAAGAGTTTTTAGTGTTTTTATGTGTGTTAGATTGGAGTATGTTACATTAGAATGTTATGTTTGAGATTACATAGATTGGAGTGTTACATTTAGAAAAAATATACTGAGGAGTTTGTTTTTTTAATTTTTTTTTTTACGTTTGAAAAAAATACACCAAAAAGTGTTTTAATGTGTTACATTGGAATGTTACGTTATTGGAATATTATATTAAAGTGTTACGTTTTTGTTCGTAATATGGGATATGTTCCAAAATGAGAGAAAATTTAAAACTTCTATAGTGCAGACTGTTCAAATGTGTAATTTTACATTTAGAGATATCCACTTTTATCCCTAAAAAATTAAACCCAAACATGTAAGTGACTATCCCTTTGTGTAATTTTCATTTTAATAGGACCTTTGGGTTCATAAGGAAAAAAAGAAAGGACTAAATAGTTCACAAGATTATATTTTGAGATTTATTAATATTTCACCCAAAATTTTGTGCATCTTTTTTGTATTAATTTGTTATAAAAATTATGAATGATAAATCTATGATATACTATTAATCTTTTTGTGATGAAAAAAATTATGTCATTTTATAATTTATGTTATAAAATTTTATAATATTATTTTAAAAAACATACCATACACGTCATTTTAGGATTGCACATAATTGCCATACTTTTATTATGATCTTGTTTAACAATCTACAAAATGTAGTAGTATCATATTCAATATTAATTTGCAATTTTCATTATTCTTTTTTTTAAAAAAACTTAAAATGGTTTGAGACCTCTCATTGACAAGAATTTATTTTTAGAAAAAAATGAGTATCTAATTTGGCGAATTTCTTTTGTATGCCGTGGTTATTTTGTGTTGAGAATTTCATTTAAAGATCAAGTCGAAATTTTTTATTAGTTTATTTCAACTCATAAATTGTATTTGAATTATAAATTTGGATAAAAATTTAAAAATAAAAAGAAAAAGATAGGTGAAATATAAGTAAAATGTAATTATATTTCATTTACATTTTACTTTCCTTTTCTTTTTTTTCTTTCCAAATTCTTACTAAATTAATAAGGCTACTTGGTTCATAAATCCAAAATCTCAATTTTGTTTGGCCAAAAGTTCAAGAGCTGAAATATTTTGTCTAAAAGGATAAACTTAAGTAAAATGACAAAAATACCTTTACATATATATATATATATATATCATATACATGGACTCGACACTCAAATGTCCATCACACAGTCACACACACTGATGCAGCGGAATACACGGGGACTAGATATCGTTTTAGTAGACGAAAATGGCTCTCGAATCCACGAGAAAAATAGAACCTTGAATCTACAAAAAAGAGAAAATATCTCAATATTATTTAATGAATGAATAAAAAGTTATATAAAGTTGTCTTTGCCATGAGGCTTACATAGTTATTTATAATAAACTAAACCTAATACTTGTAGGAAAAGTAATTCTAAAATAAACTAAGAAATTTAAATCAACACAAATTAGAAAACCTAAGAGAATAGGAAACTAGAATTCTAAACTATTTAAAATCCTAGTCAAAATCTAATTCCAAAATAATAAAATTAAGAAACCTAATAATTCTAAATTATTTATACTAAATTACAAGAATCCTAATAAAATAATTTATCAAAAATATTAAAACTAAAAATACAAAAATTCTTATAATCTTGTCCTACATCAGACTCCTTTTCTTTGAAAGAACTTGTCCTCGAGTTCATATTAGAGATCTACCATCGCCCATGCCAAATAAAAAGATACTTGGAATACTTTAGATATTTGTCTCTCTTCCATAAATTATATGTAAAGAAGTCTACTTTATGAAAGTTATCCTTTATATGCTTCAACTGGTTGATAAGATTAATTAGACAAGCATTGAAGGTCAAATTAAATTGCTCCACACTAAGAAAATCAATGAAGTGTATTTTATATTGATGTTGGATACTCTCTAGATTTTGCTCTGTCTTATGTTGGATAATCTCTGGACTCTGCTCTGTCTTAGATTTAGTTGGACATTCAATTATCAATCTTGGAATATCAATTGCATCCTCAATCAACTTCTCTGGTGCACATGTCAACTCTATTACCTCATCTTTTATTTCTTCTTTTCCATTGAGTTCAACTAGATCTTCTTCTTTTACGATCTCATAACCATCATAATAATCAAGAGATGATAGTTCCGTCATTAGAAGCTCTTGGCTAACTTCAACGTTTTTCTCTTGCTTCACCTTTTCATTGTCTTCTTTAAGCTTCTTGATCAAGTAAGTTTAGTGACCTTTCTTTCATCAATTTCAATGCTCTCACCATTGTTGAAATCAACTTGATTATCTACTTCAATTGAATGTCTGTTTGGGTCTTCAAAATTTTGAAACATTGAGATATTCAAAACCGTTTCTTCTTCAATGTGTGGTTAAGCATGACAAATTTGTTGACCTATAAGACTTGATTGACCCAAACTTGGCAGAGCCATAGCCATGTTTCTCGAATAATCTATATCCACAATTGCATAATAATTATTGAGTTGTGAAGAATATTGTGAATCAGAATTACCTTGAAACAATTGTTTCGATTCAAGCTTTCTTTGATATTGTTGATACAATATTTGCCCATGATTTGATTGAAGGAATCTATAACTCATCAACTTCCTCATCTTATGCTACGTCCTCATAGGTTGTTTGTATTGTCGCCTTCGATCATACTGCAATTGTTTCCACCATGTAGAAACATAACCTTGTAACTTACGTGCGACATATTTGGTTTATTTTTCTTCAGAGATTTCAATACACTCAAGGAATTTGTCAACTTTGCAAAACCAATAAATAAAATGTTCGGCATGACAAGAAGCATCAAAATAGGGAATTTCTGGTTGTACTTGATAATATGAAAAGTCATGATTGATGCAATTATTCCTATTAAACACATCATTAAATCTTCGTTGTCGCCTTACCGACTGATACTCACCATAATTTTTGAATAACTCATCTGCAGATTCGTCCTCACTATCATACTGATAATGAGAAGATTGTCTCAAGACGTTGTGGTTAATAGGCTGGCCTTGGGCAAAACCCATAGCGCGGTTCCTATTAACGTTGCGACTAACAGGTTGGCCTTGGGCAAGTCCCTTGACACGAATCCGAATAGATTTTTCTCTACGATCATCGTCAATAGAGCTTGTGCTTCCTCTTTCGATGAATCACATCGAGCCAGGAGAAACCTTGCTCTAATACCACTTGATACAGCGGAATACAAGGGGACTAGATATCGTTCTAGTAGACGAAAAGGGTTCTCGAATCCACGAGAAAAATAGAACCTTGAATCCACAAGGAAGAGAAACTATCTCAATATTACTGAATGAATGAATGAATAAAAAGTTGTATAAAAGTTGTCTTTGCCATGAGACTTACATAGCTATTTATAATAAACTAAACTTAATACTTGGAGGAAAAGTAATTCTAAAATAAACTAAGAAATTTAAATCAACACAAATTAGAAAACCTAAGAGAATAGGAAACTAGAATTCTAAACTATTTAAAATCCTAGTCAAAATCTAATTCCAAAATAATAAAATTAAGAAACCTAATAATGCTAAATTATTTATACTAAATTACAAGAATCCTAATAAAATAATTTATCAAAAATATTAAAACTAAAAATACATAAATTCTTATAATCTTGTCCTACATCACACACACTCTCTCTCCCTTTCCAAACCCTAACCCTCTCTTTTTTCAAACTCTCTCTCTCTCTCTCTCTCTCTCTCTCTGTGCTTCTCCACCCTCCTCCATCGATGCTCTTTCGTCTTTCTCCATCGCTACTCTTCAGCCCTCTTCCGTAGCTCTATATAGTGATTTTGGTTAAGACCCGACCCATTTGATATTTTAGATTTGGATTTCATTGTTTTGTATTGCTGTTCATGTCTTATTCCTTTTTTCCCTCCTTGAATTTGGCTATTAGGTTGTTTTGATTATGTTTCGAACAGGTTAGTGGCTTGTTTTTTTTCAAACTTGTGTTGCCCAGATTTTTGTTTCTTCGCTCGAGCGACACTTCTTGCGCTTGAGCGGTCTTTGTGAAACTCTAGTACTTTTGCAGGTCTGTAAAAATACTAGGAGTTTGTATTCTTCGCTCGAGCGAAGCTTCTTGCACTTGAGCGACAACCTCCTTCTGCAAAACTACTGGAAGTGTGTATTTTGCGCTCGAGCGGAACAACTTATTGTGTCTTGTCACTCGAGCGACACATCTTGCGCTCAAGCGAACTATATGTAAACAAGCCATTTTAAATCACTTTTTCATCTCACTTTCTCTCTAAAACATTTCAAAACTCTAAGTTAAGACACTCTCTCTCTAAAACTCACACTCTCTCTACAAATACACCAAGATCTACCCATTTCTCCACTCTACTCCCTTTATTAAAAAGGTATAGCTCACCTAGAGCTTCGTTTTCATCCTAATATAATTGGGTTTCGATTTCATCCGAGTTTCATCTGTGTTTATCTCATTTTCTAGCTACGAGGTAGAGATTCTCTACACTGTTTTATAAGTTTTGACTTAGCTATTTTTTTTTTAAGTAAAACAATCTTGTAATTTTGGAGGATTTTGAACAACCATAGGGTTTTGGTTTAAAATCAAAAAAGGGGTTTTCAAATAAATGTATTGGAAATTGTTGTGGAAGTAAAAATGAGATTAAGTTGCAGTAAAATTATTGATTTTGAAACTTGGAGTGGATTTTGGAAGAAAAATAAGTTTTTCCCTAAATGTCTCAAATATTTATTTTGTATAAATAAATGGAATTGATGTTGAAAATGTGAAATTGTATGGATATTGATATGGACGGTGGAGTTGGATATGTATTATCGGCCACATCTTGAGTTTTGTGGAGTTGGATATGTATTATCGGCCACATCTTGAATTTTGGAAAGTTTATCTATATTGCAGATTTTATATTTGTTTAGAAATATCTGTTTTGGACTATCGGTGGAGGATAGCTATGATTGGTGTATAAATTGTATGAGGATTAGGTGAATTGAAACTAATTTCTCATCCATGTACATTGAACATATACATTGCAAATGTATTTGAATTTGAGAAAAATGGGTGAATATTGGAAAGAGGTGTGTATCACCAAATTAAGTTAGTCTGTATGTCCAGGGTGAAAGTCTTGAAAAACGCACGTATACATGGGTGCCGATTCCCCGCAAACGAAATATCCATAAAATGACAATAGTGGTGCTTGTATAGGCTACATTTGCATGGGTGCCATTCGACAGTTTTTCGCAGACAAAATATCCGTGAAAGGTTGTGTTAGGTTTTTATTCTTGGCAATCCTGTTTGACAAAACTCCTTTAAGTTGTAATTTTATTCGCTCTTGTATTTTAGTGAGGATATGAGTTTTAGATGCGAATCCAACCCTAATTGTGCCTTGCAGAGAAGTTTGTGATGTTAATACTTTCAAGCTTGCCACTTCGCTGATTATGACGGGGATCGAGCTGCCCGGTCAGCTCGTGGGGGTCCGGGGGCAGCGCCCCTTGGCGGGTCCGAGGCAGAGAAGTTTGTGATGTTAATACTTTCAAAATTGCATTCGAAGTTGCATGTTCGCCCTTGCTCGCTCGAGCGAAGGCTGCGTCTGCATAAAAACATGAAAGAGTTGATTGTACGCTCGAGCGATGAGTGCGTGGCTCGAGCGAAGCCACTTATGGAAAACACGCGTTTTTGGTTCGTCGCTCGAGCGAGAGAGTCTTCGCTCGAGCGAGCTTCACAGTCCCAGATTTCTATAAGTACGGGTTTCTGTTAGATTTTAGGATTACTCCTCCAGATCTTCTTCTTGGATATTAAGGTTTATATCTGAGGATATTTTGCTAGTTTTCTTTGATGTTTTGATTGAGTATTCAACTCATGGTTTAAAGAGTATACATCAAAGGATTATTTGTTTGTTCTACACAAAAGAGAGAGCTGTTCTTCGGTGGATTCCGAAGAATTCGAGCCTGAAGCTTTGGTGGATTCTAGAATGGCTCATCGTCAAGACAATTCCGAGGTGAAGACAGGGTTGGAAGAGGCACATTGGGGTTGGTTCAATTCGGGCGTGGATTTGCTAGGTAATTGAGAGTATACCTGTGTAATTCCTTTATATCTTCTTAGTGGATTGTTTTGTGGCTGTTGCCCCTGGTTTTTTTTTATCACAATTGGAGGTGTCCAATTGTGGTTTTTCCACGTAAAATCGTTGTGTCGATTTGTCTTGATTATTTGATTGGGATTGTTATATGCTTTTTAAAATTGATACATAATCACAAATCAACATCTAGGGGATTTTTAGATTTTTCAATTGGTATCAGAGCAGGTCGCTCTATTTTTTTTTGTTTTACAAATCTATTAGAGCGAGATCTTGTTTGATTTGTGATAATGGATACAATTCGTGAAGGAAATTCTATGGTTCGACCACCCCTACTTGACGGATCCAATTATTCTTTTTGGAAAGCTCGGATGAGATCGTTTTTAAAATCTATTGATGAAAAAGTTTGGCAATCTGTTATGTATGGGTGGACTGAACCAACGATTACCGTTGATGGAGTAACTTTCCCCAAACCAATTGATAAGTGGGACACAATTGATTACCAAAATAGTAGCTGGAAGAGTAAAGCTATCAATTCTCTTTTTTGCGCTGTCACACCTGAAGAGTTTAGTCGTATTTGCAATTGTGAAGTCGCAAAAGAGGCTTGGGATATCTTACAAACTATTCATGAGGGCACTCCTTCTGTTAAACGCTCAAAACTTCAAAGGCTCACGTCTAGTTTCGAAAACCTTTCAATGAAAGATAGTGAGACCTTTGATGAATTTTATGCGAAGTTGAGTGACATTGTAAATTCCAGCTTCAATTTAGGTGAAAAAATACCAGAATCCAAAGTTGTGGGAAAATTTTTGAGATCCTTGCCCGATCGGTTCCAACCAAAAGTTACGGCTATTGAGGAGGCTCAAGATGTTGACAACCTCAAGCTGGATCACTTGGTCGGAAATCTCCAAACTTATGAGGCACATAGGAATTTCAAAAAGAAACAAAAAGATGCTATTGCTTTTAGTAGTGCTCATAGAGTTGGAGAGGATTCTGATGAGGATTGTGAGATAGATTCCAAGGTTACGGCTGCTTTTGTTAAACAATTTAAAAAATCTTTTTTGAAAAGAATCCTAATCTTTTGGAATCCACTCATACTCATAAATCTAAAGGCAAAGATAAACTCAAAATTAATTCTATAGCCAAGAAGGAGAAATGAAAGATACAAGAGAACTCTGAAAGAGTCCAATGCTATGAATGCCAAGGATTTGGCCACTTTGCTTCAGAATGCCCCACTCGTTGGAAGAAGAAGAAAGCCCTTGCCATCACTTGGGATGATGAATCAGAATCTGATGAAGATGAAAGTGACAACGAAGATCAAGGCGAAGAGGGGCATAAACAATTCCTTACTTTCATGGCAGCTTCCGAAACTGAAGGACGAACAGAGTATCCGAAGAGGCCGGTTGAGAATGCCACTGATGATGAATCCTCAGGAAGTGATGATGAAGAGCTTGAGCAAGCTTATGAAAAGTTGTATAAGGAATCTCTTAACTTATCCAAATTGAATGACAGACTCACTATGAAACTCAAAGCATGTGAAAAGTGAGAATGTCAAACTAAAGGAAGAGATTTCCGAGGCTAGGATTGATGCCATCAAGATAGCTAATGATCGACAAGCTCTTTGTGCAAAACTCTTGACTTGTGAGACAGAGAGGAATGAGCTACAGCAAATCTATGCAACGTATGAAGAAAAGATTGAATCTCTCGAGATGTCTCAAGTTGCTTTGGAAGAACTAATGATCAAGAAAGAGGAAGAGCTCAAGTGTGCTATGGCTACCATTGGTCTTTAGAGCAAAGGATCAAAGACTTTGGACAATATCATTGGGTCTCAATAAATTTGTTCTGACAAGAGTAGCATTGGCTTTGGTGGTAAGAAAGAGCAAAAATAGAGTGCTTCCACATCTCATGATACAAGAACTCAAGGAAAGAGAGAACAAAAAATTCAACATAAGGATGGACTTCTCAAACTTCCTAGAGTTGGTAAGATAAAAGAAAAGAAGGTACACCCTATTTTTATTTGTCATCATTGTGGTATGCATGGTCATATTCGTCCTTATTGTTATAAGTTGCATGGGAGAGTGTCTCATAGAGATGGAAGAAATTCCAACATCTCGTGGGGTATGAGACACTTCATTGGTAGTAATGAGGTTAAAGGTCATATTAGACCTCGTTATTTTGATTTGCTTGAGACCAAACATGGAGCGAGTTTGTATTTACCTAGACCTAGAAATAGGAAGTTGGAAACCATGTCGAGACAGGCTCCCATTGAAAGCAAAGGGAACCACAACGTCAAGACACCATCCAAGAACCGCAATTCTCACAACTTTCTTCATACTAAAGCGGTTTGGGTGCGAAAACTTGACTTGTGTTAATTTGTTTATTTGTTTTAGTTTTTGGGTTTCTGTGTGTTTTTTTTAATGAGAAAAAAATGTGTGCTTGTTCATTTTCTGACATGTTTTGTTTTAAAAAAAAAAATGTGTGCATGTTCGTTTTTTGTCTTGCTTTGGTTAAGAAAAAAAAATGAAAAAATAAAAAATCCAAAAAGATTTTCTCGTATGGTTTTGCAAGCTTGAAATTTTTAAGTAGTTCTTGATGCATATTGGAATTGATAAGAATATCCATTACATGTTAATATGTGTGTGCTTTCTGTGGTCATTACTCATTTTGGAGTGTGTGTTTTTTTATTAGTATGTCTCATTCTGTACACACTCTTGGATTAGCAAATATCGGAGTCTTCCGCCTTAGTGATATTTTTTTTTATGGACTTCTGGCATTGTATCTTTTGCTTTTCTAGAGGAATTGACCTATACTAGCATATCATGGGTGATGTTGAGTCTCTTAACCATCTTCCATCTTTTTGCATCTCCATGGCTTTCCCCTCTATTCTTTGTAGTCCAGCCATGAGGAAAAGGCTACCTCAGAGTCACCAACCAGGCCATCCTTATTATATTCATGCTTCTCTGGTTCGGTTTCCATACACTTGAGCATGTTAGCCGCCAATGAGTATGCAAAAGAAAAAGAAAAAGAAAGAGAAGAAAAAAATATGCAAAAGAAAGAAAAAAATGTGAAAAAAAAAGGAAAAATAAAGGATTCATTGATTGAGGGGGAGCCTCCGCCTTTACTCACCAAATACCCCTTGATTTCTAGTGGTTTGACTTTCCTTAGTCGTGCTCAGATCCTCTTGTCAGAGGTCCAGCTTTCAGATCACTGCTAGGATTTAAATCTTGTGTTTGTTGAACTCCAAGAGTCACACACACACTTTTATCAGGGGATCTATGCTTTTCACATAATGCATCACTTTCTTTCATGAGGAATCTTCTATAGACTGTGCATATTGTGTTTTCAAGTAATTGTGTTTCTTGGATAATCTTGTGTGTTTTTAAGGTACAAATCTGGAATTCCTTGCTTGCTCCACCATATTATTTTTTGTCGTTTTCTTTCTGTTCATTGTTTTCCATGTTTGTGGTTGCTTTTAGTGAGGGGGAGTTTGGTTTATCATTGCAGAGTTTGTTAGCATGAACACTTTGATCATTTCCTTCTTGCATGCTCCTCATATTTACGTCATCATGTAATTGCTTGTGTGGTTTCTGATCTTGGTTTAGTTAAATTCATGACAAAAAGAGGGAGTGGTGTTGTCTGGTACATGTGTCTTAGGATTTCATGTATTCATGCCATGTGTCGGGTGCATGTGTCTTAGGTTTCAGGTTTTCATGCTACATGTTCTTAAAATCTCCAAGCCGCATCTATTCATGTTTTCCATCTCATGCTTCAAGATAATCTAGCTATATGTTTTTTATACTCTTGTGGGACTAATAGTTATTTTGGAGATTGTGGCATTAATAGTTGTTTTGCAGATCCTGACCGTCAGAAAGAAGTTTGTTTTTGTTGGCTGTAATGGGTTGGGGTGTTTAGATTTTATTTGTCAGGTGTGTTTTGTCACGGCATTGCCAAAGGGGGAGATTGTTAGGTTTTTATTCTTGGCAATCCCGTTTGACAAAACTCCTTTCAGTTGTAATTTTATTCGCTCTTGTATTTTAGTGAGGATATGAGTTTTAGATGCGAATCCAACCCGAATTGTGCCTTGCAGAGAAGTTTGTGATGTTAATACTTTCAAGATTGCCACTTCGCTGATTATGACAGGGATCGAGCTGCCCGGTCAGCTCGCGGGGGTCTAGGGGGCAGCGTCCCTTGGCGGGTCCGGGTCAGCGCCACGGCGGGGTCGAAGGGCAGCGCCCCCGAAGCAAAATGCAAAATTGCATTCGAAGTTGCATGTTCGCCCTTGCTCGCTCGAGCGAAGAAGTGCTCACTCGAGCGAAGAAGTGCTCACTCGAGCGAAGGCTACGTCTGCATAAAAACATGAAAGAGTTGATTGTACGCTCGAGCGAAGGGTGCGTGGCTCGAGCGAAGCCACTTATGGAAAACACGCGTTTTTGATTCCTTGCTCGAGCGAGAGAGTCTTCGCTCGAGCGAGCTTCGCAGTCCCAGATTTCTATAAGTACGGGTTTCTGTCAGATTTTAGGAATACTCCTACAGATCTTCTTCTTGGATATTAAGGTTTATATCTGGGGATATTTTGCTAGTTTTCTTTAATGTTTTGATTGAGTATTCAACTCATGGTTTAAAGAGTATACATCAAAGGATTATTTATTTGTTCTACACAAAAGAGAGAGTTGTTCTTCGGTGGATTCCAAAGAATTCGAGCCTGAAGCTTTGGTGGATTCTAGAGTGGCTCATCGTCAAGACAATTCCGAGGTGAAGACAGGGTTGGAAGAGGCACATTGGGGTTGGTTCAATTCGGGCGTGGATTTGCTAGGTAATTGAGAGTATACCTGTGTAATTCCTTTATATCTTCTTAGTGGATTGTTTTGTGGCTGTTGCCCGTAGTTTTTTTTTATCACAATTGGAGATGTCCAATTATGGTTTTTTCACGTAAAATCGTTGTGTCGATTTGTCTTGATTGTTTGATTGGGATTGTTATATACTGTTTAAAATTGATACATAATCACAAATCAACATCTAGGGGATTTCTAGATTTTTCAAGTTGTACCGATTCGAGAATCCCCCTTTGTTTTCTATTGTAAAGGAAATGATTTGAGAATTGTGATATAAACCGAACTTACATGGTTTTGGGAAAGAGAAATGAAACGTTTTTGTCATGAGCATTGCATATGCATAAAACCCTATATCTTTTTTAAGACTCATATGCTGTGCTGGATTATCTCTATTGGGGTTTGGCTCACCCTATGTGGGAAAAACTATTTTCACGTGTTGGTGAGATGTCTCCATCAAGGCAGTAGCTTGGGAGGATTGTAGCAAAAGCTTTATTTTGTTTACTTGTTATTATTTTGTACAAGCTTAGGACTTCATATGTATTGGATTTAAATCCATTTTGATGTAACCAAGTATAGTCTTGGAAAGTTATAGTCTTCAGGGCAGTTCAATTATTTCTTTAACTTCTATTTCATATCTTTGTTGTTGGCATATGCTATAGATTCAAGGTTAGGACTTATGAATGTATATTCGCATGTGTCACCATTTGGCACAACTAAATCTTATGTAATAAAAGGATCTTATACTCTGATTTATATTGTTATTTACTTATTGTCATGGATGGTTTATTGTATTTGTTTCGGGGCGTTAGACTCCAGGCGTGAGATCCATATTCATAGCTCTGCTACCCGAGCTGAGAATGTTAGAGGCGAAAAGCTGCCGCATAGTCTTACATCCATACATAGTGAACTGTCAGCTGTGAAGATCTTCGTCAATCTCTGGTGGATTCATATCTTCCAAAGCCATCTCTGGCACGACGTTACCGCCTCTGTTTCTGTCATTACTGTTGTTGATGTTTTCCATAACACCAGCGTTCCCTTTCACGTTGCCGCTCTCGTCTTCGTCATTTGCTGTAGCTGCAGTGGTGGAGGCTAAGCTACTAATCCGATGATTCTTGATAAAGCTCTGTGTTTCATTAGTGTCGTTTTCTACAACCACCTCAGGTCTCTTTCTAGGAAGCATAAAGTCCAACAAACTGCTGAATCCCATTGACACATTCAATAACAAAAATGTTGTTCAACAAACTAAGATCAAAACAATTCTTACACACCACCAACGATGACTGAAGTGTTAGGTCCCTTATGTTGTCAATTTTGCGGACAATCACTTTTCAATTGTAAAGTTTGTCCCCTATTTTTCCTTGGATTGCTCGAGCAACGACTTGGTCATTCGAGCAAAGAATCCTTGCTCTCAATATTTTAGGCCCTCTGCAAAACTTCTGAGAGCTCGCTTTCTTCGCTCGAGCGCACACTTGGTGGCTCAAGCGAAGGAACTTGTGGGCACGTGTTCTAGGCTCATTGCTCAAGCGACTAAGTCATTGCTCAAGCGAAGAATCCTTGCTCTCAGTAGTTCAGGCCCTTTGCAAAACTTCTGAGAACTCGCTTTCTTCGCTCCACTGCACACTTAGTGGTTGAAGCAAAGGCACTTATGTGTGCGGGCATTCTAGACTCACCGCTCGAGCAACAATTCTTTCATTCGAGCGGTCTGTGCGACCTAGAACTGCTATATAAGGCATCGTATGCTATTATTTAGGGTTAGCCAATCCCACATTTGACTTTGCAACCTCAAGAACACTTGAGTTGGCTACTAGGGAATTTTTCTATAGGTTTCGTTGATACCATTATGAGATTGCTATCTTATTAAGTTGGATTTGTATACATCAAGGAGCTTGTCATCATTCAACCAATCAAGAGACTTCATTGGTGGATTTTGAGAAGTTAAGCTTGGATGCTTTGAAGGAGTTCAAAGCAACTCATAGTTGTGGATTCAACACCGTGCTATTCAATCCCAAGACGAAGGTGTAGGTAAAAGCGGCACAAGGAATGGAAGACATTACTAAAGTGAGTTTGGTAATTGTTTGTACTCTTGTGTAATTTCATTATCTTCATAGTGGATTGTTTAGTGTTCCTTGGCCCTGGTGTTTTTTTTTTTTATCACAATTGGAAGTGTTCGAATTATGGTTTTTCCACGTTAAATCTCTTGTGTTGATTTATCTATTGAGAAACAACAATCTATATCAATTTCGTACATGCAAGGTGATTTAGATTGTTAGTTTTGTGTGTTTGGGATTTATTGCAATTTAATCTATATTAAATCATGAATCACTTAGGATTTTTAATTGGTATTAGAGCGGGCCACTCATTCTTTGATTATTTTCAAAGCTATAGGAGTGTGATTTTGTGTGATTTGTATTTATGGATTCAATTCACGAAAGTAACTCAATCCATAGACCTCCTTTTCTTGACGGAACAAACTACTCATATTGGAAAACTTGTATGAGGGCGTTTTTAAAATCTATTGATGGAAAAGTTTGGTATTCTATTATGTATGGGTAGAGTAAACCGGTTTTGATTGTTGAAGGTGTTGAAATTCCCAAACCAATTGATAAATGCGATACAATTGATTATCAAAACTAGTAAAGCTCTCAATTCCTTTTTTTGCTCCATCACCCTGGAAGAGCTCCGTCGTATTTGTACTTGTGAGGTGGCAAAAGAGGCTTGGGATATTCTTGAAACGATTCATAAGGGTACCACTTCTGTTAAAAGATCAAAACTTCAATGTCTCACCTCATCTTTTGAAACCCTTTCTATACGTGGGGATGAAACAATTGATGTAGTTTACACTAAACTTAGTGATATTGTGAATTCTTGTTTCACGCTCGGCGAAAAAATCACTGAATCTCGAGTCATTGGAAAAATTTTGAGGTCTTTACCCGATACATTCCAATCAAAAGTGAGGAGGCTCAGGATGTTGATAACCTTAAGCTTGATCAATTGGTTGGAAACTTGCAAACCTTTGAGGCAAACCTGATTTCAAAGAAAAAACAAAAAGAAACTGTGGCTTTTTCTAGTACTCATGAGGTTGCAAGGAGTCCTGAGGTTGAAATTGATAGAGTCTGAAATGATGGCTTTATTTACAAAATAGTTTAAAAACTTTTTTAAGAAAAAGAAGCCTAATTTCAAGGAATCTTGTAACAACCCTCGTACTGATTACCGATAAACTACTGAATTAGCTACTGATTACTGCTAAACTGAACTGATAATGACTGATAATTGAATTAACTGAAGTACTGAATGGACTGATTGAAATCGAAACTGAAATTGAATAAGTATATCTATTGTATTGCATTTCTATCTGTTTGATTGATCATTTATCTGTTCGTGTTTTATGTTTAAACTGCTAATTGAAGGCCTTATCGGCGACCGAATTAGGAACCGTTTAGAGTTTTGTGATCAGTAGAATATTTGTGATTTAATGGTATATTTATCTAAATTGTGATTAGGTATGATTAAACTAGATTAAAATGAGCTAAACGCATAGATTGCCTTAATTACAACTTTGCCCCACTTAGTGGACATTTGTTTATTATTATTAGAGAGCCTTATTACACTTAGCATAACAATTGTTCAGCCCTTCTTGTTGCCTCTAACCGACCAAACCATAGAGAGGGTAGGAGATTGGAGGAATTCATCCTGCATGCTTGGAATTTGAGAGGATTGAAGTATAAATTACAAACTTGAGTTTGTATTCTCCTAATTGAAGACTTAGGTAAGTGAATCCATCTTCTTCTTGTTGTCTTTGAGTTCCATCTTGCATGTATCATGGTTATAGAGAAGTTAAGTCATGAATTTGCTCATATTTATTGAATTGGAACTCCATTGTTGCATGCATGCTTGAATTGGTGCATTTTGAAGTTGAATTCATGGTGGATTGTACATGCATGTTCATATTTCCATCAAAGTCCATGTTTTCATTTTGTTTTCCAACTATTGAGCTCATTAGAGCAAGATTTGAACCTTGAATTTGGTTAAAAACTCATGCATTGCATGTTTTGAAATTGTTCATGAAAACTGGTTTGAAATTGAGTTTAATTGAAACACCCTTGGGCCTTGATTTCTTAAATTGAGCTTTGAAACGTGTTATTCTATGTGTTTAAAAGAGTTTTTCCAGAAAATAGCCCAAAAGGATCGAAAGTGTTGCTTTTGAACTTGGTTTTGAGTTTGGGACTCAAATCTGGAATTTCCAGATTTTGGTTGTCTGCTCGAGCGGAAGAAGTAACGCTCGAGCGGAGAAATCGAGCTCCCAACATCTTGCACTGTGCATCAGTCCGCTCGAGCGGAGTATTGGGCGCTCGAGCGGAGGACTGGGTGACACGCTCGAGCGGGCGTCGAGCGGAGATTTCACCTATCCAGTACTTTTTGGTCCGCTCGAGCGGGGATGTTGCGCTCGAGCGGGGACCTTTGTTTGCCTGTCCGCTCGAGCGGGGAAACCTGCGCTCGAGCGGGACTCTGTTTCACTGAAAATTCTGCAATTGTGTTCCATGCGCATCTTTGCATCCTCATCCCACCCTAGGCATTCTTAGGCCTAGTTTAAGACATCTTAATGAGGATATAGATGTAGAACACACCGAGGCATAATAGGAAGTTAATTATTGTACTTCCTCAACTGTTAAACTTAGAGTGTGTTCAATTTGTTAACTGTTTAGGGTTGGCACTCGGGGACGCGCTCTAGCATACTGTAGCCCAATCTCTGTGAGTAACGATTGTGTAAAGATATGTTCAAATGGTTATCTTTTGAATACTGAACTGAACTGTTTATTGAACTGATATTATTTACTGAATGAATGTATGTCCTGTATTCTGAACTGTATTGTGGCATCCTTAGCACTTACTGTTTACCGTTATTGTTACAGAGCTCTGTCGGTTCCCTTGTGGAATCATACTGTTTACTGAATGACTGGCCATCATTATTGTTCGGTCCTTTTGGACCTACTGTTTACTGTTATGCTAATGGATGTACCACATATGACTGAATGACTGTTCTGACTGAAAGACTGAAATACTGTTTAATGAACTGTTTTCATTACTGTAAGGACATTACATTCTTAACCTCTTTATACATTATGTTATTCACTGGGCTTTAGCTCACTGCTCATATATATATATGTAGGTGTACAGGCACCGGATCAAAGCTAGAAGCGTCGGAGTAAGCTCCAGTTTTGTCAAGCTAGCCTATGTGCCTCACTGCGAGGTTCCGAGTTGCCATGCTATGGATTGGGGTGTTTTTGTGTCCCCCATCGGTCTCCTTACTGTTTTGTACCACTGTATAGACTGTCTACTATTTTACTGTACTGTTATCGAGGGATTAGGTCCCGTACTGAATGTTTGTATATGATTGTATAGACTGTACTGTTTTGAACTGTATGAATGCATGAAAATGTTTTTGGCATACAGATTTTCACAGCTCAATGGACACTAGTTACTTACTGTATTGGCTTCCGCCAGGCCCTGTACTCTGTTTAACTGTATTACTGTTCAGCAGGCCTTCGGTAATCTCGGATTACTGGCCAGTTACGGTGCTAAACCCATAGGGCCGGGTTTGGGTTGTGACAGAGTGGTATCAGAGCGATACTTATCATGAGTTATACCGCACACACGTGTCCAAATGAGCTATAGGGTGTCCTAGAAAAGCAATTAGGGCATCTCATGAACTTGAAAAGTGTGTGCTTATGACTGACCGATTATATGTTAAAATGTTAAACTGTTTAGCTATACAACTGCTTATAATGATAACTGTTATAACTGTTTATAGAATAATGGATAATTCAAGCACTGCAAATGAAACTGAATCCTCATCAACTGAGGCCAGAATGGCCAGAATGGAACAAATGATGGGACTGATAATGGAAAGACTAGACCAACAACAGAACCAACAGCCCCCACCTCCTCCTCCGGTACAGCCGGAACCGAATGTGAATGTAAATGATGGGGATATAATTGCTCTTACCCAGAAGTTCAGCAAAATGAAACCGCCATCCTTCCAGGGAGGCCTTGAACCGTTGAAAGCTGAAGCTTGGGTACTTGAAACTGAAAAGCTATTTGAAGTGTTTCCGTGCTCCGAGGCACATAAAGTACTGTTGGCCACCTTTACTCTGCAAGAAGAAGCTAGAAGGTGGTGGATGCTTATCCGAGATGAAAATACTGTTATGACTTGGGCTCAATTCAAAGGAGCCTTCTTTGAGAAGTACTTCCCTCAATGTGTCAGGGATAGAAAAGTGACAGAATTTGAACAATTGAAACAGGGCACAATGTCTGTTGCCGAATATGAGACGAAGTTCACCGAGCTTGCTAGGTATGCACCGCATATGGTGGACACCGACTACAAAAAGGCTAGGAAGTTTGAAGGTGGCCTGAATGTTGCTATCCTTGACAGAGTCAACATGTTGAAATTGCCAACTTATGTGAATGTTCTTGACCGGGCCTTGATGGCCGAATCAAATATTGAAGCACTGAAACAAACTGAACCACCAACAACTGAATGGCGTGGTAAAAGACAGGGTTTCAAATTCAAGAAAGGCAAGCACAACCCTTCCAACAAGAAACAGAATACGGGGTCAACAACTAGCCCCAGCCAAGGGAGTGGATTCATTCCACCCTGCTCTACTTGTGGCAACAAACACAAAGGAGTTTGTCACAACATAACGGGAGCCTGCTTCAGATGTGGCAAGGTGGGCCACAGAATTAAAGACTGCCCTTCTGCTCCACCAGCTAGTAGTAAAGCTACACCGAGCGCAGCAGCATCAAATGTAGCACCAAAGCCTAACCCCAAAGCTACCGGGAAAGAGCCGATGAGGCAGGGCCGAGTATTTGCCCTAGTACCGGGAGACGTGCAAAATACTGAGACTGTTGTGTCAGGTATCCTCTCTATTTGTGCTCAAAATGCATATGTACTGATTGATTCGGGGTCTACACATTCTTATGTGTCGCATGTTTTTTCACGGAAATTAAATAGACCCTTAGAACCCATGAATTATCTGCTAGCTGTATCATCACCTGTTGGGGGATCCATGACATGTGCATATATGTATCCTGCTTGTGAAATTATTGTTGGGGATATGTATCTGTTTATTGATTTACTGCCATTGAACATCGACCATTTTGATGTTATATTGGGGATGGACTGGTTAACGAAATATCATGCCACTATAGACTGTGTAACAAAACAAGTAGTTTTCCGTCCGCCTGGTTTGCCTGAATTTGTGTTTAATGGGAGTGGAGTAGTACCTCCTCCGTATTTGATTTCTTCAGTGAAAGCTGTTAAATTAATTAGAAAGGGGTGTAAAGGATATCTGTGTTCTGTGCTGACTGTGTCCACTGATGATAGTGTTAAAACTGATGTGAATTGTATTCCTATAGTCAGAGAATTCCCAGATGTATTTCCAGAGGATCTGCCAGGGGATTTGATTGACAGGGAGATTGAATTTACCGTTGATGTGATTCCGGGAACACAGCCATTGTCTAAAGCTCCTTACAGAATGGCTCCAACTGAACTGAAGGAGTTGAAAGTGCAATTGCAGGAACTGTTAGACAAAAGGTTCATCAGACCTAGTACTTCACCGTGGGGTGCACCTGTTCTGTTTGTAAAGAAGAAAGACGGCTCTCTAAGACTGTGCATTGATTACCGTGAATTGAATAAGGTAACTGTGAAAAATAAATACCCATTACCGCGTATTGATGATTTATTTGACCAGTTACAGGGTGCACAAGTATTTTCAAAGATTGATCTCAGATCGGGGTATCATCAATTGAAAGTAAAACCGGAAGACATCGATAAAACTGCTTTTAGAATAAGGTATGGACATTACGAATTCTTAGTTATGCCTTTTGGAGTTACCAATGCACCTGCAGCTTTTATGGACCTCATGAACAGAATTTTCAAACCGTACCTTGATGATTTTATTGTAGTATTTATTGATGACATACTGATTTATTCTAAGACTGTTGAAGAACATGAGCATCATCTGAGACTTGCCCTGCAAACCCTAAGAGAACAGAAACTGTATGATAAACTGTCTAAATGTGAGTTTTGGCTTGATCATGTTATGTTTTTGGGGCATGTTGTTAGCAAAGATGGAATTTCTGTTGATCCACAGAAAATTGAAGCTGTAGTGAACTGGCCTAGACCAACAAATGTGACTGAAGTCCGAAGCTTTTTAGGATTGGCTGGATATTACAGAAGATTTGTCAAAGACTTCTCCAAAATTGCTTTACCATTGACTCAACTGACACAGAAAGGGATATCATTTGACTGGACAGACCAGAGGGAATCAGCGTTCCAAGAATTAAAAACCCGACTTGTGACTGCACCGGTTTTAACTCTACCTTCAGGTACGGATGGTTACACTGTTTTTAGTGATGCTTCTCATAAGGGTTTGGGATGTGTTTTAATGCAGAATGGGAGAGTTATTGCTTATGCTTCCCGACAGTTGAGACCTCATGAAAAGAACTACCCAACCCATGACCTGGAACTTGCTGCAGTAGTTTTTGCACTGAAAATCTGGCGTCACTATCTGTATGGGGCAACATGTGAAGTATATACCGACCAGAAGAGTCTGAAGTATTTCTTCACCCAGAAAGAATTGAACATGAGACAGCGGAGGTGGCTAGAACTGATTAAAGACTATGACCTACAGATTTTGTACCATCCGGGCAAAGCCAACACCGTTGCCGATGCTTTGAGCCGAAAATCGATTGGGAACTTAGCCTGTTTGCTGACTGGACAGAAGGAGTTGCTTGGTGACCTTGAAAAGTCTGAGATTGAAATTGTTTTGAAGGAACAAGGTGGAACCTTAGCTGCTATTTCTGCTCAACCAGCATTGATTGAAGAAATTAAGGAGAAACAACAACTGGATGATTACTTGAAAAAGGTTATTGAAGAAAGAGATTCTAAACCGAGACCGGGGTTCAAATTTGAGAACAATGTATTGAAATTTCAAGAAAGACTGTGTGTGCCGAATGACACTGAACTGAAACGAAGAGTACTGCAAGAGGGCCACAATTCAAAATTTTCTATCCATCCAGGGAATACGAAAATGTACCAAGATTTGAAATTGAATTTTTGGTGGCCGGGAATGAAGAAAGAAATTGCCGACTTTGTGTCCAAATGTCTTCATTGCCAACAAGTCAAAGCTGAACATCAGCGACCCGCAGGTTTATTGCAGCCCCTGCCCATACCAGAGTGGAAATGGGAGCATATCACGATGGATTTTATCGTTGGGTTACCTCGCTCCAGGAAAGGTATGGATTCAATTTGGGTTATTGTTGATAGACTGACCAAATCTGCTCACTTCTTACCTGTTAAAACAATTTATAATGCGGACAAACTGGCTATACTCTATATTGATGAAATTGTTAGACTGCACGGAGTGCCTGTATCTATTGTTTCTGACAGGGATTCGAAGTTTACATCGAGGTTTTGGCAAAGCCTACAGACTGCATTGGGTATTGAATTGAGGCTGAGTAGTGCCTATCATCCTCAGACAGATGGACAGTCAGAAAGGACCATCCAAACTTTGGAGGATTTACTGAGAATGTGTGTCCTTGATTTCCAAGGAAACTGGGAAAGTCATTTGCCATTGGTTGAATTTGCCTACAACAACAGCTACCATTCGAGTGTTGGTATGGCGCCTTTCGAGGCATTGTATGGCAGAAAGTGTAGATCTCCAATTTGTTGGGCAGAAGTTGGAGATGGGCTTTTGCTTGGGCCCGAGATTGTATATGAGACGACTGAAAAGATAAAACTGATACAACAGAGACTGAAAACTGCACAGAGTAGACAGAAGAGTTATGCAGATATTAGAAGACGAGACCGAGAATATGAAGTGGGTGATCACGTTTTTGTGAAAGTGACACCAATGAAAGGCCAGACTCGTTTTGGAGTCAAAGGCAAGTTAGCACCGCGGTATGTCGGACCGTATCAGATTATTGAGAAAATCAATCCGGTGGCGTATCAAGTTGCACTTCCTCCTGAAATGGAGCATATGCATAACGTCTTCCACATATCTATGTTGAGAGATTATCTCCGGGATCCTTTCCATGTGATTGAGCCTACTCGAATAGTGTTGAGTGATGACTACACTTACGAGGAACGGCCTATACAGATTGTAAACCGACGGATCAAGAAACTGAGAAACAAAGAGATTCCGCTAGTGAAAGTTGATTGGCAGAACCATGGTGGTGTGTATGCCACTTGGGAAAGGGAAGATGACATGGCTAAAAGATACCCAGAACTGTTTCCACTGAATCCGGTTTTCTTCCAGAATGAAGGTAACTCGAGTTTAGAGGACTAAACTCCTTATAAGGAGGGGAGACTGTAACAACCCTCGTACTGATTACCGATAAACTACTGAATTAGCTACTGATTATTGCTAAACTGAACTGATAATGACTGATAATTGAATTAACTGAAGTACTGAATGGACTGATTGAAATCGAAACTGAAATTGAATAAGTATATCTATTGTATTGCATTTCTATCTGTTTGATTGATCATTTATCTGTTCGTGTTTTATGTTTAAACTGCTAATTGAAGGCCTTATCGGCGGCCGAATTAGGAACCGTTTAGAGTTTTGTGATCAGTAGAATATTTGTGATTTAATGGTATATTTATCTAAATTGTGATTAGGTATGGTTAAACTAGATTAAAATGAGCTAAACGCATAGATTGCCTTAATTACAACTTTGCCCCACTTAGTGGACATTTGTTTATTATTATTAGAGAGCCTTATTACACTTAGCATAACAATTGTTCAGCCCTTCTTGTTGCCTCTAACCGACCAAACCATAGAGAGGGTAGGAGATTGGAGGAATTCATCCTGCATGCTTGGAATTTGAGAGGATTGAAGTATAAATTACAAACTTGAGCTTGTATTCTCCTAATTGAAGACTTAGGTAAGTGAATCCATCTTCTTCTTGTTGTCTTTGAGTTCCATCTTGCATGTATCATGGTTATAGAGAAGTTAAGTCATGAATTTGCTCATATTTATTGAATTGGAACTCCATTGTTGCATGCATGCTTGAATTGGTGCATTTTGAAGTTGAATTCATGGTGGATTGTACATGCATGTTCATATTTCCATCAAAGTCCATGTTTTCATTTTGTTTTCCAACTATTGAGCTCATTAGAGCAAGATTTGAACCTTGAATTTGGTTAAAAACTCATGCATTGCATGTTTTGAAATTGTTCATGAAAACTGGTTTGAAATTGAGTTTAATTGAAACACCCTTGGGCCTTGATTTCTTAAATTGAGCTTTGAAACGTGTTATTCTATGTGTTTAAAAGAGTTTTTCCAGAAAATAGCCCAAGAGGATCGAAAGTGTTGCTTTTGAACTTGGTTTTGAGTTTGGGACTCAAATCTGGAATTTCCAGATTTTGGTTGTCCGCTCGAGCGGAAGAAGTAACGCTCGAGCGGAGAAATCGAGCTCCCAGCATCTTGCACTGTGCATCAGTCCGCTCGAGCGGAGGACTGGGTGACACGCTCGAGCGGGCGTCGAGCGGAGATTTCACCTATCCAGTACTTTTTGGTCCGCTCGAGCGGGGATGTTGCGCTCGAGCGGGGACCTTTGTTTGCCTGTCCGCTCGAGCGGGGAAACCTGCGCTCGAGCGGGACTCTGTTTCACTGAAAATTCTGCAATTGTGTTCCATGCGCATCTTTGCATCCTCATCCCACCCTAGGCATTCTTAGGCCTAGTTTAAGACATCTTAATGAGGATATAGATGTAGAACACACCGAGGCATAATAGGAAGTTAATTATTGTACTTCCTCAACTGTTAAACTTAGAGTGTGTTCAATTTGTTAACTGTTTAGGGTTGGCACTCCGGGACGCGCTCTAGCATACTGTAACCCAATCTCTGTGAGTAACGATTGTGTAAAGATATGTTCAAATGGTTATCTTTTGAATACTGAACTGAACTGTTTATTGAACTGATATTATTTACTGAATGAATGTATGTCCTGTATTCTGAACTGTATTGTGGCATCCTTAGCACTTACTGTTTACTGTTACTGTTACAGAGCTCTGTCGGTTCCCTTGTGGAATCATACTGTTTACTGAATGACTGGCCATCATTACTGTTCGGTCCTTTTGGACCTACTGTTTACTGTTATGCTAATGGATGTACCACATATGACTGAATGACTGTTCTGACTGAAAGACTGAAATACTGTTTAATGAACTGTTTTCATTACTGTAAGGACATTACATTCTTAACCTCTTTATACATTATGTTATTCACTGGGCTTTAGCTCACTGCTCATATATATATATGTAGGTGTACAGGCACCGGATCAAAGCTAGAAGCGTCGGAGTAAGCTCCAGTTTTGTCAAGCCAGCCTATGTGCCTTACTGCGAGGTTCCGAGTTGCCATGCTATGGCTTGGGGTGTTTTTGTGTCCCCCATCGGTCTCCTTACTGTTTTGTACCACTGTATAGACTGTCTACTGTTTTACTGTACTGTTATCGAGGGATTAGGTCCCGTACTGAATGTTTGTATATGATTGTATAGACTGTACTGTTTTGAACTGTATGAATGCATGAAAATGTTTTTGGCATACAGATTTTCACAACTCAATGGACACTAGTTACTTACTGTATTGGCTTCCGCCAGGCCCTGTACTCTGTTTAACTGTATTACTATTCAGCAGGCCTTCGGTAATCTCGAATTACTGGCCAGTTACGGTGCTAAACCCATAGGGCCGGGTTTGGGTCGTGACAAATCTAGTTCTAAGGATAAGGGTAATGATAAACTCAAATTTGTTTCAAAACCCGAGAAAAAGATAATGAGAGGGTAGGGAGTCAAATGTTATGAATGCCAAGGGTTTGGGCATATAGCTCTCAAATGTCCATCCAAGAAAAACAAAAAGAAAGTGTACACTGTGACTTGGGATGATGAAAGTGAATCTGAGCAAGAGGCCGATGAAGTAGACTCCGGAGAAGATAGTGAGGGTACCTTCATGGCATTTTATTCCAGTGTTCCTCAATCTACTCCAAGGCATGTTCAATTTGCTCAAGGTGCTAATATCCATCATGCTCCTACTTTTGATGGGAGTAACTATTTGTTCTGGAAATGCAGAATGAGGGTGTTCCTTAGAGCTTGGGATCCAGAAGGTTGGTGAACAATTGAAGATCCATTTTTGATTGATCCAGTTACAAATCAAAAATCCATCAAGCCTATAGAAAAGTGGAGTGAAAGTGAAAGAGTTGATATGGAAAGTAGTGAACGCATCTTGAACACCATCAGGGAAGCTCTTTCTGAAGAAGAACAACAACGCACCTCTCCTTGCATTAATACTAAAGATGCCTTGGACGTGTTAATACGAGTCCATGAAATAGAAGAATCATCTTCACAAGCATCCAGTTCCTCTCGACTTCATGTTCTAGTTGCTCAGCTAGATGGACTCAAGAAGGGAGAATCAAAGGGAGAATATTGTTTCATCTATAAATGATGCTGCTGATGATGAATCTTCTAAGAGTAAAGATGAAATAGATAGTGAAGAGCTCCAACAAGCATATGAAAACTTGTAGACAGAATCTCTTAACTTGTCTAAGTTAAATGACAAACTCACTGTCAAACTCAAAGCCTGGGAAAGTGAGAACATCAAATTAAAGAAGGAGGTGCCCGAGATAAGGAATGATGCCATCAAGATCTCTAGTGATCGACAAGCCCTTGCTACAAAACTATTTATGTGTGAGACTAAGAGAAATGAACTTCAGAAAATCTATGTAATCTATGAAGAAAAGATTGAACTCTCAAGATGTCTCAAGCAGCTTCGAAGGAACTTGTCAAAGAAAAAGAAGAACTTAAGAGTGTAAAGGCAAAAATTGATCTATGGAACAAAGGATCAAAGATGTTGGAAGATATCAGCGGGTTTCAACAAATGAGTTCAGACGAGCAAGATCGGCTATGGTAGTAATCAACCGCAACATGGGAGTGCCTCTTCATCTCATGACAAAAGCACTCAAGGAAATGAAAAGGTTCAACATGTTGACAATTTTCAAAATCAACCCAAAGTTGGTATGAATTGTGAAAAAAAAGGTAAAACCCATTTTTATTTGTCATCATTATGGTAGGTATGGTTACATTCGTCCTTACTGTTTTGAGTTGTTTGGTAGAGTGTCTCAAAGAGGTAGAAGAAATCCTAATACCTCATGGGTTAAGAGACAACCCTACATGTCAAGGCGGAATACCACAACTCACAATGGTACTCACAACGCCAAGACAACACCCAAGAATCATGATGATCCCTCTCTAGTCAAGACTAGACGAGCATGGGTGAGAAAAAGTGACTTGTCTTGTTTTGTTGTTCACACTGCTTATAAAGCGCGTGACTCAGGCATGTGGTATCTTGATAATGACTGCTCTTGTCACATGTCTGGTGACAAGTCCTACTTCACATCCCCTAAAATTATGAAGGAGGAATTGTCACATTTGGAGATGGAAGTACCTCTAGAGTCATTGGTAAGGGCTCTATAAGTGCTTCTAGTCTACCAAAATTGGACAATGTATTGCTTGTTGATGGTTTTAAGGCTAATCTTTCAAGCATTAGTCAAATGTGTGACTCACACCATGAGATATTGTTTTCAAAAGATAAATGTGAGAATTTAGACCAAAACGGGAATTCCGTTTTGTATGGTGTGCGCACATCTGACAATTGCTATGGCATTGTCACTACCAGTGATCTTACTTGCATTTTGCCACCATAAACAATCTTAACTTGTGGCATCAACAGTTAGGTCACATCAATTTCAAACACCTAACTAAGATCTCAAATAACACTACTGGAAAAGGGAGCTTTAGACACGAAACTTTTTGCGACGGTTTGAAAATCATCGCAAACAATAAGCTTTTGCAACGGCAAACGAAGTTGTCGCAAAAGTAAGTTTTTGTGATGGAAAATTCAAGATCGTGGCAAAAAATAGTATTTTACGTGACAATTTGTTACCAGTCAATTTTTTTATTTTATTTTTTATTTTGCAATTGTTATATTTTTTTATGACACCATTTGTTCCACTGTCACAAAATGTTTTTTTTTTTTTGGCTTCCCGTGCCCTGCCTTTTTTCTTTCTCTTCCCTACCCTTTCAGTATCCTCTTCTTAGATCAATAAAAAGAAAAAATTTCCAGACCCTCACAATCATCTCTTTCTATCCTCTTCTCTATGTCTCTTGCTCCCAGTCGTCTCTTTCTATCTACTCTCTTTTTCTTTCCTCTAACACTCGCTCACATAGACCCTCACAATCTCTCTCGCTTTCGCTCTCACTGTCGCGTTACCCTCACAGGTTTTTTGTAGTAATAGCGGTGGTGACTTCCCACCAGTTCTCGCTCCGGCATGTAGGTATATCTCTCATCTACTCTCCTCGCCTGTCCTTTTCTCTTTTTCTCTTCTTTTGCCTTCATTGGAATCAAACCCTTTTCATTGTATTTGTTTTTGCTTTTGCCTCTACCTACTTTTTTTATTATTCTATTTGCTAATTCGGAAATGTTCCCCTCTACCAATTTATTATTTTTATTTGGGTTTTCTGTGTCATATGTAGAATACTTGATAGTTAGTTAAAATGCTTTGAACTAAGCCAACACATTTGCTGATAATAAAAATAAATTTCTAACTTTGTGGAATACTTGCTGACTTAGGAATGTTCCCCTCATTTTTTTTTCTTTTTTGTTTTTGCTTTTGCCTCTCCCCTTCTGTGTCTCTATATTTGTTTTTGCTTTTGCCTCTACCTACTGTTTTTTTTTTTTTTTTTCTATTTGCTAATTTGGGAATGTTCCATTGTACCATTGTATTAGTTTTATTTGGGTTTTCTATGCCATTGTACCATTGTATTAGTTTTATTTCGGTTTTTTATGCCATTTGTGGAATACTTTGAGGAATACTTGATAGTTAGTTTAAATACTTTGAATTTTCCTTGCTGCACATGCTGCAGAAACTAACCTAACACATTTGCCGATAATAAAAATCAAACAAATTAAACAAGCTAATAATAATGGTTCAGCCTCCTCACGTTTACTTTGAATCAATTTATAGCTAAACCCAAAGGTTTGCTTTGAATCAAATTGGTTGTTTGTGATGGGTTTTCATTTCATTGAAATGGGTTTCATTGATGGATTTTATCAACTAACCTATGATTATAATGGGTGATTGCTAATGAAATATAAGAATTTCATCAACTAAAGCCATAACCAATGGGAAATTTGTGATATATATATATATATATATTTTTCACTCTTCATGTTGCTAGGGCTGATTTTAATGTGATTGTTAAAATACATTTATTGTAAACATTGGGTTGGCCTTTTTTTTTTTCTTAGTGTTTACAATTTTTTTTTTTTTTACTTGCTCTTATATTTTGATTTGCAATATTGGTGAACATTATAAATCTTTTATGTTTGTTTCTTAATTTGCATTAAGGCTAAGGGGGAGTTGTTATTTTAGTTAAGTTTTGTAAAGTACAAGTTCTTTAAGAAGAAAAATATTGCAATATATTTTTTGAAGTTCTATTTACACCGTGCCTTTAGGCATGGACATACACTAGTATATATATATTAGGACATATAAATATTTAAAAAAAGAGAGTAAATAATAGTACATGTATCCGTTGACATTAGCATTGTATTTGTCTACATTAGCACCGTATATATATATATATATATTAGGACATGCAGAGATTGTTTATGTTGTCCAAAACGGCCAAGCTCATGAGATGGCATACAGAGGAATGACAAGATGATGGTGTCTTAAGACATCCTATTGACTCCCTTGCATGGAAAGATTTTGACCGTCGAAATATTGACTTTGCGGATGATTGTCGAAGTGTAAAGCTTGGGTTAGCATCTGATGGTTTTAACCTATTCAAATCGATGAACATAGTTCATAGCATCTGGCCTATTGTTCTCATTCCATACAACTTGCTACCATAGATGTGCATGAAACAACCATTTTTGATTTTGTCTACACTTATCAATGGCCTAAAAGGACTTGGTGACAAAATTGATGTGTATATGCAACCGTTGATTGAGAAGTTGAAGGAACTATGGGCTGATGGTGTCATTACATTTAATGCATAAACAAATCAAATGTTTCAAATGCATGCAGCTTTGTTATGGACAATTAATGATTTTCCAACATATGCGAACTTGTCAGGATGGAGCACGAAAGGAGAATATGCATGTCCATGTTGCAATAAGGAAACTAGATTGTGTTGGTTGAAACATAGGAGGAAACAAACATATTTAGGTCATTGCAAATTCGTACCTAGTGGCCATAAATTTCAAAAGGATAAAGTATCATTTGATGGTACTCGGGAATTGAGTCTCGATTCGAGATTGTTGTATGGATCAGAGGTTTTACTACAACTAGAATCTGAGGGTATCTTAACCCAATACAGGATGGATGACCTTAAAGAGAGGCATAGGAGACAAGTGGAAAGGGAGAAAGCTGGACCTCGCACTCATAGTTGGAAAAAAAAAAGAGTATATTTTTTGAACTGCTATATTGGGAGCACAATCTAATAAGACATAACCTTGATGTGATGCATATAGAGAAGAATGTGTGTGACAAGTAAAATCCAAGGATAATGTCAATGCTCGGCGTGATTTGTAAGAAATGAATATTAGAAAATCCCTACTCTTGCAGTCAAGAGGGTCGAATAAAGCTTATTTTCCACCAAAACAATTCACACCAAAACAATTCACAATGACCAAGGATGAGAAATATTTATTCTTGCAAATGCTTAAGGAAGTTAGAGTTCTTGACGAGTATTCATCCAATATCTCTGGTCGCGTATGGTTACAGGATATAAGCATTTCGGGTCTAAAGAGCCACAATAGTCATATTCTAATGCAACATCTTATTCTTTTGGGTGCACGAGGATTGTTGCCTAAGAATGTTGTTCAAGCCTTGATTGAATTGAGTAATTTCTTCAGACAGTTATGTTCCAAAGTAAATCGTCAAATGGATCTAGAATATATCCAAGGTCGTATAACATTAACACTTTGTCATTTGGAGAAAATATTTCCATCAGTTTTTTTAGATATAATGGAGCATCTACCTATACACCTAGCTGATAAAGCATTGATGGCTGGAGCGATTCAATTTTAATGGATATATCCAATTGAAAGATAACTTCTTACTTTGAAGCAATATGTGCGGAATTAGGCTCATCCGGAAGGTTCAATGGCTAAAGGTTATCTTATGGAAGAATGCATGAATTTTTGCACTCAATATCTCAATGATGTGGAAGCTAAATCTAATCGGCCCGTAAGGAACTACAATGGTATAGATAATATAGGTCATGTTGTTGGTAAAACCACAACTTTCAACCTTAGTCATACTTCTTATGTACAGTGTCATCGATATATCTTGTTCAATACGAGAGCAGTTGAACCATTCCTAAAGTAGGTACCTCTTACTCAATATTTACCAAGCTTTTTCTTATTACATTTCAAATATTAATTTTTAATTGATAATTTTTCAACTTATATAGGAAACATCTTGAAGTACTTAAGATGAAAATGCCTCGTGCTGATGATCATCAACTCCAAAGTGAACATTTCTAAACTTTTCACACTTAATTTAAAGAACATGTATGTATGGACAAATCTAGCTACATATTATAATTTAGGTCGAGGTTCACACTTTGCAAATGACTGATAATGCCATATTTTCTGAAGAGATTAATACATTGGCAAATGTTCCTCATAAACATGTATGTATGGACAAATCTAGCTACATATTATAATTTAGGTTGAGGTTCACACTTTGCAAATGACTGATAATGCCATATTTTCTGAAGAGATTAATACATTGGCAAATGTTCCTCATAGTGGAGCAAGAAGGTTCACCGGTTACATAACTAATGGGTTCCGTTTTCAGGTCAAGGCTATGGATGACTGTCAAGCTAGTCAAAATTCTGTTGTAGCTTTGAAAGCAGATACTATCAATTATGCTAGCCGGAAGGACAAAAATCCTCGTGTGGGGGCTGTGTACTATTATGGACAAGTGACAGATATCATTGAAATCCGATACACCAATGCAATGAATTATGTATTGTTCAAGTGTGACTGGATTGACAATGTTCGGGGGAAGAAAGAAGATAGTTTCAAGTTCACATTAATTAACTTTAACCATTTGTTATACCGAGATGATCAAATCACCAATGAACCTTTCATCTTGGAATCCCAAGCTGAGCAAGTTTGGTATGTTGCAGACCCTATAGAGCCAGATTGGGAAGTGGTTGTGAAGATGTCTCAAAAGGGTTTATTTGATATGTATTCTACTGATCTAGAAACTAAGCCACATATGAATCAATAATTAGAAGAAAATATAATGGTTCGTGATGAAGAAGTTGGCTGGGTGAGGGAAGTCGCAAAAGGAGAAACTGTTGATGTTGAAATGAGAGAGAATTAAGATATTTTGTAATAATTTTTGAGGTTTTGTAATGAGACGGTAAATTGTCATGCTTTAATAAACTACATATTGGGGCATGTTACATTATTTAACAATTTTATTTGTTTCCAATTTATTCATTATGTTTGTATTGTATTTACATTATTAACTCCAAACTATTCTCTATGTTTTTAATTATATTTCCTACAGATTGTTATAGCACGAAAGAGGAATCTTAATCATCCCCCTGGCACTATGGCTGATGTTTTGAGTATGGAGACACAATCACCGCTATCACAACCACCACCAACATCACAACCACTGATACAGCCACCACCACCATCACAGCCACCATGACAACCATTACCACCATCATAGCCACTGATACAGCCACAACCATCATCACAGCCACTGATACATCCACCACCATCATCACAATTGTCTTGGCCAACGTCATTTTCACAGGCTAGCATAGGTGTACAAATTTGTTATTTATTTAAATTATATTAATTAAATTATTTCATTCTCACTATACATAATTTAGGTAATTTCATATACTAGGACTGACGACATCTTCACATCCCATCTCAGGTATAAGAATATGTTATGTATTTAATTTATGCCTTAATTTATATGTTGTTTATTTATTCTTATATAATTTATTTATTCTTATAATGTGTTCCAAATCCAGCTACTAATTCACAAGCCACCTCAGGTATAACAAATGGTTATGTATTTAATTACACTAATTCAACTACAAGTTATTTATTATCAATTTTTAAAATTTGTGTGTGTTTTTTTTTCATTGTTCCTCACCCACCCGAGGTCGAGGATTCGCGAAAGGCATTAAAGATTGGGGTACAGGCAAGAAGTTGCCCATTGATTTTGATGTTGACTTTAATCCTATGGGAGATAATTTGTCTAAGTTAACTAGCCAACTTAGGTTTATGGTACGTAATGGAAACATTGTTTCTCGTACGTACATTGATTGGACCCAAATGCCTATTGATGTTCTTGAGTTAATATGGGTGGACGTTAAGGTAAAAGCATATTTATTAAATTGTTTAATTATATTATTAATTGAACTAATGATTTAAATTGTATTATAGGATAATTTAGAAATTTGTCCGAAGGTTTACAAATCACGTTGCTTGAAAACGTTCAATGACTTGTGGAAGAATCACAAAACCAAGATCAATAATAAGTATTATAAGCCTTTTAAGTCTCATCCTAATATCAAAGACATGGTGCCTCCGCGAATTATTCTAGAACAGTGGTATGATCTTGTTGATTATTGGAAGACTAAGAAAGTAGAGGCATATAAAATAAGTTAATTACGAAGCATGTAGCTTTAGAAAAAATTAATAACTTCGTATACTTCCGACTTACATTTATGGAAACTTTACAGGACATTGTAGTCCACAATGTTAAAAGTTGTTCCTTTCATTATATTAATCATACGACATGACGTACTTCATTCACTCATATTCGAAGGAAGGTATATATTATATAGGTAAATATCAATATGTATGTAAATTACTTGGATAATTATTAATTTTTAAATTTTCAGATGATTGTTGAAGGGTTGCCTATGCATAAAATGAGTGTTTGGAAATATGTACGCAATCAAACTGACCCTGATGTTAGGCAGACCATGGTATTTTCAAATCCTTAAATTTGTATTTATATTTGATTTTGTTTGAACTATCTAATTATGTAAATATATACTTGTTATTTTAATTTACAAGATGAGTTTGAGCGCCAACTCTTTATGTTGCCAGAAGATTACCACGCTACTGAAGATGCTCAAGATAGTGTTTTCCATGATGTGGTTAGTGAAGACGGGCATGGATATTGTCGTACTTACGACAAGGATGTGCCTTGGAGCATGGTTTGTGGAGATGTATCTAAGTCATCACAGTCAGGATCTCAGCCATCGACTGTTGCTGAGATCACCAAGCAGGTTCATATGGAGTTGAGATAAGAGCTGAGGGATGAGATTAGAGATGAATTGAGGGAGGAGATGCGAGTAGAGCTTTCGACACAGATACGACAAATGAAAGCTGAAATGTTGGCTGTTGTGTCCCAAGAAAGGAGTATAAATCATAACAAATAGGTTTGGTATAAATTATGTTTTGTAAATATCTAATTTCAGCACAATTCTATTATCGAATATAAATACGATTAACAAAGAATACTATGAATATCATAGGCATCGGATGCATTCAGTGGCCACCGTGAACCTACGGATTATGAGGCCAATGAGAACCCCCATACACCACCATCAAATGATGAGGTAAAACTTTCAAACACTTTGAAAACTTGTCATTTGTGAAAACTTGTCATCTAAATTTTTTTTTTCCGAACCAATTGACTCAGTAAAATGGTCAAACCATGTTGGATGTTAATAAAACTTGACACACATAATGAACTAGGCACAAATGACATGTAGGAGAAGACGGAACTCAAAATCGATTTCTGATTTAGAATCTAAAGCCTAATTTCCATTTATGAAAATTGTTCTTTGGAAACTTTTTTCCCGAACCAATTGACTCACTAAAATGGTCAAACGGCGTCAAATGTCAACGAAACTTGACACACATGATGAACAAGGCACAAATGAGTTGTAGGAAAAGACAAAACTCGAAAATAATTCCCGATTTAGAATCTAAAGCCTAATTTTTGTTTATCAAAATTGTTCTTTAGAAACTTTTTTCCCCAAACCGGTTGACTCACTAAAATTGCCAAACAGCATCGGATGTCAACAAAACTTGACACATATGATGAACTAGGCACAAATGACTTGTAGGAGAAGATGGAACTCAAAACTGATTCCCGAGTTAGAATCTATAGCCTAATTTCCATTTATGAAAATTTTTCTTTAGAAACTTTTTTCCCAAACCGGTTGACTCACTAAAATGGCCAAAAGGCTTCGGATGTCAAAAACTTGAGAAATATGGTGAACTAGGTGCAAATGACTTGTAGAAGAAGACAGAACTTGAAACCGATTCTCGATTTTGAATCTAGAGCCTAATTTTCGTTTATGAAAATTGTTCTTTAGAAACTTTTTTTACCAAATTGATTGACTCACTAAAATGGTCAAACGGCGTCGAATGTCAAAAAAACTTGACACACACGACGAACTAGGCACAAATGACTTGTAAGAGAAGACGGAACTCGAAACTGATTCACGGTTTAGAATCTAGAGCTTAATTTCCGTCTATAAAAATTGTCCTTTAAAAACTTTTTTCCCGAACCGGTTGACTCACTAAAATGGTCAAACGGTGCCGGATGTCAACGAAACTTGGCACACACAATGAACTAGGCATAAATGAGTTTTAGAAGAAGATAGAACTTGAAACTGATTCCCGATTTTGAATCTAGAGCCTAATTTCTATTTATGAAAATTGTTCTTTAAAAACTTTTTCCCGAACCGATTGACTCACTGAAATGCTCAAACAGCGTCGGATGTCAATGATATTTAACACACACGACTAACTAGGTACAAATGACTTGTAGGAGAAGACGGAACTCGAAACCGATTTCCAGTTTTGAATCTAAAACCTAATTTTCATTTATAAAAACTTGTTCTTTACAAACTTTATTTCCAACCGTATGACTCACTTAAATGTTCAAACGGCGTTGAATGTCAATAAAAATTGACACACACGACTAACTAGGCGCAAATGACTTGTAGAAAAAGACAGGATTCGAAACCAATTCCCGGTTTTGAATTTGGAGCCAAATTTATGTTTGTGAAAAGTTGTCCTCTACAAACTCTTTTTCCAACTGGTTGACTCACTAAAATGCTCAAATGGCGTAGGATGTCAACAAAACTTGACATACATGATTAACTAGGCACAAATGACTTGTAGGAGAAGATGAAACTCGAAATCGATTCCCAATTTAGAATCTAGAGCCTCATTTCCATTTTATGAAAACTTGTTCTTTACAAACTCTTTTTCCGAACCGGTTGACTCATTAGAATGCTCAAAAGGCGTCGGATGTCAACAAAACTTGACATACATAACTAACTAGGCACAAATGACTTGTAGGAAAAGACAGGACTCGAAATCGTTTCCCGGTTTTGCATATAGAGCCTAATTTCCTTTTGTGAAAACTTGTCTTTTACAAACTCTTTTTCGAGCGAGTCAACACACTACAATGCTCAAACGATGTCGGATGTCAATGAAACTTGACACACTTGACTAACTAGGTACAAATGACTTGTAGGAGAATATGGGACTTGAAACTATTTTCGGTTTGGAATCTGGAGCTTAATTTCCGTTTGTGAAAACTTGTCCTTTACAAACTCTTTTTCCAACCATGTGTGTAACACCCTCAAAAAAAATACATAAAACCCAATCATATATGACATCCATAGGTATTCGAGATTAAAACGTATTTCATTTATCAGAGTATTCATTACAAAAGTATTACATGTTGACAAAAAAATAAATGCCCTACGGGCTTGCAACTTTCCAATTCAACACTTGGTTACAACAAAAGTGGGTCAGAAGCCCTTTACATATAAAGCCCTCGGCTTAGAAATAAAACAAGTAAACATAAAATGAACGACAAAAGAATGACTCTTCTGCCTCTAAACCTCCCAAGCTACGTCCTTGGAGGCAGCATATCACTTGTACCTGAAAATGATGTCCCATATAGGGTGAGCCAAAGCCCAGTAGAGATATGCTAAACCAAATATAAGAAATAACTAAAACATTAGCATTTGGCAAATGGTTAACACTTATAAACCAACTTACAACATTTCCTAGTTCAACGACAATTATATTCGTGTTTCATTCCATTTCCCTTTATTTATCCAATTCAATTCATAGACATGGCTCATTATTTAGCCAAACAATTTAAATGATACTACAACTCATCTTAAAAACACTTCCATTATCCACAATTCAAATGAGACTACAACTCATATTAAAAACACTTCCATTATCAACATCATTCAGATGCATATAAGGTTTCGGGACTTTCACCCTGGACACTCCAGCTAACTTAATTATCAATGGAGTCCATCCCATATCTCCTCCCACACATTGGAGTACATCCGCTATCTCCTCCCACACAAATATACACATGCAATGTATTTAAACACCTCATCATATACAATGATAAATCAATACACATATTCGATGTATTAATCCAACCGTCATATTCAATGCCATAACTCAGTCGATTAGTTTCAGTTTTCCCTAATCAACATGCACTGTCTGCAACAATCAAGACTATCCTCCACCGATAACCCAAAACAGTTATTTATAAGCAAATAATAAACTTATCAAACAGATAAATAATCAACATTTTCGTAGGTGAGTGATAAATTAATCCAACCACACCATTCTACTGCAATTCCATCCAATTTCATGATTCTCAACTCAATTTCATATTTTCATATTTCCCAAATTAATTATACAAATTAATTATTTAATTTCAATTAGGACTTTTTCCCCATTTTCTCAACTTTAGCTGTAAGGTTCAATTTCCTCAATTTTACACCAATAATCCCATTTTCCAAGGTCTCGCATACACATGGAGCTCATCAATTGAAAAACCTCCCTTTTTAAAATTCAAATTCAAACCCTAACATCTCAAAATTTCCATATCACACCATTTATGCAAAATGACTAAAATTTAGGTTAAAACTCATAATAAGGAGTAGATTATCCTTACCTCAAATGAAGAGACTCAATGGAAAAAATGAAGAAAACTCAAGATGCTCCAAATCCAAGGATTTTCGGATCAAAACGTAGCCCATGCAAAGTTCCACACTTTTTACAAAGGGACTAGAGTGGACACACCCAAGAACCAAGGGTATTTGTAGAGAGAAGGTGTATGTAGAGAGAGAGTCGGATCTTGGGTTTGGAGAAAGAAGAGAGTGAAAATCTCTATAAAAACCCGCTGCTGTCAACTGATATATTCGAGGCTCACTCGAGCGAAGAACTGGTCGCTCGAGCGACCAAACACAAAGCAACCTCGCTCGAACGTAAAAAGCCTCGCTTGAGCGAACAACACGAAGCTTTAGGTCTACAACCCAGAAGCACATTCGAGTGAAGGAAAGCTTGCTCGAGTGAAGAAATCCAAAACATAGTCCTTGCTCGCTCGAGCGAAGGATTGCTCGCTCGAGCGAAGAAACACAACCTTCAGGTCCAAACTAGACCCAGATGCACGCTCGAGCGAAGGACCTCTCGCTCGAGCGAGGAGACACACCAGACCAAGCTCACTCGAGCGAAGGAACCCTGGTTCGAGCGAAGGGACTAAAACTCAAAGCTCGCTCGAGCGACAAAAGCCTCGCTCGAGCGAAGACACCAAAATCTGGGTAGCAACCATTTATTTCAAACCACACCCAACCTGCTACAAACCTATCCAACACATCCTAAAACTCAAATACAGTTGGTGAAGTTGTTGGACGCTTTTGTGGAAATAAAAGCGAAAAAGTTGAACGCTTGAAATTAATTATATTATAAATGATTATTGCAAAGTCTTTGTTTTAAAAGCGAAAAAGTTGAACGCTTTTATGGAAACAACATCCCGAGATCTAAGAACAGTTGGTGAAGTTGTTGGAAGATACATTGTGTGGCGCTCGATTCATGAATATGTTACAATCTTTTCTTTTCTTTTTTTGTATTTATTTATTTATTAAAATAAATATCAAATGTTTTACATTTTTTTTGTAAGTTTGAAATTAATTATATTGTAAATGATTTATTTTTTTTTCTTTTCACAGATGCAACCTTTTTGAGTGCGTGATTATATCTTCGCATATCGATATCAGAGCTTACAATCCTATTTATTTTTTGAAATAAATATCAAATGTTTTACATTTTCTGGTAGCTTGAAATTAATTATATTGTAAATATATTTTTTTTCTAGTTTCTTTTTGTAAATGCAACCCTTTTGAGTATGTGATGATATCTTCGCATATCGATATTGGAGCTTACAATCTTATTTATGTATTTATTTATTTATTGCAATAAATGTCCAATGTTTTACATTTTCTATAAGTTTGAAATTAATTATATTGTAAATGATTTTTTTTTTTGATTTCTTTTTGCAGATGCAATCCTTTTGAGTACATGATTATATTTTCGTATATCGATATTGCAACTTACAATCTTACTTATTTATTTATTTTTTGAAATAAATATCAAATGTTTTACATTTTGTGTAAGCTTGAAATTAATTATATTGTAAATGATGAATTTTTTTAGGTTTCATTTCGCAGATGCAACCCCTTTTGAGTACGTGATGATATCTTTGTATATAGATATTGGAGTTTATTGTTGATATTAAAACAAGCTATAATATATATGTTTTTTTATATGTATTGTCGATATTTTTGTTTTGCTTCAGATACAAAAATTTAAGTTCTTGAATATCAAAGATTATTAATATTGTCGGAGGATGTTTTATATATTTTTGTGAAGAATATTTGGTTAAGAATTGTTACATGGGTACATATATACATATGATTTTTTGAATATGGATGTGGATGTGGATGTGGATGTATTTTATTTTAGAAAATATTAATAATTTATACAGGGAATGAATTAATAAAATATATATTGATTTTGTGAAAATAATTTTATTGCGACAATAATAAACCGTTGCTAATGTAATTATCATTTTTTTACATTTTATTAGCGACGGGTTAACTTGTCATATATACATATTAGTTCAAATCTTTAACGACGGTTTAAACTGTCGCAAATATGGTATTAATTTAATTTTACTTGTTTACGACGTTCTAGACCATCGCTAATAATACTTTTCGCGATGATTTAAATTGTCGCAAATAAGATATTAATTTAATTCTACTTTTTTTGCGACGTTTTAGACTGTCGCTAATAATACTTTTCGCGTCGTCAAATACTGTCGCTAAAATTTTTTTGGCGACAACAACCAACATCGTCACTAAAAGTGAAGTTATTTTCCTTTTTTTATTTTATTTTAATTTTTTTTAAAGTCAGGTTAAACCGTCGCAAAAACCATTATTAGCTGTCGCTACAAGAAAGCAATGGTTTGCAACCATCGCAAATACTTTTTGTCACGCCCCCTTTTGCCACCCCTCATTTCCCGTCGCTACTCCTTCGTGACAATATGTGAACCTTTTGCGACATTTAAGGCCGTCGCAAAAGTTTTGATTTTTAGTAGTGTAGGAACTTGTACGAGTGCCAAAATTGAGTAAGTCTTTGAATCACGTATATGGGCCATGCCAACTGGGCAAACAAACTCGTGCCCTGCACAAGGAGGTGAATAGCTTGATGACCAAGCGTCCTCTTGAGTTGGTTCATATGGATCTTATGGGACCCACTCACACTGAGAGGATTGGAGGTAAAAGATACATTTTTCTAACTATTGATGATTTTACTCATTTTGTTTGGGTTAACTTTTTACATGCAAAAACTGATTCTTTTGATGCTTTCAAGTCATTGTTCCTAAAGATTCAAAATGAACATGGGGATACCATTGGGTGTATCACTAGAATCCGAACTGATCATGGTCGTGAGTTTGAAAATAGTTATTTTTCAAATTTTTATGATATGCATGGCATCAAACATGAATTTTCTACTCCTACCCCACAGCAAAACGGTGTTGTTGGAGGAAGAACCGTGTGGTTCGAGAAATGGCTAAAGTTATGCTTTTGAGCAAGAAAGTTCCTCTCAATTTTTGGGCCGAAGCCTTAAATCCCGCAGTTTATGTTGTAAATCGTGTGTATTTGAGGCATGGTACTTTGCAAACCCCTTATGAGTTGTGGAAAGGGTTGAAACCTAATGTGAAATACTTCAAAAATTTTAGGATTAAATGTTACATTTTCAAAGATCAAGAGCCTTTGGGTAAATTTGACTGCCATAGTGATGAAGGTATTTTTCTAGAGTATTCAACTATTAGTAGAGCCTTTGGTGTTTATAGTCTTTGTATTTTATCTATCATGGAATCTATCAATGTTGTTGTAGATGACACAGGTTCTCCAATAGCATCTCTACATGAGGAGGAAGAAGGTAATCCTTAAGCACAGAATGTAGCTAAGAGAAAACTCAAGGAAAAACTCAAGAGGATGAACAAACACCACAACTTTTGTCAAGTCTGAATACTACAAACACTCAAGGAGGTTCAACCGTGACCAATCCATCCTCCTCATCTCCTATCTTGGAGCCATCGCCAAGGGTGAAGCTGAATCATCCTATTCAACAAGTGATAGGGAGTGTTCTTAATCGAATGAAAACCCAAAGCCAAATTCGGGAGGAGGAATCACATGTGTGTTATGTTTCTATAATTGAACCTAAAAACATAAAAGAGGCCCTACATGATGATTGTTGGGTCAATGCTATGCATGAAAAATTGGGTCAATTTGAACATAAGAAAGTTTGGACACTTGTTCCTAGACCGAATGATATTAATGTGATTGGTACCAAATGGATTTTTAAGAATAACTTTGATGAAAATGGTACTATCATGAGGAACAAGACTAGGTTGGTTGCTCAAAGCTACATGCAAGTTGAGGGGGTTGACCATGATGAGATGTTTGCTCTTGTTGCACGTCTCGAATCTATTCACATTTTACTTCTTGTTGTTTGTTTTCATGGATTCAAACTATTTCAAATGGATGTTAAAAGTGCTTTTCTGAATGGGTGGTTGAAGGAGGAAGCATATGTTGAGCAACCAAGGGGTTTTGAGGACCCTAAATTTCCTAATCATGTCTACAAGTTAAACAAGGCCTTGTATTGGTTGAAACAAGCTCCTCGTGCTTGGTATGATAGACTGACCTCTTTTTTTATTAACAAGGATTTTAAAAGGGGTAGCGTGGACAAGACATTATTTGTTAAACATACTAAGTCACACATTCTTGTTGCTCAAATTTATGTTGATGACATTGCGTTTGAATCCACATCTGAACCGCTTCTTAAATAATTTTCGGATTGCATGACGCGTGAATTTGAAATAAGCATGATGGAGAAGTTGTCTTACTTTTTGGGTCTTCAAATTAAATAACTGTCATTTGGCATGTTTGTGTCTCAAACTAAGTATGTAAAGAATCTCGTGTCTAAGTTTGGTCTTGAGTTTGCTAAACCTGCATGTATCCCGATGAGCACAACCCTTCATCTATCTAAAGACTCATCTGGCACTGATGTTGATTCTTCTCTTTATAGAAGCATGATAGGAAGTCTTTTGTATCTCACAGCGAGTCGGCCTGATATTGCTTTTAGTGTTGGTGAGTCTCATTTTTTAGCTGTCAAGCGCATTGTCAAGTATGTGAGTGGGACTTTGGGGTATAGGATCTAGTTTTCTTCTGATGCCACAGCCGAAATTACCAACTTTTTTTATGCCGATTGGGTAGGATATGCAGATGATCACAAAAGCACATCTGGAGGCTGTTTTTATCTCGGTAATAACTTGGTCGCATGGCATAGCAAAAAGAAAAATGCCATCTCTCTTTCAACAACCGAAGCGGAGTACATTGCTGCAGGGAGTTATTGTACTCAAATGATTTGGATGAAGCAAATGCTTCATGATTATGGTTTAGAGCAGCACACACTCACCATTTTTTGTGATAACACTAGTGCCATCCATATTTCCTGCAATCCGATTCAACACTCTCACACCAAACATATTGACATTCGTTACCATTTCATCAGAGAGTTAGTTGAAGACGGTCTTGTTGTTCTTGAACATGTTACTACTAAGCATCAAAGAGCTAACATTTTCACAAAACCCCTTGATCTTCTTAGGTTTGAATTCCTTATAAAGACCTTGCGTGTAGTTCTCATTGAATAGAATGTCTCTTGTTATATGAGTCGATGTGGGTAAATTGGTCCTTTGTGTACTTGGATGCTATAATCTCATAATCATTGATGCTTGTCTTATTTGCGCATAGATTTATTTGAACATCTCTCATTTTGTATGCAAGGCTCAATATCTGCTTGGTTTCTGCTCATGATGAATGTATACGCTTAATTGCTTCATGAACTCATTCTGTACACATCCTTGAATTAGGCATTTGTAGGGGTTTCCACATAGGTGATCAAAGTTCTCTATGGACTTCTAGCTTGGGCTCTTGTGCATTTCTCGAGAAATTGACCCTTGCCAGCATATCTTGGGTGATGTTGAGTCTCTTAATCACCATCCATCTTATTACATTTCCATGGTTTTGCTCTCTGTTCTAATGATCTCAAGGCATAAGGAAATGACTATCTCATAGGCACCAACCAGGCTTTCATTATATATTTCCATTCGTCTCTAGTTTGGCTACCATACTCTGAGCGTGAAAGCCGACGGCAAGTGCCCTTGAAAAATTGATTTCCTTGACTGAGGGGGAGCTTCTGTACTTACTCAACAAATACCCCTTGATCACTGGTGGTTTGACTTTTCTCAATTCCGCTCAGATCTTCTTGCTGGAGGACCAACCATCAGATCACTACTAGGATTAACCCTAGCGGGTGTGGATATTCAAGGATTTCACACAAACACACCTTCATATGAGACTTCGTGTTTGCGCTTGAGTTGTGTATTCATGTATCACCAAATGATTAATTTTCAAAAATCTCACCTTACTTGCTAATGATTTCATGTTCATATTATCTATTTGCAAGCTTGACGGTCTTATAATGTGTGATTATCTCATCTTAGTATCACATTAGTGCTACCTTTGCTAATGCATCCTTGTTTTAGGTGATACTCTATTGAATGAGTGGTTTTGAATACTCAGGAAGGCGTGTTTGAGGAGAATGAGAGCCCCTATGTTTTGTTCACACTGCTCAAGCAATGGTTCTTGCACTCAAGCAATAAATCCTTGCTTCCAGTATTTTTATATGTGGATCAAAGTTTTGAAAGATGCGTTTGTGCACTTGAGCAATCGATTCTTGGATCGAGCGATGGCACGGGTGTTTGAGGGTTCGCTCGAGCGACAAAGTGGTTGCTCAAGCAGTCTGCTCAATTTTAAATAGTTCATTTTGTTTCTCTCTTCTCATTTTCCCCCAAATTCTTTTCTCTCTCTCTCTCTCTATTTCGACCTCTCCTCCTTGCTTTCACTCTGTGTTTCTCGCCTTCGTTAGTGTTCTTCTTCACTCAGTATGATTTTCTCTTGTTCTTCTCTCTATGTTCTCGTTTTCCCTTTTGGCTTGTTTCTTCTTTATTTTGTTGTTGTTTTAATTTCCTAGGGTTTTAGCCTTACTTTTTTTCCTATGTGTTCTTTCATGTCTATAATGTAATGTAAATTACTTTCTTTTTTCTTTTGTTTTTGGTTAATGTTGATACTTTAAGTGGTTTCTATGTCATGTTGTTGCTTCATACAATTTCTTCCTCTCAACCACCATATATTGTCTGCAATTTTTTTTTGACTGTTGTTATTGTAGTTTATTTATTTTTTAAATATATTTATTCATACTATTTTTTTTTTGTTAGCTATTTTCGTTTGTTTTCTACTAATGGTTGTCTATTGGTGTTGGGTGTGTCTTTTGTAGGGTGTCTTTGGGGTTTTTTTGGTTCTATTGGGTTGTCATTGGGGGTTTGTATTTACCTATCCTCCTGTTTTAGTCACGGTCGAATCCTCCATCTTTGAATCCATCCCAATTCGATTTGTTTTTGATCCATTGGGTGGTGATCTTGCTCTCTCTTTCTTTAGCTAACAAAATCTTAGTTGGATCAGGGAATTCTACTGTAACATCTACTCCATTCATTCCATTGCCCTTTCTTTCAAAACTTGGGTTTGGTCCAAGGAAATTTTCATTGATTAGGATGTCATTCGGTCTCTTATTGACATTCTTGAAGTCCGCAATTGTCACTTTTCATTTATTGGCTCCCGTATTGCCGATTTTGACATGGTTGCCACTGAGTTGTGTGGCACTCCCTAGACTTGGATTGTCAAGACTCTTATTAGGCAAAATGAGCTTATTCCTCACTTTCGTCTTCTTAATATCATTGTTTGTGCCAACATCCACGTCACCACACATAGTAACATTTCCCAAGATCATGGATATGTTCTTTATTGCATCAACCGTCATTTTTCCATAAATCTTTCCAAAATGATTGTAGCCAAAATGTTCTCTGTGTTTGAGGGAAAGAAATCTTTAGGCCTTTCCTACGGTTTGTTAAACCGCTTAATTACCCCTCTCGGTGTCCCATTCTCCTCGGATGATAAGTTTGCGTGTCCTATCAAACCTGTCACCAAAAAGACGATTTCACAGAGTCAAGCCCATGTTAAGGGAGCTTCATCCGGGGTGGGTGGTTCTGGAACAGATGAAGACCTAATGGAAGAAGAAGCTGAGTTGGATATCGCAGCTGCTGGTGAGGGGGAGTAGCCTTCTCCAGTTCATTCTATTTGCGGACAGCTTCACTAGATAGAGCATGCCATGTTTGCCCGCTTTGATCGCTTGGATGCTTGGATGGACGTCTATGATGCTCGGATCGTAGACCTCGAGACATCCACCAATTCTTGCCTAATTGTGTTGGAGGTCTTTACTGGGCAGATTGAGCACATCGTGGATTAGTTCTCCCTCCAACTTGCCTAGATTCTCTCCATGCTCCAGATGCAGCAGCGGCCTCCTTTACCACCGCTAGATCAGTGATATTTGTCTTATCTCTTATGGACATTTCATTTTTTTTTCTTTTCTTTTATTATCATCTGCTAGACATCTTTTTCATATTTTTTTTTTCACTCTTCTTTTGGGCCTCATTTGTGTAGTTAGCATATTGTTTGTATTATTTAGTTTCATTTACTTTTTATCCCTTTGTCTCTCTCGAACAAAAATGGGGAGTATAGTGTTGATAGATGATAACGTGCTGTGTGTTTTGGTTTCGGTTTTGGATATCTTGTTGCTAATCATCTACCTATCTTTTCTAGTGCTTGTGCATTATTTGTTTTCTTTGCAGGATGGTTCTTTTTGCATGGTTTTTAGTTTGGTTAGGTTGTTTTTTGGTTTGTGTCTGGAGCGTGTGTTTTAGGACAATATGTTAGATGTGTTTTGTTCGAGAATTGACAAAGAGGGAGATTGTTCGGTCCCTTGTGTTGTCAGTTCCGCGGACAATCACTTTTCAATTGTAAAGTTTGTCCTCTGTTTTTCCTTGCATCACTCGAGCAACAAAGTCGCCGCTCGAGCAAAGAATCCTTGCTTTAAGTATTTTAGGCCCTCTGCAAAATTTCTGAGAGCTCGCTTTCTTCGATCGAGCGTACACTTGGTCGCCGGAGCAAAGGCACTTGTGGGCGCACGTTGTAAGCTCATCGTTCAACAACTAAGTCGTTGCTTGAGTGAAGAATCCTTGCTCTCAGTACTTCAGGTTCTTTGCAAAACTTCTGAGAACTCGCTTTCTTCGCTCGAGCGCACACTTGGTGGCTCAAGCAAAGGCACTTATGAGTGCGCGCATTCTAGACTCACCGCTCAAGCGGTTTGTGCGACCCAAAACTGCTATATAAGGCATCTTATGTTGTTCTTTAGGGTTAGCGACTCCAACATGCGACTTTGTAGCCTCAAGAACACATGAGCTAGCTGCTACGAAGTTTTTTTTTTTATAGTTTTCCTTGATGCCATTGTGAGATTGCTATCTCATTTAGTTAGATTTGTATACATCAAGGAGCTTGTTATCATTCAACCAATCAAAAGAGTTCATCTGTGGATTTTAAGAAGTTGAACTTGGATGCTTTGAAGGAGTTCAAAGGAGCTCATAGTTGTAGATTGAACTGGGGCGTTGTGGATTCAACACCGTGTTATTCAATCCCGAGACAAAGGCATATGTGGAAGTGGCACAAAAAGTGGAAGACATTACTAGAGTGAATTGGATTATTGTTTGTATTCTTGTGTAATTTCATTATCTTCATAGTAGATTGTTTAGTTGCCTTTGGCCCTGGTTTTTTTTTATCACAATTGGATGTGTTTTAATTAGTTGCGATTTTCCCACATTAAATCTCTTGTGTTGATTTATCTATTGAGAAACAAATATCTAAATCACTTTCATACATACTAGATGATTTAGATTGCTAGTTTTGTATGTTTAGGATTTATTGCAAATTTAATCTACACTAAATCACAAATCAGTTAGGTTTTTCAATAAGCTATTATCACTATAAAGCCTAACCCTAGCCTCGTTAATGGCATCATTTGAAATTGATTCGAAAGAAGAGAAACATGAAGAAATGAAGATGATTAATAGAGAGATGACATACCAATTGGAGTGCAGGTGCAGATAAGAATGGAATCAAAGAGAGATAGGAGTGTGTTAGCTTTTGGGTCCTTGGGGCTCATCACAAGTCCCATTTCGATGATCTAAATTATTTATTTTGTAGGATATTTCGTATATTTTATCCATACAAAAAATTAGATCGATTCAATAACTATAACTTATTCAATTTACCGTGTTTTTCATTATTAAAAAATGTACAATAATTGTATTTTTAAAAAATAAACCATATAATTTTTTGATAACAAAAATAATAAATTAAACAAATTACATTTATCGGATCGACTTTATTTATTTATTTATTTTTTATTTTTTTGTAGATGAAATACAAGAAATCTCTAACAAAATAAACGATTTTGATCATCAAGACAGTACCTGTAGTGAGCTCCACAGGGCCAAACAACCCCCTCTAGTCAAAATTTTGAATTGGAGATCCCCCTGATTCTAAACAATGAAAAATATCAAATATAAATTAAGTAAATATATCCCAATCACTTTTAGTTATATCATATTGTAAAAAATAAAATATAATATAATAAAAAAGAAAAGAAATTATCATCAATACAATATTATGATAATTTATTTATTTTAATAAATGATCTAATTACTAATAAATATTTAGAACACAATGTAATTTTTGACGTCTCATTTTTTTTTTTTTTTTTTATATATATGTAATCCTTGAAAAGAAAAAAAAAATTACAAAATATCAAATTTCAAACAAAAGCCGTGCATAGCACGGTAGAAATAGAACATCCTTGAGCATTTTTTTCTTAGGTAGCCGTCACCTTCTGTTTTGAAGAGAGTGAATAACGCGAGAGAGAGAGAGAGAGAGAGAGAGAGAGAGAGAGAGAGAGAGAGTTCGGTGGTCCAACACGTGCATGCATGATGCATGCATCAACCCCATTGAATGACTTTTACTGGTAAACGCGACGTGTTGGTTTTATAGATGCACTTTCAACAGTTTTAGAATATAGGATTGAAAACGAGCTTAGCAAAATCGAGTAATAAGTTGATTCACGGTCGTTTTGTTTACGCGGAAAATATTTTTAAATATAATTTTTTTTGGGTGGTAAAGGTAGTGATATGGTGGTGGGGTTGGACGGTGGTGATAGCGATAGTAATTGTGGCAATGGCCGTGATGATAGTAATGTTGTCGTGATAGTGGTGAGAGTAATGGTGGTAGTGCAGTAATATTAGTAAAATTTTATTCTGAAAAATGTTTTCTATCTTTCAAAATTGAAAATTATTTTATGTCCATATAAGCTTGATTTCTGTTGATTATGGAAAATATTTTTTTGTTAATTTTCAATTTTCATTATATCAAACACTAGAAAACATAGAATATTCCACCCACACATCAGAGCGTCAATTTAATTTGGGTTGGTATGAAAATAGACTATTTTAGTAATTTTTGAATTTTTTTGGCTAAAATACAATGTAAAAAATTAATCAGCATGCTTGGTTGCCGTTTTTTGAAAATTTTTTTGAAAAAATGATTTGAAAACTGTTTTTTGAAAAAAAATGCTTGTTTGGTTTTCAAAAAAAATATATCATTACAATTTCAAATTTCCCTCTAAATTAATAATTGAAACAATTAAAAAATACAAAAAAATCACATCAAAACATTCTCTCAGATTTTTTAAATATATATACACATACATATATACATACATATATGTACCTATATGTACCTATTCTACTAAAGCCTACCTATCTCATTTTCAAAGCCTACCTATATGTACCTATTCTACTAAAGCCTACCTATCCCATTTATTTTTTTGAAAACATAACTCATTTTTTAGAATAACCAAACAAGTTGTATAAAATTTTCAAAAAACCATATTCAAAAAACCACAACCAAACACAGTGAATATGTTTGAAATGATTTTTTGACTTTTTGCGAAAAATGTGTGAAAAATAAAGAGACAAAAAAATATTTGACTTTTTTTGTATGGTTTGACTTTTTGCCCTTTTTAGAAACTTTTTTATTTTTTTATTAGTTCTTTTAATACCAAGTCTTAATAACTCATCAAGTTTAAAATTATATTTAAATTTGGCTTGTTTATATAATTAGTAAATTTCAAACAAACTTTTAACAAGTTAAACACGAGTCAAGCTCGAGTGACTTATTTTTTATAGTGCATATAAATATATCTAGTCAAGTAGTGAGTTGTTCAAATTAAACTTAAAAACTTAACGACTTAAAATTGTGTTCAAATTTTAGTCATTTACCTAATGAGTCGATCTTAAACAAATTTTATTGAATAGTCTATTTCACTAACGTAATATTTACATGATGTTTCTAATTAATTATATAGATAATATTAATAAATTTTACTAAATAATATCACATGAAACATTAAATATTTAACAATTTAATAATGACAAGTGCACATAAATAGAGCACAAAAAAATATTCAAAAAGTGCATTACATGGTCAAAATTCATTTTGAATGTCAATTATGTAATCTGAATTACACCTATAATTAATTTCAATACATAATTACTTTTTTTTTAATAATATTTTTTGTATTCTATTTGTGTGAGATTAGCATATAGTAATGAAACGAAGGGTTATATATACATAGACCCATCAACTATTACAGGTTTATAAAATTTATTTATGAATTTGTATATTTTTATAATTTTAATTGTAAAAATATATCACTTTCACTTTTGTAAATTCCTTTTAAAATGGTTATATTTATATTATTTTCATAATTGAAAGAATCAATATTTTAAAAAATAAATTTATGTTGATTAATAATTAAGGATTCAATCTAATTAACCCTCAAAAGGTCAATATAAATATAAAAATATATATATAATCCTTAACAACAATATTAGGTGGTCCGAAAATTCATGAGTTGAATGGGTCGAAACACCCCAAAAGAAAATGACATTGTTTTAGTCATTTTTGATGTAAAATGATATTATTTTGACACATTCAAACTATTCAAATTACATAAATTCGGACCACCAAACATTTCCAACCTTGAATGATATTCAAACTTTCGATGTTGACTAGATCCGATTTGATTTTGGACTTGTTAAAGTCTTTAACGCGTCACAACGGCGGCTAGTCTCCGTATGGATTACGGGGTCAAAAAGCACAATTTGTGTACTAAAAAAATATTGAGACATAATTTATTATTTTAAAAAATTATCTTTAATAATGTGTTTAGTTTCTTAAATATTTTATTACGTAGAGTTTAATTTTAATGTCACGTTATTGAAGATGATTTAAAAATGATAAATTAAGGCATGTAGTATTGATAATTTATAAATAAATAAATAAAATCAAAATTTCTTTTTTCTTTTTATTTTTTGAACATTATTTCATAAAAAATCAAAAAAATTATTCTAAATATATTAATTTTTTTCATCTTATATTTAATCAAAAAAATCAAAAAATTATTAAAATAACTTATTTCTAAATATATGATTTTATTTTATTTTATTTTATTTGGGAGGGGGGGGGGGAGGGAGGTCGGTATATTTCATTTATTTATGAGTAAATTATAAATACATCATTTGAGATTTTTTTAAAAAATACAAATGTCCCTTATGGTTCTGGAAATTACATCTCATCCTTTTGAAGTTTTCAATTTCATAATAAATTGTCTTTTTTGTTCATAAATCATCAAGTCAATTAATAGTTTTTAATGATATCATAAATTTATTTCAATTAATAATTCAGGTAATTTTATTATTGTATAAGAGAGCAATTGAGAATTTTATTTTTTCAATTAATTATGTTAAACAAAATATTCCAATAAGGAAGTATTTATAATTTTTTAAACCACGTGAAGTAATTTATAGTTTAAACAAATTTCAGAAAGTGTATTTGAAATTTATCTTTTATTTATTTATGGACGGTTACATCAATAGATTTTATATTTTGATTTTTATGTTATTTAGAACTTCATAATTTCAATTATTTCGTTTATGACCTTATATTTATGATTGCTTCAATTTCATCCAATTAATTATAATATTTAATATTTTTTGATAAAAAATGTGTACATAAGCGGTATGTGTTATATTTTTATAAGTAAAATAGTAAAATTATCTAACTTAGTGAGTTAATCTCAATCAAGTGATCATTTTCTTCTAAAAACTCTAATCGGCATTATCAATTTGAACAAATTGACCCAAATATAAAATTAAAAAAAATATAAGGAAGTCAAATGATTTATCAAAATTTTTATCAAATATCTCATATAGATATGAACCATGCTTAGGCCTTGTTTGGTATAGCTTAATTTAAGCTATTTTGATGTGTTTGGTTTAGCTTAACAATACAGCTTATAGCTTTTCGTAAGTTAGAAATCAACTTATTCTTTGAGTGGGGCAGGAGAAGCTTAATTTATAAGTCAGAAATCAGCTTATGTTCATAGTTATAAGTTATAAGCTGTTAAGGTATAAGTTATAAGTACTTTCCCACAGCTCTACCAAACAGGGCCTTAAGCCTATTTTAGGAAGTAAGTTAAAAGTTAATTTTTTAATTTTAAAAAATATGTAAAAAAATAAAGAAATAATATAATCTTAAAAAATTATAAAATTAATTTTTAACACAATTGCCAAAAAGAAGTGATTGAGCCTCCGTTTGGGAAGTGTGTTGGCTTTTTGACTTTTTGATTTTTTTGGTTATTTTAGCCTAGGCTAAAAAGCTTGGTTTTGGAAGGGTTTTTTGACTTTTTGACTTTTTTGACTTTTTTTGTGAGAGAAGAATGTAATGATTATGGGTTGGATATGATGTTTTGTTTGTTGTGGCTAAAATAGTCTATTTTGTCTTTTGTGACTATTTTAGTCCCAAAACCACTTGTCAAACATCACCTGAGACCCCTCCAATCACCACTCCTACCACCTCTACACACACATGGAGCTGATAATTGGAGGAGAAGGACAAAAAAAAAAAAAAAAATTGGTCAATCACAACCAAAGGGAGTCGTGGGGTGCCTCATCTGTGGAGGTCCAAATCATTTTTGTTGCCAAAATAGCCCATTTTGGGTAATCAAAAGCGAAGGTTCCATCGAGGACAATTTGTTGCGTAATCAAACGCGTTATTCAAATTTAAGGCTAATAATCACATAATGAAGTCAAGCTTTCAACACTTTAGTTGGGTTGTGCTTAGTACATGATTGATGGTGGACATCATAAGCAGCGATTGAGATAACGACATAGCACGCAACTATTGGACTAATGACAACCATTTGTGGTAGGTGTGGCTCTCGACCCATTAACCTGTCTTAATCTTATTTTTTTAAGATTTAAAAAAGTTGCTTATACTTTTAACGTAGTTCAGTCTAGTCCACTCTACTATTTAAATTAATTAATTAATTATAATATATTAAAATATATATTTTTTTATTTAGATCTAAACTTTATTTTTATTGATTTTATTAAAACTCAAATTTGTAATGATTTGTGATTGAATTTATTTAAAAAATCATTCAATTTATTTACAAAATCTTTCAATTTATAATAATGTCAATATATTTATTTAAGAAATATAATGTGTGATTGAATTTTTTATGGAATGTTGTAATTTTTATTTTTTTTTTTATTTTTATTTTTTTTTAACATATAGCCTAGTGGGTGAGCTTGGGATTTATAATTATTTTTTGGATTAAGATTGGGCAGATATAGAGGGCCGATGTGAGGATCAGGTTGGGCTTAGGCAGACACAAAATCCCTTATTATGTAGTGTCAGTCCAGCCTGAATCTGACCCGGCCCAACGTTTGTCGATCTCTTTTTTTAAGATTTAAAAAAGTTGCTTTAGCTTATAGGATAGGATTGGGTCAACATTTTTAGCTTGAAATATTAATAGGTTAAATTTTGGATTTATAATTTTAACCTAGTTCGGCCCAGCCTGGCCTGCTATTAAGTTATGTATTTATTTATAATACATTAATATATATATATATTTGAAACTCACATTTGTGATGATTTGTAATTTAATTTATTTAAAAAAATCCTTCAATTTATTCGCAAAATCTTTCAATTTATAATGATGTCAATGTATTAATTTAAGAAATATAATGTGTGATTGAATTTTTTATGGAATGTTTTAATTTTTTAATTTTTTTTTTTAACATATAGCCTAATGGGTGAGCTTGGGATTTATAATTATTTTTTGGATCAGGCTTGGGCAGATATAGAGGGCCGATGTTAGGATCGGGTAGGGCTTGGACAAACATAAAATCTCTTATTATGTAGTGTCAATCTGGCTCGAATCCGACCCGGCCCAACGTTTGTCCAACCCTAATTTGAAGGCTCTCTCCGATGAATGAGTAATTATCTGATCTTTTAAGAATTTTAAGGTTATAATATATCCATTTAATAGTAATGAGTTGTGAATTTTTGTTTGTTGTGATACAATAGGATATTAAAGAGTTATTAAGTTATATTACAATAAAAAGTAGCAATTGTTTTATCGATTTGAACCTTGAACTTTTGATATTCTCATTGTCCCAAAAGACAACTACATAAGTCACTGGGCCAACTATCCTATTCGAAATGTGTACTTACATGACTCAAAAGATAAAAATAATATAAAAAAATAACAAAACATGATTGATTAAGCACACAACCACGTACTGTTCTCAAAACGCTTGATAATTTTATGAAATTTTAGCTTGTCTCAAAGAAAAGAAAATTTAGGAAACAAAAGTCCTTTGATAATGTCGACAAAGAGGAGGTCAGCAATAATGGATGCGGTAGTGAGGACCAAAGTAGACATCCATGAATTTTCTTGGCGGTATTTTGGTTGAGGGTGTTGTAAGAATGGTTTTGGAAAAATAGGTTTTTCTTAAACTTTGGTCTATTTTTTGAGTGGGACCTATGCGTCGAGGTTAACGGGTATTGGTGGTAACACATTCTATACTGTGTTGTGATTCACGTAGTATATTTGATTGTTGAAAACCATTATTGGGTGAATGGGAAATTGATGCCAAAGTAAGCTCCATGAAAATGGTGTTTTGGTGGGTTTCCCAAATTAAAAGAAGGAAAGTTTGTCCCACATTGCTTGGGTAGGCTAACATTGTATGGATTTATAAGCTTTGAGTTTGGACCTTAGGGTAGGCCCCAAGGGGCACTCAAGTTTTGTAGAGGGGGAGGTTATGGGTAAAATGAACTAGACCAAAAACAAACACACACGCATGTGCGTGCCGCCATCTGGTAGACACCTCATTTTTTACCGTCCTCAAGATTTGGACGTCATCACTTGTGCATATGATGATTGTGATTACATGTGTTCGTTTTGAGTGCCCGAAGTCCTCGGCGGAACGCCTTGTCTTTGAGCCTTTAAACCTTATCTTTTTTGTGCCTTGTTTTCGACCAAAACTTGGTGTATGGACCTTTTGGTGGCTTGTTGACCACCACCATATGCTGTCGGCCATGGCTTATGGTTGTCAGCTATTGGTGTGGCCGGTCGGCTACCAATGGTGGCCGACAGCCACCAGTGACTTTTTTCAGATATTTGTTGACAGCTGTGACAGTTGTTAGCACACTGAGCTACATCTCCTTACACATGTATGGTAGGATGTTTCTAAGCTCAAGGCATGTTTTTCTATATACATAGGGGTTCCTCCCTCATTGTTGAGAGTTAGAAATTTTGGAACAAAAAATGTCTCTCGCTCTCTCTCTCTTTCTCTCTTGCAATTTTGTGCTTAGTTGCTTATTCTCTCTACACTTTTGCATACATATCCTAAACCAAATTCTCTCACCTTTGAGCTTAGGTTCCTTGGGACTTGTTTTGAGCTCTTGAAGGTGGTTTTAGCTTGGTTTGGTGCCTAAACTTGAGCTTTGCTTCAAAGGTATAGCTCTTGCCTTGTTTACTTTGTTTCAATATACTTGTTTTGCCATCTTTTTTACTATTTTGGAGCTGGTTTTAAATTGTAAAAAGTTATGTTTTTGTGGATTAAAAGTGGTGGTTTGAGCCCTTTTTTAGTTAGGGAGTGGGTCACCCTTCTTACTTCTTAGTTTGTCAAGTTTTTGTGCCTTTGTTCATCACTTTCAAATAAACTTTTTTGGGCCTTATAACTACTGAATTTCAGAGGTTTTTCAATGGTAAAAAACTCATTTTGATGTCCAAAATTGGAGGGGTTAGCCTCCCCTTCTTGTGTCTTGTTTGTATGCCTAGTTAGCTCTATGTATTAGCTTAATGTTTTAGCTTTTTGTGGCTTAAGTCCAGTATGTTTTACACTCTATTTTGAATTGTTTTCCCACTGTTTTGGCTATTGGGTCCCTTTTGAGTCTTGTTTTGCATAGTTGTAGTGTAAGTTCCTTCACTAGCTTAATGTTTTAAGGCTTTAACCACCATTGGTTTGATTTGGTTGCATGTTTTAGTGCTTTTGTCACTCATTTCTAGCACTTAATCATTTTAGGCATTTTTTTTCTAACTTTAACATAAGATAGAGCTCTAATAGGATAGACAACATATGACTTCTGTTTCATTCTCTCTTGGTTAGCTACTTTCAGAGTCTTAAAAGCTAGACAAAACAATTTTAGAAGTAAAGCATGTTATTGGAACATAAACTAGGCAAAATAGTTATGCAAAATGCAGAGTGTAATTTATTTATATAATTTTATTAGACATAATGCCTATTGGTATTGGAGTTGCTCTAATCCCTCTATTAAACTTCTTTATATTTAGAAATGACCCTTCTGCAAAGCCCTAAAAAAACAAAAAAACAAATGTTCAGGAGTTAGATGACTTCATTTCAAATTTTGTGGACCGCATAATTATTTTATTTTATTTATTATTTTTTGGATAAATTACACTAACACCTTTGAGGTTTCTGTTGAATATAAATCTCCCTTCACAGTTGAAAAATTACATTTCCCTATCTAAGATTTGTAATCTCATTAAAAATTGTTGATGTCATGTCCTAAATTTTTTTAAATAACCATCTTGTCCTTTTTTTCTACCATTTCTTATTCTTATCATCATGATTACATTATACAATTTTCTATGATTATATCTGTCTAAATATATTCTTATTGAATGATAATATACAAATATAAATTTTATATAGAATTTTCAAACATAATAATTTAACTTAATGGTGGCGTTTTACTTTAAAACAAAATACTCATAAACATAAAAATTAAATTTGTATAATACTAGGTTTATTTGTAAAATAAATCTGAATAACAAAATGATAATTTTAAATAATTTGTTAATAGTTAAGTCTTGTTAAAAAAAATAAAAAGACAAAAAGGAAAAGAAAAGAGTGATATGGGTAATGCATGCGTGTACCAAAACTAACCAAGTGTCTATGGGACCATATGTGCCACACACTCGACTAGAGAGACACAAAGATCCCCCTATGTAGATCTATTTTGATATTTTGCACTTGTCTACCCCAACTGCTATAATTATCACATGCAATGATGGATCTAGGGGGGTTAGGGGCGGCCGTACCTTCAAAAATTTTAAAAATATTATATATTATACTAAAAGGCCGAGTTAAGAGCCTTTTGGGTCGGACGAATTGCGTCCGGCTTCCTCAAAGGCCAAGTTAAGAGCCTCGTCTACCTCAGTTTCCAGCTAGTTCGGGTCCTCAGCGACCGGTTCGGTTGCTTGTTCTTCCATGTGCTCCGAATCGGAGGCTTCATAACCAATCTATCGTAAGTTTTTGAAGTTAGGGAAGATAAGGGTTGTAAGATGCTCTTTGCCTCTCGGAATTGGAATGTGGTCTGCCGCCGAAAACGTTACGTAAGTCAGCTCGTATCGCTGGAGAATGTGGGCCACCCTTCCTTGTTTTCTAAAGGCTTGGATGGCTAACAAACTGTAGTGCGATTTTAATTTCCGCAAGTACAGTGTCGTCGGCTGAAACCAACACTTTCTTCAAATTGTTGCCTGCATAAACAAAACAGTAAGTACATTGAAGGAAAACCGAATACATATATGATAATAAAAAAATAGAAAAAAAAAAAATGAAAATGAGCTATACGCCCACCTGGTTCGCCTTTTCGCCTTGGCACGGGATCTAGGCGATCTTCACCCTCACCGAATTCCCAGTTGCCTCGGACAACGACCATTACATCGTCAACACATTTGCCAGAGCTGGCAAGCATAGTCATTAAGTGATGATCGGTATCTTTGTCCCTGAGAAAATAGCATCTCAGCCGGCTAGTAGACTTGGCTAAGGCATAACAATGCCGAATTGTAGGTATACCTAGGTTAATCCTAAGGCGTCGACTCAACTCTATAACCCCATTATGATTCGGAAAAAATTTATGTTAGGCTGGGAAGGGATTAGACCCCAGTGTCGAAGGACGACCCTTAAAAATGGGTGAAGGGGAAAACGGACTCTCCCCTCAGATTGTACTCTCATCAGTCCTCTCCATATCAGTGGTGTTGTCTGCCACGAGCGACAGATGGACGTCGTCGGGGATGGAATAATGGTGTTGGAAGCCGAAAATTCGATCTGCAGAAAGGAGTACTTTCAAATGTTTTGCCATCCTAGCCAGCCTAAGGATTATGCAAAACTAAAAATAAAGAAGGAAATGGGATTCGAAGTGAAGGAGAAGAAAACTTACAAGAAGCAGAAGAGATAATGAGAGACAGGAGGAAGTTGCAGAGGTCGCGAAGTGGAGGTATATCAAAAGGCAAACCAGAAGCTTTGCATATTCAAAAAGAACTCACATACGAGGGGACAACATAGTTTCAAATCGCATTAAATGAAGAAAGCGTACGAAGAGGCAGAAAGATGTAATAATGCCTAAAAAACATGTGCTCTGACATACGTTGGGATGCGGCTAGCCGCCATTCTTTCTTTTACTTTTCAAATTCGAAAGCAAACATGCCGTTCAAAACCAAACATGCCGAATAACTGGCGTTAATAGGATGTTTGGGGGGCAATTGTGGGAGCCAAATATTTCGGGGGCAATAGTGCCGAATAAAGGTACGAGGACAGTCAATGACGGAATTTGTATTCGGCATTGATCCTAGACGATCACAGAGCCGAATAGGCTAATCCACATTCCAACCAGCCGAACAAAAGCCGAATAAATAACGTGCAATGGATCAAGGGTGGGCCCGATCCTAAGGCCCAAGGGAAAAAATATAAATAGAGGAGCATCAGCTAAAGAAAGGTATGTGAGAAAAAGTTTAACTTGAGATATAAGCAACCAAGAGAGTTTACATTGACTTATCCGTCAGAGAGAAAATTCCGGTACCCCCGACCGGAGTGTTCATTCCTTTTCAAGTGACTAGCTGAGGATCACGAGCGTCCTACAGGATCCAAAGAGTATTTCCGAACCACCTCCCCACAGAAGGTTATGAAGATTGGGTAACAGTTGTTTGGGTGGTTGGCAGTGATGGGTGTTCTTGTAGGGCTTTCAGCTATAGGCGGTCAATAGAAGTAATGCTAGTTGCAAAATAGGGATGGATGAGGAGCTTCCGCAATGGGAGAATGTGAGGTTGTGTGTGGCATATTTTGGTGTCTGAGGAGGTGGTGTTTCGGCTATGGAAGTCCTTTGGTAATGGTTCTTTGAGGTCAACCATGGGTGGTGTTAGGCCACGAGAGGCTTTCAGTATGGATGGTTTTTGTTCAACTAGGGGTAATGTTTCAACCAAGGGAGTTTCAACTGAGTGGTGCTTCGGCCATGGGAGGTGGTGTTTCGCCCAATGGTGTTTTCAGCCATAGAAGGTGATCGACAGTGTCCTTGTTCTGCCATGGAAGTTGAGTGATGTTGAAGGTGATCAGTGTGGTCAGAATGGTGGTGTGGGAGACAAGAATTGTAGGAGGCAAAGTTGTGCTTTGAGAGATGTGGGAAACTGGTGTGGGAGACAAGAAGCGTGGAGATTTGTTGAGTTTGGGATTCCAAAATATTGGGTATGGTGTATAGTGTAGTTAAGAATTACTTAACTCTTTGTTTCTTTTTTATTTTTTATTTTTTTTGTTTATTTATAATTTAATAGTCGTGAAGTCGAGGGGTTGGTTGTGTGAATGTGAGTGATAGTAGTAGGGGTAGATTATATTTAGGGGTATATTATACTTTCTAAATATCTCTCGATACATTTCATCTTCTTGTATCTTTAATTTAATATTTTTAATGAAATTTTCACTTTACTAATAAAAATAACAAAACAAAATGTAAATCAATTTCCACGTGCATGGTCCTTGTGGAAAATCGAATGTTCCATTAGCACATGCACATTAATCACACCATAAGATTGGTACAAACAGAACTATAGTCCCCAATTCAAATTTCTCAGTTTTTGAAACGGTTAAATTTCACGGTTTTTGTGTTTGAGCAAAATTTTATAGTTACTGTGCAGAAACTATACAATTTCATAGTTTTTGTGTAGGATTTGAAATTTTGTAAGTGTTTCAAAACTACGAAGTAGATGCTAAAATAATAAATGAATAAATATATTGTCAAATTTCATAGGTTTTTTTAACAAAACACATGCTAATTTATATAAGTGATAAATTTAACAATTTTTTACTGAGGATTTTCCAACTTTTTATTTTTAAATTGGGAGAAATTTCTCTTCAATCCTCATCGGGAGAGTAGAGGCCTTGTTCGGACCCGTGGAGCCTATAATGGAACCCGTTTTGATAATTCGTGCCCTTCATTTTTTTAAGACTCGTCGTGCATATTATCTACAAAAAAAAAAAAATTAGATTGATCCGATAATCAAAATATTTCATTTTATTGTGTTTGCAAAAAAAAAAAAAAAAAAATGAACGGCATGTGTGTTTTTAAAAATATACCATTCATTTTTTAAGTCAAATGTGATAAAATAAAAATATTATGATTGTCGGATCAACCTATTTTTTTTTATAAATAACATACATGAAGAATTCTAAAAAATTAATGATTTACATTATCGAAATGAGATCTGTAATAGACCCTATGTGCCCGAATAGCACGGAGAAAAGCCTCTCTTTCAATATTTATAAATCTTATTTGATAGATGTCTTCAAATGTCAAATAAGATTTAAGAAATGTTACCACTTTTTGCTCTACATCAATGTTGTATTTTCACCAATATTTTCATTTATATTGAAATATAAAGCACAAGTTATGAGAGTTTATTATTTTGAATGAAAAAAAAAAGAAAAGAAAAGACGTAATTGCCTGACAAGCCATTTTGCTTGTTCATGCACACACGTACTAGATTTTGACAAGATAAGGATATTTCGATCAATGGATCATGCATGGGATTTAATGGAGATTCGGATCGATTTGCACCCCTAGTGGACAACATCGTTAGTTATGCACACACAGAACTGGCGATGTTATCATCAATAAAGAGTTTTTTTTGATTGATCAAAAAAACATCGCTAGTTATGCTTTCCACAATGCTACTCACATTCATGGCACTGCTAATTGTGCTATCATATTAGTTTTTCCTTCTTCTTTTATTTATTTATTTATTTTTATTTTTTTATTTTTAAATATCATAATTTTCATTGTACACATTAAACCTAAAACAATTGCATGATGAACTAAGAAAATGTCTTTTGGATTAAGAATGGTGAATTACTTATCAAGATCTATTAAAAATAATTAATATTGTATAAAAAATGAAATTATATAATTCTTATAAAAAAAATGAGCAATTCTAGTAAGATTTGTAATATGAATATCATTACAATTTGCAGAGATATAAGGTGCTATGCTTGTCCCTCTTGGAGGAAGATTTTTACCAACACTACCAAGAGATAAGAAAAGTTCATACCTTACTCCATTCCTTCTTTAGGCCAATAATGGGGATATGATTAAGCAATAGTCCTAAAAGTACTAAGAATTTAATAAGATATTTTGCTTATTGTTATCAATAGACTGCTCATTGGGCTAGTCACTCACTATCTCATATGCTCTTTCCTTCGCTTTTATGTGTTATGGGGAGAGGGCTTGGAGTCCCTTCCTTGCCCTTTACTGTCGTTAGGTTACCCACTTCCTTGAGCTTTTGACACTGGCATGCGTTAGCCTCCAAACATGGTTTCACTACAAGAAAAAACACCTTTGGCGACTAAATTTTTAGTCGCCAAAGGTCCTATTTTAGTCGCCAAATGTCAAAATTTCACTTTTCCCGACTAAAAATTTTGGTCGCCCGTCTTGTCGCCAATAGTTGGTCGCGAATGCCTTTGGCGACTAAAACACTGTTAGTCGCCCATGTAAACGTCTTCAGCGACTAAAGATTTCGTCGCCAATAGTTCATTTTTTATTTTATTATTTATACCTTTGGCGACAAACCTGTTAGTCGCCAAAAGCTTTTTCAGAAAAATTTTTTTTTGCCTCTCCGCTGCTACCAAGTTTCGAACCCATGACCACCTACTTCCCAACATTCTCAACTTTCACCAACACTCTCTCCCCACTACGCCACTATAGCCTCACGCGAATATTAATGCAACATATATTATTTATATACTATATTCGCCAGATTTAATACACAACTATATATATAAATAATTATTTTTATTTAATATATGTTATGTAAAAAATAAATTATTTCGTAAAAAAAAAATGGACAGCACTTTTGGCGACTAAATCTTAATTTTAGTCGCCAATTATACATTTTTTGGCTACTAATTTATTTTCTGTCGCTAAAACAATGAAATCCGGCCTAAGGATAGCACATTTGGCGACTAAACTGAATTTTAGTCGCCAAAACTTCTACTTTGGGCGACTAAAGTACATTTTAGTCGGCAAACCTTCATCTTTCAGCGACTAAAATGGTTTTTGTCGCCAAATGCATCACTTTTGGCTACTAAATCATATTTAGTCGCCAAAAACCGTGACTTTTGGCTACTAAACAACCTTTAGTCGGTAAAAGCCCTACATTCGGCGACTACAGTGCCTTTTAGTCGCTAAAACCCACTCCTTTGGCGACTAAAAGAGTTTAGTCGGCAATTCTGATCAGTTTTGGCGACTAATCCCATTTTAGTCGCCAAAAGCCCTACTTTCAGCGACGAAAAATTTAATTTTAGTCGCGAAAAGTGCTTTTTTTTGTAGTGTTTTACGATTTTGTAAAGATGTGTGCTTTTGATAAATAGTCGTATGAGGTTGGATTACACTCGTCGAGATCTATTAAAAATGATTAATATTGTTTATTTCACAATTTTTAAGCAAATTTCTTAGTTTTAGGAAATTTTAATATTAGTAGTTTTTGTGTTTGAGTAATTGCAAAATTTTATAGTTATTATGTAGAAACTATGAAATTGCACATTTTTTGTGTCAAAATAATATTAAATTTGAGAAATTTCTCTATTTTTGTAGTTTTTGAGTTTGAGTAATTGCAAAGTTTTATATTTATTATGCAAAAACTATGAAATTGCATAGTTAATTTGTGTCAAATAATATAAAAATTGAGAAATTTCTCAATTTTGTGATTGAGAAATTATGAAATTTCACAAATTTTGCTAGAATATAAAATTTCACAATTTTGTTAAAAAACATGAAAATTTATCTAACTAAGACATTTGTTTGGAATAATCTAAATGAGTGTATTTTTTGATTTTTTATGAAGAGGTGTGGAGAAAAATAAAAAGATGATTGTAACACAAATAAGTGCACTTATCTAAATAATTGCACTTAATAGTTTTTCAAGAATTACAAAATTTCACAATTTTTTACTGCAAAATTATAAACTATTTTATTCAAAATTTATACTCAATATAGATCTTATTTGATAAATTTTCTTGAACAGGTTTAAAAAACACAATCTCTTTTTCCTTTCTATTTTTTATTTTTTGAAATTTAGAGCGAAAGTTAAGATATTTTAAAATTTTTAAAACAACGCCTGACAAGTCATTTAGTTTGTTTACGTGTATGCATCTTAGATTTTAACAAAGATAAGGCTATTTTGATTAAGGGACTGCTCGTGAAATTTAAGAGTATTATTATTCAAACAAAAAAAAAAATAGATTTGCTTTCCAAATTTAATAATGTGACACATTATTAAAATATTTAAGTTAATTTTGATTTATTTATTTATTCTCTTATCATTAATTAATCATCTTATTTATATATCATTAGATTTAGAAAATGAGTCTAAAAGTTAAGCTTGTATATCATTTTTTGAAATTTAATGGGTTAAGAAATCTTTGTCGGTTTAGAAAGTAATTTTTTAGATTTTTTTTTGTTTTTTTTTGGGGAGGGGGGGGGGGGTAAAATATGAGGGAATGAAAGTGTTTAGAAATTATTTTTTTTTAAAACTTTTATAAAAAGACGTCCAAAAAATAGAAAAAATAATAAGGAATCTTTAACATTTTTGTATATTTTTTAAATTTTGATCTTTTTGACGTTTTTAATAATTTTTTGATTTTGGATAATTCTATTTACACACCACAATTACTCTCTTTTCACACCATTATCTCATAATTTTTTTTTTATTACCATTATGTCTTTTAATGAAATTACCTTTTAAGATAAAACCCTAAATTCTCTTAACACCACACCAAACACCACCATCATCAACACTAGCCACTGACACCATTAACACCAGCCATCAGTTCTCTCTTCTTCAGCTTAGTCACTGCCACCGCTTCCTTTCTAGCCCCATCCATGCCTTCACCACCCTACTACCACCACCATCGCGCCTCCAAACCCTAACAACCCACCATCATCGCCATTCACCTCCAACGAACAACTAATCACGCGCAGTACATAGAGAAAGAGATTTGTGTTTGAAGAGAGAGAGAGAGATATGTGGCGTTGCGACAACGAAATTGCAATGGGTAGAGACTACGGTGGTTGTACATCTTAGCGGTAGGAAGCTGCAATGGTGGTGGGAGCAGCGACGGTAATGGCTACAATGGTAGTGAGGTAGTGGAGGTAAGGGATGGTGACCGGAGGGCCAGGGGAGGAGGGGATTGTTGAAATAAGAAATCGAGAATACTGGCTGTCGGTTGCCAACGGTGGACAGTGGCCAAAGGTTAGGGTTAGGGTTTGTTGGAGGAAATGAGGGTAATATGGTATTATATGAAAATTGATGGTGTGTATTGAGATTAAATCAACATATTTAATTTATTGAATGGTGTATAAATAGAATCACCCTTTGATTTTCTGACTAATTTAGACAGTTTCCAAATATGCCCTTAGTCTACTAGACTAATAAAAAATTATACACTAAGATCTACAATACTACAAATATTTTCTTTTGTTTTTTTATAAAAGAAAAAAGAAATTTATTGATGGGAAAACTTAATTTTTTCCAAAACAATCTTACGAGAGAAAATTTATATAATATGAAATTATTCTTAATTAGCACTATTATAAGAAGAGTTTTGCTAATAAGGTGTTCTAATGTACCAGAAACATAAAAAAAAAAAATTAAAAGAAAAAACTTTTTTTTATTAAATTTAATACATTTTCCAACATTTTTACTTTTTTCCTTTAAGCTCTAAGACTGGGTTCCTTACATAAGCTTATCACAAGTTTCATTTTGATTATATGAACTGTTTATTTTATAAGGTTTTTCATGTATATCATTAATAAAAAAAAATTAAGTCAATTTAATAACTATAACCTATTAAGTTTATCAAATTTGTCACTAAAAAAATGATTACTAAAGATTTATGATCCTTAAATTACCTTGATTAGTATGTGGTGCTTTATTCTTTTTTTTTTTTTTTGTTAGACAAATACAATAAATTGAATAGATTCTAACTATCAAATCAACTTAATTTTTGTGTGTAAATAATATACATAAAAAATCTAACAAAACAAAAAGTTTAAATAATCAAAATGATATCCCATAAATAAACTTAGACAAGAGGAATGGTGTTGGGCGTACGGTTAATATGAAGCCCTCTACCGAGTCCAATCTAAATTATGGATGGAAGGAAACCATCTCCTAAGCAATACTCCAAGAAAACACTCTTTAGCATATGCCTTGCGATAAATTAAGGCCCATTGGCAAATGATTTTTTTAATTAAAAAATTAAAAAATTATTAACAAAATTAAAAAGTTAATAATTTATATTAAAAAGTAAAAAAAAAAATTCTTTACTTTTTACACACCATTTTGTAAAAACTCAAAAAAATATCCTAAACATATTAACTTTTTTTACGTCATATTTTTGTCAAAAAATTAAAAAATTATTAAAAAAAATCTGTTGCCCAACGAGAGCTAAAAAATAAAATAAAAAAAGCTCAATCAAAAGCAAGCCTAGTGGTTATAAATTTTAGACGTGGACACGAGGAATGGTGGTGGGCGTACGGCACTTACAAAGTCCAAATTGGCCTAAAAGTTTTGGGTTTGGGTCAATAAATGTCGAAGACTTAAAGTCAATGACACTGACACCTTTCCACCACAAACAAACAAACAAAAGAAGCTCAATCCATGCACACTTACAAAGGTATCATGAAAATTTTTTAATGAAAATGATTATGAAAGATTTATGATCTTTGGATTACACTTAAAATAAAGCACCACATACTAATCAAGGTAATTTAAGGATCATAAATCTTTCATGATCATTTTCATAAATCCCTAGTTTTTCTCTATCTTTTATGCTTGGGTAAATTACACTTAGCTGCTGAAGCTTTTGATAATTATAAGAAGCTGATCTGTTGCGTCAATAGTTACACTAATTTTTTTTTTTTTTGAAATTTTTATAAATTTTTTTTTACTGTTAGACTATTTAACAAAATTTACTGATGTGATACTGATTTCATATAAAAAATGACAAAATTACTCATTGATTACTTTATCTATTTATCCCCTAAAGTTTTGCATAAAAATTCCACACATATTTTACGATTATTTAATAAAATTCTTAAATTTTATAAAATATTAAATAAAATATTTAAATTGTTAAGAAATTATTAAATCATTTAATATAAAAAAACTTAATTTTTATTGATAGAATATTTAAAAATAAATAATCTCGCTAAAATTAATATTAGATAACATCCTAATAATTTAATATAATACTTATTTTACACCACATAAATTACCTAAAATTTATTATTTTAAGATATGCATTTATTATTTTTTTTAAAGTTAAAATAAATAGACTTATTTTTTTCTAACAATTTCCATTATTTATTTATTCATATGTAAAAAAATTACTATTTTATCTTTTCTCAATCATGCATTATTCTTAAATTTTAATTTTTATCTTTGAGTCATTAAACTTGAAGTTGATACACATTTAGAAAAACGTAGGTTAATATTTCTTACATGATTAAAAAAATAAAAATAGATGTAAAAAAAATTTAATCGCTTCACAATGTATTAAAATTAGCTATATGGAATGAAAAATCAAGAAATCAATTGAGAATAATAAACAATTCAAATAATTTGTTCATAAATGCCTCCGACCCCCAGCTGGGGGTGCTGGGGGTCGTGCGTGTCAAGCCCCAATTAGCCAAAAAAAAAAAAATAGTTTTTTTATTTTTTTTTATTTTTTTTTAGCGAATCGAGGGCCGCCACCTCACTGGGGGTCGACCCCTAGTGGGGGTATGAAGCAAAGTCCTAATTTGTTATTTCTTACAACTAAAATTAAAATTAATCTTACTTGAATGGAGAAATTATTTGAGAATAATAAAATACTAAATTGATTTGTCATGTATGATACTTAAAATCTATTTTTCCATCTTTATTTATCTCATTTAAATTATTTTTATTAAATTAAATCTTAAAATTTATTTCTCACATTCATTAATGGTTGAATTTTTATTTTATTTTTTGTTTATAAAAGTTTAAAAACTTAGTGTGGAAAAAATAGAGTCAAGAAATTATATTTATATTAAAAAAATTTATGAAAAATAAATAATAATTTCATATATATTTAATAGGGTAAATTAAATTACATTTATATTTTTTTTTCTTTAGAAAAAATTTTATTTGTTTTGTGTCTAAATTGGTATTAGAATCTGTTTTCTCAGTCTTGTTAATAAAATTATATGAATATTAGATATACGAAAGAAGTAAAATTAGATAATTTAAATAATGACACTTTGCTATAAATAATAATAGAACAAAATAAAGGTGAGAAATTAAAAAATAAAGTAAAATTTAACCATTAATGAAGGTGGTAAATTAATTTTAAGATTTAATTTGATAAAAATAGTTTAAATGAGAAAAATAAAGACGGAGAAATATATATTTTAAGTATCATACAACAAATCAATTGAGTATTTTAGTATTTTAAAATAATTTCTCCATTCAAGTAAAGATTAATGTTATTTTTAGGTGTAAAAAATGAGAAATTGTTTGAATTGTTTATTATTCTCAAATGATTTTTTGATCTGCCATTTCCTATTAACTAATTTTTAATTTATTGTGAGGCAATTAGATTTTTTTTATTTCTATAATTATTTTTTAATTTTTTTAATCATGTAAGAATAACCTACGTTTTTTTATTTATTTTAAATATGCATCGATTGGAAATTTTATGACTCGAAGATAAAAATTAAAAGTGGTTAATAATATCCTAACAATTTAGGGATAAAATAATTTTCTTACATATGAATAAATAAGTAGAACAAATTGCTAGAAAAAAAAAAATAATCCATTTGTTTCAACTTAATAAAAAGAAAAGAAAAGAAAAAATTAATTTAAATAATAAATGTATTAATTAAAATTGATAAATATTTTGTTGTTTATATAATGTGGAATTAGTCTTATAAGTATTGTATTAATTATTGGAGTCTTATATTGAACTATTAGGGTATTAAGTCAAAATATGTATGGATATTTAATAATATATATGTAAAATCTCAGGGTAGGTGAGTGAATTTTATTTTATTTTTTATATTATTTAAATAGCTTATTAGTTTAAATGGCCAATATGGTCATTTTTTTATAGACAAGTAATGGTGTTTGTGCTAAATTAACGAATTGGGAGAATCTTAATATTGTCAGTAAAAGAAGTAAAGGTTTTTGTAATCATTAAAACTAGAGAAAAACTCCTATATTTTTGAGAAACCTTAGAGTCTTGATTGATCCTTTCTATTAAGGCATTTTCCAAGTCACTATTATATGCAAAATGCAAAATTTTGAATTTTATCTTGAAAATGAGATGAAAGTTATACATTTAAGGTTGATGGGACGTAGGTTACATTTAAAATGATTATGATATATAGATGTATTATTTATTTATTTATTTATTGAATAATTTTTTAAGTTTCTAATATTATTGTTATTATATTATAAAATTTTGTTAATGTATACCTTTAAACTATATGTTAAGAAGTTTAAGGTGTTGTATATGTGCATGAAAATAAGTGTAATAAAAAAAAAATATAATAATTTAGTACGTATTAGCAAGATCCTATATTATATTAGCATTTGTTTTCAAACATGTGAGCAACACAATTCATGGCCTACCTCCCTTATTTTTCACGGATCCAGGCCCCATAAATCTGCCCGAACAAGCCCAATGCCATTTATTTATTTTTTATTTCTTTATGCAAAAAAGGTGAGGGGAGTTGACAAATTATTAGGGATTAATTTTGTTTTTTACCCTTAAATTATTTTTGAATTATCTCCTTAGTTTCTAAACTATCAATTGATTCTATTAAGTTTTTAAAATATATAAATCAAAACCTACTTGACACATGTTTGGAAAGTGGGTTTGAGGCTAAAATAATTAATAAAGACAAAATAAATCAAAATAGTCAAAGGCAAAATGTCATATCCAAATTATGATCAATTTACTTTTTATATCACAGCCATCAAATCAACTAATAAAAAAAAAAAAAGTCAACCATTGTCCAAAACATAACTTTTTAATCAAGTTAAAATAGTTAAAAAGTTAAAAATCAACTAAAATAGCATAGTTTGAAACGGGACATTAGTCTACCAATGGAGTCTATCAAGTTATTAAAATATTTAAAATAAATTATAAGTCCACAAGTTTTAAAAAATCTCTCACAGACCCTAACATAGTTAAGTTAATATTGCATTTAATTTTATTACTGCATTAAGTTATATTGCATTAAACGTAGTTCCGAATTACACGATAATGAAGTCTTATGCTCTTGCTTGAATCCAGAAGCTTGGTGACAAGTTTTTGCATGCAATTGTGCTGCATACCCCCAGTGGGGGTCACACCCCCAGTGAGGTGGCGCGCCCCCACTGGCTGAAACCCAAAAAAAAGAAAAAAAAAAAGAAAATTGTTTTTTTTTGTCTAATCCCGGATTGACACCTCACTGGGGGTCGACCCCTAGTGGGGGTAGGAAGCATTTTTCTTTTGCATGCCACCCATAGGTTTAAGGTACAATTTTGGCCTACAGGGTTATTTAATTTTATACGTGAGATTAACAGGCCAAAAACCCAATCACACTGGCAGAGGAGTGGATGTAAAGTGAACATACACTACAAAAATTTCAATTTTTTATGATGGCAGAATGCCGCCTTAAAAAAATTTTAGTGACGAAAAATGACTTTTAGCGACAATAAAAGGGAGTCACAATGGGGAGCATTACTAAAACGTTGCCTATAAGACCTTTTGTGATAGCATTTTACTATCGCTTATAATATGTAAAAAATTGAGACATTTTACGACGTCAATGTTGTACCATCGCTAAAAGTTTTATTTGAGACAGCAAAAAAATACTGTAGACGCGCCCCGTGTGAGGGCCTTAGTGCTATAGTTCGGACTCAATTTGTCACAGTTCTTCATCTGAACCAAAGAGTTCAAATCCGACAAATCATTTTTTGAAAACAGATTTTTTTTGTAAAGAAGTGCTAAACATGGATTGCTTTGCCAGAGATAGAATCGCCACCTAAATATTTATTATGGGAGAATTTAGGAAACCCTAACTCGTTTGCCTAAGGTCACGTGTCCGTCATCACCAAAGTTGCCTTGGCTCGGGAACTTGAGTACGATTGGGGAAGCTTAGTAATGAGCACCCCCGCTCGCCCGATCAAAGATTGGCCTCTACTAATCATGATATCTTGTTTTGAAAACATTATGGGTTCTTATTCCGGTTATTAGCCTAGATTTACTACGTGATGCGTACAGTAAACAAGCATAGACTGAATCGCCTGAATTGGAACAAAACATTTCATGTGTTTTTTTTGAAAGTGGTTTGCTACTAGCAAGTAGGCTGAAAATGCAGATTTTGCCACCCCCAAATGGGCTTTAGAAAAAAGATGATTTTGCCACTATCTAGTGGGCTTAAAACTCACAGTTTAATGCCTTATTCCAATTCAGGTAATTCAACCTCCACCCACTGGCATTCAAGCAGTTATATCACATAAGCAGCTAGCCTCATGGTAATCATGCTATTATGGCAACACTCACACGCATGCGGTATGCTAAAGCATAAAAGCTTATCTAGTACTCCAAGCCAAAACAGAAACTAGTAAGTAATCATATGCATGATCCTAGTTCATGTTAAGATGACTAATGTAACACATGCAGGATGCAGCTAGAATAGGCTCGGCTAATCTATGGATGGCATGTGAAATGCAACAACAAACACGTATTCAGCTTGGAATTGAAATATAATGTAGTTAGCATGATGCACCGAGCCCGGTGCATACAATACTGATGAATGATGCACGCATGCATAGCATAAGGTATGCTAATTTAAATATGTCCTAATACTAACCATCAAAGCAGGTAAGTAAAAGGGAGAAAGAAGTGGGGGTTGGAAGGCATGCACACATTCACCCACACTTATTACAAATACGCCCTCACTTGGAGGGACCAAAAGAATAATACAGTCCGAATAATGAATCAACTATCCTAGCTAATTAATTATTACAGACCCTCTAATTAATTAACAAATTAATCACAAAAACAATTTAAATGTGAAGCTAAAGAGACTGCCGCAGCTCTGCCTCGGAATGCGCGAATGATGCATGCTTGACTCGCCCCGCTAGAAAACTTGCTGTCATAGCACTGTTGCCTCTGTTTACACTGCCCTGCTCCTCTGAAAATTTGCACAAGTCCCAAGGATGCTTCTCTGAACACTGGGGAGCATCACCGACCAAGTGGGAACACCACCGGCCGAAGGGAATGGTCATCGACCATTGGTTGAGCCACCAGCTAATTGTATTTGGTCGGTCGGCACTCCAAGTAGCCGGCCGGCTATTTCTTCCTGCAGAATCCTGCAGTTGACAGCAGCAGAGGGCAAGCAGTGTATGGCATGGAATTTTCAAGCAAATGTGAGCATGGCCACACTCCCTATCAGGCAATGGACTCAAGGGAGCATGACCCTCGACCCTCGGGCAATCAATTATGCATTTTGATGCATGATGGCCTAAGAGGCCAAGTTTGCCATTCAATGTAAAATGAATGCAGCAAAAGAGATGAATGCCAACACCCTATCATATTGAGATCAAGGGCGTCGGTGACCAAGGATTGAGACGTGTTACGTCACTTGGAGTGCGAACACTCTCAATCCTCATGCTTGGTTTGACACCCCAAACCAAGCAATGCAATGCATGTATACAAACATGGCTCAAGAATGCAACATGAGGATAAGATGCAAAACATGCCAAATGCCACGCAATCTTTTTTGCAAGCATGCAATGTGCTAATCATGCAAGAGGCAATACAATGCAATTTAACATGTGATGCAAACATGGTACAATGCAAGCATGCAATGAGAGGCAACAAGTCAAACATACAACTATGTACAAGAATGGACTTAGACTGAAATGGGAGGCCTCAGCCACACCCTAAAACAGTGGCCAAAAGAGTCAAAAATGGCACAACTTATGCATGCAAGCATGCACACACCAAGGCCTATCATCTAAGCATGGAAGGGGACAACTCTAAGCATACTTAAAGGCAATATGCTTGGACATTAAACACTCATGTTAAACTCTGAAAAGCATGCAAAAGATGACACCAAGACATGCTAGGGAATGGATGCAAAATAGAAGGTATTCAAGGCCACAAAAGAGAGCATTGCTCAACACCTACCCCAAGCAAACATGGCATGAACTAAGCAACCCAAAACAGGGTTTTTATGCATCAAAATATGCCCCAAAACCCACTGATATGGCAGCCCCAAAGACTTAAATACATAAGCATGCACAATGCTCATTTCAAGGCACAAAAGGACACCTCTTCAAGGCATGAAAAGGGTGATGGATGCAAGCATAGGAACATGGATTAGGGACTGAAATGGCATGTGAAATGACTCTAAATCATTGAAACAACCCAACTAAAACATGCTCATGACTCACCCTCAAGGCTCACAAGCCAAAATACAAAGGGGCTATACCAAACATGGCAAATATGATCAAAACAATGCCTAACAGACCTCAGGCACGATGAAACATGACCAAAAGCTTCACAAAGCTAGGAAAAAAAATGCAAGCGTGATGGCCTAATGGCAAGATGCATTTCTAGGCAAAATAGAGGAGTGCAAAGCAAGTGTATGCAAAGGACCATTAATCCGACCAAAAGCAGAGATGTAATATGACCAAATGACACCCAAAAACCTCTGAAATGGAGCCAAAAACACCTAAGCATGCATGCTACCTTTATGAGCCAAAAATACAAACAAAAGAGGGACAAAGGGAGAGGGGTGTCCCTCCCCTATGCAAGACTTCAAAACATCTTCTTCATCACTGAAAATCCACTGGATTTCAGTGGTGAGAAGGCCAACACACAAAAGTCTCCAAAGCTTAACAAAGAGAGCACAAAAAGGGCCAAACAAGGCCTAAGAAGGGGAGGTCGACCCCTAACACCAAAATAACCTCAATGAAACATCTTAAGCATGCAAACACAAGACTTTTTTCAGTTATACACAAAGTCTAAAACAGCATGCAAGATAGGTTAAAGACTAGTGCAAGATTGGGGAATATAAAGCAATAGTGTTACCCTTGAAGATCCCTTGAAGAACAGCAAGGTCAGCCCCCTTCTTCTGATCAAAACCGACCCAAAACTTCAAGAACAAACCCTCAAGACCTCCCAAGTAGAAGTATGGTGTAATGGTGCGTGTCTTAGTGCAAAACTAAGAATAAAACACACTTTTAGGCTCTTAAACACACACAAATGAAGAGAGAGAGAGGGAGATATAGAGAGAGAAGGTATATATATCAGAACATATATGTATTTTGCTCTGGTTTTGCTCAACCCAATCAAAGGAGAAGAGGGGTCTCTTATATAGACAATGCAAAGACTAAGCTTCCAAGGGAAGCTATTCAAAAAGGGTCAAGGCTTCCAAGGGAAGCTAAGCTAAGGGTGCAAGCTTCTTGAGGAAGCTATGACAAAGGGTCAAGCTTCCTCAAGAAGCTTGAGCAAAAGGTGCAATCTTCTCTAGGAAGCTTGGACCAAAAGGGTGCAAAGGTTCAAAACAGCCACACCCGTGCATGGGGGGCAGGGTCCGTGCATTCCAGTTGGCACAGCTAGCATGCATTATGCCTAAAAAAGGCAAAAAGGTGGTATCGGCCAGAAAAGGAGGCCATCGGCCAAACAGATGGTCGGCCGACCACACCAAATGCCGACCGGCCAATGGTATATTTCACCAATGGCCAGTAGCAAGAAGACACGGCCGGTGGCCTCAAGCCAGGGCTGGTGGGTGTCAGGGGTAGCTAACAAGCTACTCTCTACCCTCAGAAGCAAAAACACAAGTGTTTGGTGCAAAATCGAACACAAAACAGTCGAGTTGAGAGATCCTGAGGCAAGGCGCGTAGCCGAGACCTCCGGGAACTCAAAACGAACACGAACATGGGTGATCACCGAGTGTTCAAGCGGTGACGTCGAAGTCTTGAGGACGGTCAAAAATGGGGTGTCTACAGTTGCCCCTCTTTGACAGAACTCGAAAGTCATAACAATGACGAGAGTGATTGTCAAAGCTCAGAGACGACCCATTTTTGACAAGGCCGAATACTTAGACAAAACATACAAGCTGCAGATAAAGATATGCGCCCGAAGGCAGGGGCAAAATGCAACTGACAATGCAAGAAGCCGAGTATAACTTATGATCATGCCAAGAAAGCTGTAACGAAGCATAACAATGTAACAGTTTTAAGCTAGCACACACCAAACTACACTACAATGCAGAGAGTGTGTAAGAGAATCATGTAATTCTCGCTACGTTTCACGCGGAGAATACAATACCTGTGCGGTTCATCTGGTCGTGCCAGCTTCGAATGAACCGTACATACAATATCGTGCCTGAAAAAGAAAGAAAACTTAACAGGTACATTATTGTTAGCAACATGCATATCAATGCAATTGAAAGTGCGTGACGACGCAAACCGATTAGAACGCATAACAATGCGATTTGAAACAAACATAACAATGCTATGAAGGCGCAAAGACATGTAAGTAAAGAACACGGGACAATGTGCGCAATGTGTGAAGATGTAGACACATGTAAGTAAAGTATACGTGACAACGTATACAATGTGTATCAAATGAACTTGAACACATGTAAGTAAAGCACAACGCGACAACGTATGCAATGTGTATAGAAATTTGAACACATGTAAGTAAAGCATAACGCGACAACGCATGCAATGTGTATAAAAAGAAACTTGAACACATGTAAGTAAAGCATAACGCGACAATGTATGCAATGTGTATAGAAATTTGAACACATGTAAGTAAAGCATAACGTGATAACGCATGCAATGTGTATAAAAGGAAACTTGAACACATGTAAGTAAAGCATAACACGACAACGCATGAAATGTGTATAAAAGGAACTTGAACACATGTAAGTAAATCGATGCACGTATGCATGCAATGTGTATCGAAAGGAACTTGAACACATGTAAGTAAAGCAATGCACGTATGCATGCAATGTGTATAGAAACTTGAACACATGTAAGTAAAGCAATGCACGTATGTATGCAATGTGTACAAAAGGAACATGAACACATGTAAGTAAAGCGATGCATGTATGCATGCAATGTGTATAGAAACTTGAACACATGTAAGTAAAGCAATGCATGTATGCATGCAATGTGTATAGATACTTGAACACATGTAAGTAAAGCAATGCACGTATGCATGCAATGTGTATAGAAACTTGAAGCATGGTAAAGACAAGTTATTCATGATGTTGAAATGCAAAGCACTGCAACTCAGTATAATTGAAGCGATTTGTGGAGTTCACAGATACAAAAAGGATACAGGAAGGGGTGTTCCTCGCACGTACGGCGTATCGCTCAAAAAAGACACGGCCTGAGGTCAACTCGAAGGCCTACTAATGTTCCGAAAAAGTGCACTTCCTTGCACTGTCTTGAGTAATGAAGGTGCCAAACCACATAGTTGACCCGAACAAGGGCGCGAGAGGTGCATCAACCGCAAAAAAGGGGGGAGGGCTACTGGTATCAATCCCGATATTCTGCTGCCTTGCTCTCCTTTTGCTTTACTTTCCTTTTTACTAGTAGTTTAAGCACATCGCACTGCCTCAGGCAGGTTATTATTTTTTCTCAAAACTGTGCATTTTTGCAAAACACATGATGGAAATGAAATAGCTATTTTGTTCAAAAGGTGTTACATTTGTACTTTCTATGCATCGCATTGCATCGCGTGGTATCACATAACAATGTGAATGAAATTGAACTTTGTTTGAAAATTGAGCACTCGCATCGTAATAATCAGGTAGTGAACTGACTTACAACTCGATGAGCAAAACAAAGAAACTCGATAAGTCAACCAAGTGCGAGTACAACTCGATAAGCAAATCAAAGACTTAAAGAGAGTGAAACACAACTCGATAAGCAAATGTACAACAACTCGATAAGCAAAAGGGTGTGACCCCGCAAGAATCGATCACCGGAGGGCATCGGTAGAGGTTCCAACCACAATCCCTCAGCATGTTCAACTCATAAACAGCTCATGGAACAGGGGGGGAAGGCCATCGGCCATAAGGAAAGGCCATCGGCTATGAGAAATGTCCATCGGCCAAAAGTGGTGGTCGGTCGGCACTATATTTGGCTGGCCGGCCATGAATTGCAAGAACTAGCAGAATGCTGACATCTGTTCTCCACTCAACCTTATCTTCTACAAAAGGCCTCAGCTTCATGTTTTTTCTCAATTCAACACTGATTTGCTCCAAATGGAAAAGTTTCTTGCCCAGAATCTCTTAGCTTGGATTGCCAACTTGGACGGCTCGAAAAAGCTAAGTTTCCGGGGCTTTGGCATAAACGCACTATTCACTCTGGGTCGTACTCCGCTGCACCTTCCATTCCTTCATGCCACGGCAAGGTTTTGGAATCCGGTGACACATGTTTTTAGCTTTGGCGGGCAAGAGGTATGTCCTACCTTCGAAGATTTCCAAGCTTTAATGGAGTCCGAGCGCAACGAAGAGATCTTGCCCCAACTTCGTTTTGGCTATGCCCAAGCCTTAGGACAAATGTGTGGGCTCTCAATACCCGACGCTCGATCTTTGATTTATGACGGAATGCTAGATATTCCGAGTTTGATTTGCTATTTTTCTGGTGCCGGTGACCGCGGTGACCATCATTGGCAAGGTTTTCGGCAACACGCACTTTGTTTGTGCATGCTATCTCATTTCTTACTTGCCTCAGGCTCCGGAGGATCTAGTGTCTGGTTGATCGAGGTTGCCCAAGGTTTGAAGGAGGGTAAGAGTTGCATCGCCATGACTCTGGCTGAGACGTTGATGGGCTTGGACGCTTTCCTTCGCCGCGAAATGACCAAATTTGTGGGAAGTCGACTACTGCTGCAGGTAATGTTTCCCACCCAATCTCACATATGTATTGCTCACATCACTCGGCCCTCAGGCTCAGTTTTTCTCACAAAACCCTCTTCTTACTTTTTCTCTCATCGTACATCTCTCTATTCTTTATTCTCTTATTTTTCATCCCTTCCCAGGTGTGGTTGATGCACAAGTTGCAGGTTGTGGACTCTTACCCAGCTTACTCAGCTCGCGGTTACTTCTTCAGGCAACGCCTAGTCGATGCCCTTGATGAGGGTTGGTGGTTTGACTGGATGTGCAGCTTGTCCGCAGACCGCATTGCTTGGCGGTGCCCTTGGCTCAATCTACCAGAAATGGGCTATAGCATGACCCGCCAACCTGGGATTCAGCTGATTGGCTTGACTCACTGTGTGTTCTACTTCCCATTCCGGTTCCAGCGCCAGTTTGGTCATGATCAGACTTGTCCACCAGAGGGGATAGAGTACCCGGCTATATTCCCGATCCGAGGCGCACAGCTTGCCCGGTATACGACAGCATGGAGGACTAGAGAGCTCCTGGCCCCCGCTCCCACTTTCAGTTGCACTTTGTCTGATGAGTGCATAGATTGGCTTAATGAGGAGGCACAGATTGGGCCTAGCTTGGTATCAGAGGCTTCGACCAGCTCTGGGAGGGGGCGTAGGAACACTTGACTTAACTATGCCCTGGATTTATTGCTTTATTAGTACTTTCAAGTTTTCTTTATGAATGTAATAAAAAGCAACTTCAATTTGTATGCAAGAGTAGGAGAACTCTGTATTGAAATCAATGAAATTGAAGGTTGTGGGTACTGAAAATTTTCTGCTTTGGTCCAAAAATGGTCTTAGTTGTAAAAAGATTAATTTGAACAAAGTCAACTTTTATCAAAACTTTTCAAAACTATTTTCGATATGGATCAGAACTTGGACACGCCTGAGACCTGTCACTGAAATGCATAACATCGGATTCCCGCAACTGGAAAGTTGCCCTTAGTTTGAGTAGCACTGTATCGGAGATTACAACCGAAGCTCTTGAATGCTGAATAGACAAAGATGACCGAGCTGATCAAATGGACAAAGTTGATCGGGGAAAAAGCTTATGGCTGGATTTCAGGATGAAGTTGCCTACGTATCCCAAAGATGGGAATCAAGCCTTACGTAGTTCAGGCTTGGGTTCACTCGAGTATTTTCACTCTCCTTTTGCGCTCTAACTTATGCCAAGGCCGCCCTTTGCGGGTTTTCAACCTCGCGAGCTCAGTTTTTATAATTCCAAATTTTTCGTGCTCTAACTTTTGCCTAGGTCACCCTTTCGGGTTTTCAGCCTAGCGAGCCTCTCAGGGATAATATTTCTTCAATTTGTCCATGTTGATCGGTTGTGAGAACTCTAGGCCATCTAGGTCCATCAAAACGATAGCTCCACCTGACCAAATAGACTTGATAATGTAGGGACCAATCCAATTGGGTCTGAACTTGCCCCTTGGGTCATGGATGGGAGCTCGGTTGTCCTTGAGTACCAAATCTCCTTCTTTTAGATTCCTAGACTTAACTCTCTTGTTGAAAGCCCGGGCAATCCTGCGCTGATAACCTTGAACGTGGTACAGTGCTTTCAGTCTTCTTTCATCGAAGAGCATGAGTTCTTCAAATCTGCTCTGCTGCCAATCTGCTTCGGCTATCTAACACTCGGCCAATACTAGCAAAGACGGAACCTCAATTTCAATAGGTAGAACGGCCTCCATCCCATAAACCAATGAATACGGAGTCGCCCCAGTAGAAGTTCTGATTGAAGTCCGGTAGCCCCACAGAGCAAACAGCAACTTATTTGGCCAGTCCCGGTAGGTTTCCACCATCTTCTATAGTATGTGTTTGATGTTCTTGTTGGCGGCCTCAACCGCTCTATTGGTTTGCGGCCGGTATGTGGATGACTTATGAAAAGCCACATTGTATTTCTCCAACAAGTCAATCACTTCCTTCTTGAAGTGGGAACCGTTATCTGAAATGATCTCATTTGGGACTCCATAACGACAGATGATGTTGTTTCTGACGAACTTTGCGACATGTGAAGCCTTCAACACCGTATAATATTGGGCCTCGACCCACTTTGTAAAATAATCTATCGCGACCAGGATGAACTCATGCCCATTTGACCCCTTCGGAGTGACAGCCCCGATCACATCGATTCCCCAAACTAAAAATGGCCATGGCGAAGTCATGTTGTATAGTTTCGACGATGGGATGTTCATGCGGTTTGCATGGATCTGACATTTGTGGCATCGCCGAACAAACCTGATACAATCCTCGTCCATGGTGGACCAATAGTAACCCTGTCTGAGGATCTTCCGAGCCAACATTACCCCATTCATATGTGCACCACATTCTCCTCCATGGATGGCCTCCATTAGGCGCTTTGATTCTTCGGCTTCTACACACAGCTTATGCATTCCCAAATGACCTCTCTTATACAGTTTACCCCCGCAAATGATGAACTGAATGGCCATTCTTCTGATTGCCCTTTTACCCTTGGCATTTGCCTCTGGTGGATACGCCTCTTTCTCCAAGAAGTTCCAAATGTCGTAATACCAGGGGTTCTCATTTTGAACCTCATCTATAGCAGCAATTGATTCATATGCTGGCGCAAACTTCTGGTCAATGATGACTGGACGCATCCGGACTCCAAACGGGATGTCTATCATAGAAGATAGAGTTGCTAGTGAATCTGCGAACCTGTTGTTCTCTCTTAGTAGATGAGCAAAGTTTAGCTTCTCAAACCGATGAATTAACAAGTCCAGGGTTTGGTGATACATTATCATCTTTTCTTTTTTGACTTTCCAGTCTCCTTTTGCTTGAGACACAACAAGGTTCGAGTCCCCGATGACGTCCAACCGTTTTGCCCCTAGTTCCAGGGCTGCTTCTAGACCGGCAATGCATGCCTCATATTCTGCTTCATTGTTCGAGACTTTGAACCGGAGTTTGAATGCTAGAGGGATACGGGAATTGTCGGGTGCTATCAACAACACTCCTATCCCATATCCGTACTGGTTTGACGCTCCGTCAAAGTACATCGTCCAAGTTTCATCTTCGATGTGCAAAATGGCCTCATCTGGGAATAAGTACTCAACTGCTTCACCCCCTTCCACTGGATGATTGGCTAAGAATTCTGCTATTGCTCTTTCCTTGACTGACTTGCGTGTCACATATTTCAGATCAAATTCAGAAAGCAATAGCAACCAACGAACTAGCCTACCCGTAAGTGCCGGTTTCTCGAAAAGATATTTGATGGGATCCAGTCGTGAAACCAACATTACAGAATGAGCTAACAGGTAGTGCCGCAGCTTCCTGGTAGCCCATACCAAGGCTAAGCAAGCCTTCTCCAGCGGTGTGTAGCGAGTCTCATACTCCAACATCTTCTTGCTCAGATAGTAGATGGCCCTCTCCACCTTGTCCTCTGATTCTTGCGCGAGCATACAACCCATTGTAGTCTCAGTTACTGAAAGGTACAATATCAACAGTTTTTCCAACTCTGGTGGTGACAACACGGGTGGGTTCTGTAAATATTCCTTGATCTGTTCAAAAGCAGCTTGGTATCGGCCGTCCCATTGGAATTTCTTTCCTTTCTTCAGGAGACCAAAAAGTGGTTCACAAGTCAAGGTTAATTTTCAGATAAACCTTCTTATGAATTGCACTTTACCCAGAAAGCCTCGCACCTCCTTTTCAGTCATTGGTGGTGGCATTTCTAAGATGGCCTTGATTTTGGAAGGGTCGACTTCGATACCTCTCTGTGTAATCAGAAACCCTAGCATTTTCCCTGCTGTAACACCGAACGTACACTTCTGAGGATTCAGCCGCAACCGGAATTCTCTTATCCTTTGGAAGAACTTTTGCAAGGCGGTGTAGTGGCCCTCTCTTTCTTTGGACTTGACAATCATGTCGTCCACGTACACCTCAACCTCTTTGTGGATCATGTCATGCAATATCGTGGTCGCGGCCCGTTGATATGTAGCTCCAGCGTTCTTCAGCCCAAATGGCATCACTCTGTAGCAGTAGGTCCTCCACGGGGTGGTGAAGGCAGTCTTTTCCCGGTTTTCAGGTGCCATCACTATCTAATTGTAGCCTGAGAAGCCATCCATAAACGAAAGCAAAGCATGCCCCACTGTGAAATCCACCAACTCATCAATATGTGGCAAGGGAAAGTCGTCCTTCGGACTAGCTCTGTTTAAATCCCTGAAATCCACGCACACCCGGATCCTGCCATCTTTCTTTGGTACTGGAACAATGTTGGCCAACCAAGTCGGGTATTCGGATACCAGCAGGAAGCCTGCATCGATTTGCTTGGTGACCTCTTCCTTAATCTTGATGGCCCAGTTAGGGTGGATCCGTCTGAGTTTCTGTTTGACAGATCGGGCCTCGGGGTCAAGAGGGATCCGGTGTTGTACAATCTTAGGATCGATCCCATTCATGTCTTCGTAGGGCCACGCGAAAACATCTTTGAAATCTTTTAATAAAGCGACTAAGCGCTCGCGTTCCTCCGAAGACAACGTGGACCCGATCTGGACCAGCCGCGGGTCCTCCTCAGTACCAATATTCACAGTAGTGATTTCATCAACTAAAGGTTTAACAAATCTTTCCTGCTCTTGATCAATTAATCGTTGCAAAACCGGAGGAATTTCTTCCTCGTCGTTTTTGTCAAAATTTTGAAAGTCCTGATTCAAGCAATAAATCAAAGGCACAAAAAAGTACTCAGAAACCACATCCACATCATTCTCATTAAGCACATCCAAACCGTCCGATTCTTCTGTTACAACAGACTCAAAAGAGAAAGAAAAAGACGACCTGGACAGGACTGTGGCATCCGGGTTATCACCCCCAGGAATACCAGACTCAGACTCAGTCGAGCTGGAACCTGATTCCGACTCACAAGACTCGGTGGAATCAGATTCTGGCTCACTACCTGACCCGGTGCTGCTTGACAAAAATCCCTCTTTATACTGCCAAATGAGAGAGGGTGCGATGGATGCATCCAAAATAGTTGATGGTAGGCCCGCAGCCGTTTCATTCTCGATTATGGACATCGAGAGGTTATCCCCCAAGCACTTCTGTTCGATCGGAGGATCTGAAAGTAGACATGCCAGTGCTACCCCCATTTCAATTTCGACGTCCTCAGACTCCATCTCCTTGCTCTGCTCAACCTCAACTGTCGAGTCTGTCTGCTCTTCGGCATCGTCATCCCCGGATAACTGTAGGTCAAAGAAGATCTCGAATCCCGGCATGCGCTTTCTCTCCGCATTCAGCCACGGCTCTAGGAAGCCACAAAATGGAAGTCCTCCCCCTCCCGGACGAAGCATCCGTTTAGGGTACCCTGGATGGGCCGGTGCATCAACTCAAAAGGCTTCCCCATCTGTTTTGCTCTGGCTCTCCCATCCATCTCCTTACCTTTCCTTACCCAATCCTCTTTCGTGGGCAGATAACCCAAGCCAAAGGTGTGTGGGTTGTGTGGCACTTCGGCCAACGTTGCAACGCCCTTCCGGCCGCTCTTTCCCAATCCCATCCCGGGGATGTGTTGGAGTTTGTTCATGAGGTATACTGCTTGAGCACTGACATACACCCCCTCATTAGCCGCCATGATGTTCTGCACAACCCGAGCCTCAGCTAAGGTAAAACCTGACATGAACACATCCTCCATACCGTGCTCAATTTTCAAAACTGGCGTGGATACTTCTGGTGGTGAATGGATCGACGAATTTCCAAAAACAATGGCTACTCCCTTACCGTGGGGGTATTTCACCATTTGATGCAAGGTGGATGACACTGCCTTCACCTGATGCAACCACGGTCGCCCTAAAAGTAGGTTGAAAGTTGTAGGAACCTCTAAGACATGGAAATCTATCTCATGCTGTCTCGGCCCAACCTTGGTCTGAATTTTCACTGTCCCCATGACTTCTCTGCTCGTGTTGTCATATGCCCGAATCACCTGGGCTGTCGGCACAAAGTCTGCGGTTTTTAAACCGATTGCATACGCTGTCCTTGCCGGGCAGACGTTGATGGCGGATCCGGTATCAACAAGAACCACCAAGATCCATTTGATTCTACATTCCACTGAAATATAGAGTGGCTTGTTGTGGTTCGCCCCCTCAGGTGGAAATTCCTTGTCGGAAAAAGTCAGCATCGGGGTAGCTCCTCCTGGAAAAACTAATCCCACCAGCTGCTCTGGCGTGGTTTCTATTAAGAGCTTGGCCTTGTCCATGGCCGATAAGACAGCTTGTCGATGCACCCGCAATGCCATAAGCAGTCCCCAGATGGAGATGTCTGCTTGTATCTTTTTTAGCTGTTTAAGCACGACCACTCCTTGTCATATGGTCGACCTCGCCGATGTACCAGGTATCTTCTGGTTGGTTGCTCCCCCAATCCTCATCCGTGTGGGCAAGACATAAATCATCGTCCTCCCACCACATTCCGTCGGCAGCTGACAGACACCTGTCCGGCTTCGGTATGACTGCTCTCGTACTCGCAGTACCCTCTATCCATATGCTCGTAGCATTCTCTGTTTTTGTGTACATAGCAGTTTCAGTCCCTTCATGGGCTTTAGCTTTCTTGATTCTCTCAGAATCCTCAAACCTTTCCTGTTCCCGATTGTCACTGACATTCTTGCCCTTGCCGGACCTTGTTCTGGTTGGAACTTTTCCACAACATCCGGTTGATCATCCAACCACCCGGCAACCTCCGCTGATTCCTCATAATCAAACCAGCTGACTGCTGCGTCCCCTGGATCTTGGTCCCTGAAAAACTGGAGGTTGGCAAGGTCCTGTTCCACAGCCGTCAAATCATCTGCCCTCTGTCCAAATCCATCCCCTTGGATCACACACAGCTCTGCCCCTGTCGGCAATTCCACATTTGGCCCGTCCTGGCCTACTGACGAAATGTAGTCACTCGGACTGTATACCTTCTCAATAAGACTTCCAGATTCCTCGGACTCTGGCTCAACAATCCCATTCTCCTCTGAAATCTCCCCTCTTCTATCTTCGACAGTTACCACCATTGGCTCAGGTTGGGTTTTGGAGATGTCCAACATGCACAAGTTGGTGCAGTCAGGAAGAAGCACCTCCGGCTTAGGTAGGTGGGAAGGGGTGATATATATGCTAGGATCGTAAGCCACGACCCCAGTCTGGATAAAGTTGATTCTTTTGGGAGGTGGAGCTTGGTTGTGCGGTGGGAGAGGGTTTGTTGTAACATTGGGTTTCTCGGGAGGCAGAATCACCCCATTATCGATGAGATCTTGAACCCCATGATGTAATCGGAAGCACAGGTCGGTGTCATGACCGTGCTGTTGGTGAAATGCGCAATATTTGGCTGGGTTGTAGGTAGGGGGAAGTCTTTCCGGTAATGGTCGCGGCTCTAGGGGCTTCAAGTGCCCTTTTCTGATTAAAACCCCCAGAGCTTTGGACAGGGGCATATACAGTGGAGCGAAGGTTCTTTGGTTTTTGGGTGGGTATTTGGCTGTTTGTGTATGGCTTCCGGACGCACCGGAGAATGGCGTAGCTGCCATGGTTCTTGGAGGGGAGTTGGTGGTGACCATGCTCACTTCGAAGGCTCTTGTAGTTGTAGCGCCACTCGGGCCGCATTAGTGTTGCGGTTGAAAGTTCTTCGGGGTTGCTCTCTGTCATTATCAATCAAGCCCTACTTCAAGGCATCCTCAATCTGTACTCCCATCTCATGCAGATCTGAAAAGGTAGGGAAGGGGTGCACGATCATTTTCTGCATCAGCTTAGGCTGGAGATTGCGCACAATCATCCCAATCTGATCTTTATCTGTGGGCCTTAGGGTCATCATCAAGGCCTTGGCCCTCCATCTGGTCACGAACTCCGAAAAGCTCTCTTTAGGCTCCTGCCTTGTTGTCTCAAGATCACGGGTCGTAATCTCGATTTGCGTATTATATGAGTATTATGCAATGAAGGCCTCAGCCATCTCTTCCCAATTTTTCTTGACATCGTCTTCTAATTTGGCGTACCAGATGGCTGCTGTAGCACGTCCGCGGGGGGGACCTCACGCTACAGTTCGGACTCCCTTTTGTGTTGGTTCTAAATCTGAACCAAAGAGTCCAAATCCGGCAAATCGTTTTGAAGAAAAACAGATTTTGAAAAGTAGTGCCAAACATGGACTGCTTTGCCAGATTACAGAGTCGCCACCTAAATATTTTTTTAATGGGAAAATTTAGGAAACCCTGACTCGGTGCCGAAGGCCACGTGTCCGTCATCACCAAAGTGATCTTGGCTCGGGAGCTTGGGTACGATCGGGGAAGGTCAGCTATGAGCACCCCCTCTCGCCCAGTCCGAAGACCGGCCTCTACTAACCATGATATCCAATTTTGAAAACTTTATGTGTTCTTATACCGGTTATTAGCCTAGAATTACTATGTTATGCGCACAGCAAACAAGTATAGTCCAAATTGCCTAAATTGGAATAAAACATCGCATGTTCATTTTGAAAATGGTTTGCTACTCGCAAGTAGGCTAAAATGCAGATTTTGCCACCCTCAAGTGGGCTTTAGAAAAGACAGTTTTGCCACTATCTAGTGGGCTTTAAAACTCACAGTTTTAATGCATTGTCCCAATTTAGGTAATTTGACCTCCATCCACAGGCATTCAAGCAGTTATATCACATAAGCACTTAGCCTCATGGTAATCATGCTATTATGGCAACATTCACACGCATGCGATATGCTAAAGCATAAAAGCTCACCTAGTACTCCAAGCCAAAACAGAAGCTCATTAGAAATCCTTGCATGGACCTAAGCATACTGTAATGTCTAATGCAACACATACAAAGATGCAATCTAGGTAGGCTCGGCTATCCTAAACATGGCATGTGAAATGCTACAAATAACACGTATTCAATTTGGAATTGAGATACAATGCAGTTTGTATGATGTGCCGAGCCTGATGCATGTATAACAAATGCATGGATGCACACGTGCATAGCATAAGGTATGCTAAAATAAACGTGCCCTAATACTAACCATCAAAGCAGGTAAGTAAAAGGGAAGAAAGACGTGGGATTGGAAGACATACACACACCCACGCACACTTATTACAAATACGCCCTCACACGGAGGGACCAAAAGAATATACAGTCCGAATAATGAATAAAATTAATTATTACAAAATTTCTATTTACTTAATAAATTAAATGCAGAACAGGAAAGACCGCAGCCCCGCCTCGGGATGCGTGAATGATGCATGCTCGATTCCCACTTGCCTGGAAAACCCGTGCCATAGCACTGCTGCCTCTGTTCTCACTGCCCTACCTCTCCAAAAATTCCCAAAGTTTCAGAATACCTCCCAAATGATCTGAAATACCCCACCGACTGGGGGAAGAGCTCATCGGCTGCTTGTATTGGCCATCGGCTGCTTGTGGTGGTTATCGGCACAAACAAAGTGCCGATCGGCACATTATACTGCCGGTCGGCAGAAAGTTCCTGCAGAGGACAGTTTGACAGCAGCAGCAAAAACAGCAGTACAAGGCATGGTTTTTTGGGCATATGTAAGCATGGCCATGGCCTCCTATCATGCTTGGGGACTCAAGGAGGCATGACTCTTGGTTCTAGGGCCATCAATGATGCATTTGATGCATGATAACCTAAGGAACCAAAATTGCATGTTTTAATTGAAATGCATGCAACACAAAAGCTGAAATCCAAAACCTTATCATGTGTTAGTCAAAGGTCTTGGTGACTTGAGGATGGAGACAAGTTTCACCACTCAAAGTGTGAACTCCTCTCGATCCTCATGCTTGGCTTGACAATCCCCAAGCCAAACCATGAAATGCAAGTATGCAACATGGTTCAAATGCAATGCAACCTATCATTTTAAGCATGCAAAGAGCTAAAGTATGCAAGGTACAAATGTCATGCAACATGGACCAATTAAGCGTGGAACTAGCATACGCTCAAGGCCTCATTAATCAAACATGCAACAACCGAGATAAAAGCGTGCAATAATGGACTTAAGCCATAGAGGGCAGCCCTCAAACTCGCCTAAAACAGTGGCAAAACATGCCTCAAAACAAGAGCAAGATGCCACACAAGCATGCAAGCCATAAGGCATAAGGCTAAGGCACAAAGTGGGGCATTGAACCACCACTTAACAAGACCAAACATGGCACATGTTAGGCAACCAAAACAGGTTTTTATCATGCAAAATGGCACCCAAATCCCCTCATGGCACCTCCCAAAATGCATTAAACATGGAAGCATGCACAATGCACCCTTGAATGCATAAAAGGACACACCCTTAAAGCATGAAAGAGAGGACAAAAATGAACATGTGAGCATGGATTAGGGTCTGAAATAGCATGTAAGAGGGTTCCAAACCCTTGAAATCATGGAGGCAATGCATCCTACACATGCACCTACTTGAAGCATACAAGCTACAATGCAAAGGGGCTATACAAAGCATGCCAAGATTGACCCAAAAAACCTAGGACAGACCTTATACATGGCAAAACAAGCACATTTCCAGTTTATGACCAGCCACAAAAATAGAAGCAAGATAGGCTAACAAAGCATGCAAAATTACGGTAAATAGAAGAGATTATGAAACAAGTGCAAGATAGGGGGTCCCAAACAGGGTTGAGCCCTTCTTCAATGTTGAATAAGGGCTCAAAATAAGCCTACTTACAGTTTATTACATGCTCAAAAACAGATTATACGCCAGCCAAATATACTATGCAAGAATCATGGCATACAAGGGGGTAAAGAGATAGGTGCTAGATGCTATCATCAAACGGCAAAATACCCTTCATGAGACATGTAGAGGGGGGAAAAATAAGCCACTTTTCAGGCCTGTCGAAGGCCCAAAAATGGAAGCATGGTAGGCTAAAGAAACATGCAACAAAATAAGGACCCAAGGGGGTATTGAAGCAAGTCATACATGGAGGTCCCCAACAGTGTTGAGCCCTTCTTCAATGTTGAAGAAGGGCTCAAAATAAGCCTCTTTGTAGTTTACATCGAAGCTCAAAAATACATGCAACTATGGCTTAGATATGAACCAAGAAAATGCTAGTTTTGGGGAAAAGTGTGCTTACCCTTGTAGACCAACAAACCAGCACCTCTTGGACCAAGTTTTGGTGCTCCTAAGCTCTGCAAATGACCTCCCAAATTCTGGAAATGGAAGTGGTGGTGTTGTGCTATGGGTTGGTGAAGGAATGGCCCAAGAACAAGGGTGTTTGGAGGTTGAATGAGAGAGATATAGTGAGAGATGGAGGGATATCTATGTATATATCAGATATACATGGTATATCTCTGGTTTTTTGTTCCAAGCATCCAACCTTTATCAAAGGAGGAGAGGGCCTCCTTATATAGGCAATGTAAAGCCAAGACTTAGAGGCTAAGTCATCCAAAAGGGGTCAAGGGGGGGCCAAAGCTTGTAAGGGAAGCTTGGACAGCTGGTAAGGCTTCTTGAGGAAGCCAAGACAAGGGGTCAAGGCTTCCTCAAGAAGCCATGAGCAAAGGGTGCACCAAATGGGGTTCAAAGGTGCAAAAAGGAAGCAAAATAGGCACATGGATGCACGTGGGTCTGGTTTTGTGCATCCCAGCTGGTACAGCTGGCGTGCACTATGCTTGGGGGGTTCAAAGGGTTCAGGTCGGCCAGAAGGTTTGATCATCGGCCAAAATAAAGTGCCGGTCGGCACTATTTTCTGCCGGCCGGATAAATATAGTGCCGATGGATGATTCCTTGGTCAAAAAAAGGGCCGGTGGGTATGCAAATTGAAGCCCCGGAAGTTAGCTTTCCAATGGCGCAAACCTTGCATCAAAATTCCTTCTGTGCAAAAAGTTATGCCCTTTTCCGTGAAGCCGCGCAGACTCGATCCAACCGGGATGATGCCCAGCTTCAACCAACCATATCTCCTCCACCCGGGCTTGGCTCTAGGAGATTCTTGAGTGCAAAGTGAAGCCCCGGAAGTCTTCTTTCCGATGGTGGTGGCCTCATAGCTCAACTCCAAGTATGCAATTGAATAAGCCTGATTCAGTGAGGGCTGCTCGACTCCCTTCTACCCAGATTCATGCCGAACTTCTCCCAGACCAGTTTTCTCCTCTCCTTTCTTCTTTTCTTCAACTCCAAACCCCTAAGCGAAGTGTTTTGAAAGATTTGCCTCTCTTCTTGCAGAAGAAACTGAACCTGTGCCCTGCACATCTCTCAACACCGAGCAAACCATCAGCAATGCCCAAGTCTTGAGGGCGGTCAAAAATGGGGTGTCCACAGCTGCTACGCCAGACAGGGTCCGGCCGAATAGAGACAGCTTCTGCAGTCTGGTGAGGCCCATTGGCCTTAAGATATCTGAAAACAATCTCAGGTGCACCATAGGATCCCCGGATCCATCAAATCGGTCGATATGCGGCATCTTGAATCTGTCCGGCAGCGTCACAGCTGCGTCGGTATATCCATCTTCAATGTCAGGGATGGTCTTGACTCCCTGGGATCTCTTGAACAGCTTTTCAAGCTTGCTCAACTTCAATGCTGTGGGATCTGTCTCAAACTCAAAGGGGGAGTCCGGTAGGTTGGTGGGCGTTTTGGATAACTAGGGTAGGGTCTGGGGTAGGATCGGGGGCAGAGGTGGCCCTATGGGAACGTCTGTATCATTCTGAACATTAGCTGTCTTCCCGAGTGTTGGAACTCCTGGTGGGGGAGGAGCTTGATGCGAAACAGATGCTCCGGCTTGCTGTTGTAGCCTCACGATTAACTCTGCTTGTTCAGTCATAACCGTGGCCTGTTGTTTGGCGAACTCCGCCTGTCGAACAACGTCTTGCTGCATTGTTTTCATGCTTTCTTGGAGCTGGCGCACCATCTCCTCTAAGCTTGCCATACTGTTCTGATTTGATTGAATTTCCGGTATATATTCCCTCTCTGCGGGAGAAACAAAACCCTGATCCCTACTGTACTCCAGTGAGGTAGACAAAGCCCTCTGTACTGATCGCTGGACTGATATCTTCTGCCTAACTGCCCTTCGTCTAGTAACTGGGGGTAGTGAGTAGTACACTGGTTGTCCGTTTATCAGATCCTTAGATCGATGGAGTTGACGACCTCTAGTCCAGAGTGCTTGGAGAATATCTACTGGGTTAGAAGCAATCGCGCTAAACTACCTAGCAAAAAGATAAATAAAGCGATAATGAGGAAATAAAACAACCAGATAAACGGACAGCATAACAGCGTAAAATAAACATACAACACACAGTTGGGTATTGCAACACACTGTCGATAAGCTGAATACACTGTTCCTTAATCACTGATCACTGTTTCCAAATCATTGCCCCCAAGTCTGAATCTGATACCCGCAGATAACTGATTCCCGAAAAACACTGATGCTTGCAGGCTTGATGCCCAAACTTGCAAACTAATACACGCCTTCCTGTAGAGACGCACTCTAAAGCAGATAGTAGATAAGTGAGAGCCAAAACACCCCTATGTTGGGGTAGGGTTTCCTCGTCCTATTTTGTCAGGAGCTAGGGTTTCACTATGCACGCAGCGGTTTCAAACAACCTATATCGGGTAAGCAACCTGTCCTAGTTTGGAATGGTCACTATGGATTCCGAATATGCACTAGGTCGAATGGTCGAAAAGGGTGCCTCGGTAAAACCAGGGTTTGTGTTCCCATACTGGCAGAGCCCGCAACCAGTCAGCCTTATGGCATGCTTTGACAAAGTCAAGCCTCCGCCAAACCGCTCAGGAATAGCAGATGGCCAACACGGTGTCCTAGGCGCACCAATGCACATGCAATGCAAAGAAACACATAAGTGTAGTCAAAACAAGATATCACGAGTTCGAGTCAAGTTCTCTAATCTCCCCAGCAGAGTCACCAGAAACTGTAGACGCGCCTCGTGTGAGGGCATCAGTGCTACAGTTCGGACTCAATTTGTCACGGTTCTTAATCTGAACCAAAGAGTCCAAATCCGGCAAATCGTTTTTTGAAAATAGATTTTTTTTGTAAACAAGTGCCAAACATGGACTGCTTTGCCAGATATAGAGTCGCCACCTAAATATTTATTATGGGAGAATTTAGGAAACCCTGACTCGTTTGCCTAAGGCCACGTGTCCGTCATCACCAAAGTTGCCTTGGCTCGGGAACTTGGGTACGATTGGGGAAGCTCAGTAATGAGCACCCCCGCTTGCCCGATCAAAGATTGGCCTCTACTAATCATGATATCTTGTTTTGAAAATATTATGCGTTCTTATTCCGGTTATTAGCCTAGATTTACTACGTAATGCGTACAGCAAACAAGTATAGACTGAATCGCCTGAATTGGAACAAAACATTTCATGTGTTTTTTTTGAAAGTGGTTTGCTACTCGCAAGTAGGCTGAAAATGCAGATTTTGCCACCCCCAAGTGGGCTTTAGAAAAAAGATGGTTTTGCCACTATCTAGTGGGCTTAAAACTCACAGTTTAATGCCTTATTCCAATTCGGTTAATTCAACCTCCACCCACTGGCATTCAAGCAGTTATATCACATAAGCAGCTAGCCTCATGGTAATCATGCTATTATGGTAACACTCACACGCATGCGGTATGCTAAAGCATAAAAGCTTATCTAGTACTCCAAGCCAAAACAGAAACAAGTAAGTAATCATATGCATGATCCTAGTTCATGTTAAGATGACTAATGTAACACATGCAGGATGCAGCTAGAATAGGCTCGGCTAATCTATGGATGGCATGTGAAATGCAACAACTAACACGTATTCAACTTAGAATTGAAATACAATGTAGTTAGCATGATGCGCCGAGCCCGGTGCATGCAATACTGATGAATAATGCACACATGCATAGCATAAGGTATGCTAATTTAAATATGTCCTAATACTAACCATCAAAGCAGGTAAGTAAAAGGGAGAAAGAAGTGGGGGTTGGAAGGCATGCACATATGCACCCACACTTATTACAAATACGCCCTCACTCTGAGGGACCAAAAGAATAATACAGTCCGAATAATGAATCAACTATCCTAGCTAATTAATTATTACAGACCCTCTAATTAATTAACAAATTAATCACAAAAACAATTTAAATGTGAAGCTAAAGAGACTGCCGCAGCTCTGCCTCGGAATGCGCGAATGATGCATGCTTGACTCGCCCCGCTCGGAAACTTGCTGCCATAGCACTGTTGCCTCTGTTTACACTGCCCTACTCCTCTGAAAATTTGCACAAGTCCCAAGGATGCTTCTCTGAACACTGGGGAGCATCACCGACCAAGTGGGAACACCACCGGCCGAAGGGAATGGTCATCGACCATTGGTTGAGCCACCGGCTAATTGTATTTGGTCGGTCGGCACTCCAAGTAGCCGGCCGGCTATTTCTTCCTGCAAAATCCTGCAGTTGATAGCGGCAGAGGGCAAGCAGTATATGGCATGGAATTTTCAAGCAAATGTGAGCATGGCCACACTCCCTATCATGCAATGGACTCAAGGGAGCATGACCCTTGACCCTCGGGCAATCAATTATGCATTTTGATGCATGATGGCCTAAGAGGCCAAGTTTGCCATTCAATGTAAAATGAATGCAGCAAAAGAGATGAATGCCAACACCCTATCATATTGAGATCAAGGGCGTCGGTGACCAAGGATTGAGACGTGTTACGTCACTTGGAGTGCGAACACTCTCAATCCTCATGCTTGGTTTGACACCCCAAACCAAGCAATGCAATGCATGTATACAAACATGGCTCAAGAATGCAACATGAGGATAAGATGCAAAACATGCCAAATGCCACGCAATCTTTTTTGCAAGCATGCAATGTGCTAATCATGCAAGAGGCAATACAATGCAATTTAACATGTGATGCAAACATGGTACAATGCAAGCATGCAATGAGAGGCAACAAGTCAAACATACAACTATGTACAAGAATGGACTTAGACTGAAATGGGAGGCCTCAGCCACACCCTAAAACAGTGGCCAAAAGGGTCAAAAATGGCACAACTTACGCATGCAAGCATGCACACACCAAGGCCTATCATCTAAGCATGGAAGGGGACAACTCTAAGCATACTTAAAGGCAATATGCTTGGACATTAAACACTCATGTTAAACTCTAAAAAGCATGCAAAAGATGACACCAAGACATGCTAGGGAATGAATGCAAAATAGAAGGTATTCAAGGCCACAAAAGAGAGCATTGCTCAACACCTACCCCAAGCAAACATGGCATGAACTAAGCAACCCAAAACAGGGTTTTTATGCATCAAAATATGCCCCAAAACCCACTGATATGGCAGCCCCAAAGACTTAAATACATAAGCATGCACAATGCTCATTTCAAGGCACAAAAGGACACCTCTTCAAGGCATGAAAAGGGTGATGGATGCAAGCATAGGAACATGGATTAGGGACTGAAATGGCATGTGAAATGACTCTAAATCATTGAAACAACCCAACTAAAACATGCTCATGACTCACCCTCAAGGCTCACAAGCCAAAATACAAAGGGGCTATACCAAACATGGCAAATATGATCAAAACAATGCCTAACAGACCTCAGGCACGATGAAACATGACCAAAAGCTTCACAAAGCTAGGAAAAAAAATGCAAGCGTGATGGCCTAATGGCAAGATGCATTTCTAGGCAAAATAGAGGAGTACAAAGCAAGTGTATTATGCATGCAAAGGACCATTAATCCGACCAAAAGTAGAGATGTAATATGACCAAATGACACCCAAAAACCTCTGAAATGGAGCCAAAAACACCTAAGCATGCATGTTACCTTTATGAGCCAAAAATACAAACAAAAGAGGGACAAAGGGAGAGGGGTGTCCCTCCCCTATGCAAGACTTCAAAACCTCTTCTTCATCACTGAAAATCCACTGGATTTCAGTGGTGAGAAGGCCAACACACAAAAGTCTCCAAAGCTTAACAAAGAGAGCACAAAAAGGGCCAAACAAGGCCTAAGAAGGGGAGGTCGACCCCCAACACCAAAATGACCTCAATGAAACATCTTAAGCATGTAAATAAAAGACTTTTTTCAGTTATACACAAAGTCTAAAACAGCATGCAAGATAGGTTAAAGACTAGTACAAGATTGGGGAATATAAAGCAATAGTGTTACCCTTGAAGATCCCTTGAAGAACAGCAAGGTCAGCCCCCTTTTTCTAATCAAAACCGACCCAAAACTTCAAGAAAAAACCCTCAAGACCTTCCAAGTCAAAGTATAATGTAATGGTGTGTGTCTTAGTGCAAAACTAAGAATAAAACACACTTTTAGGCTCTTAAACACACACAAATGAAGAGAGAGAGGGAGATATAGAGAGAGAAGGTGTATATATCATAATATATATGTATTTTGCTTTGGTTTTGCTCAACCCAATCAAAGGAGAAAAGGGGTCTCTTATATAGACAATGCAAAGACTAAGCTTCCAAGGGAAGCTATTCAAAAAGGGTCAAGGCTTCCAAGGGAAGCTAAGCTAAGGGTGCAAGCTTCTTGAGGAAGCTATGACAAAGGGTCAAGCTTCCTCAAGAAGCTTGAGCAAAAGGTGCAATCTTCTCTAGGAAGCTTGGACCAAAAGGGTGCAAAGGTTCAAAACAGCCACACCCATGCATGGGGGGCAGGGTCCGTGCATTCCAGCTGGCACAACTAGCATGCATTATGCCTAAAAAAGGCAAAAAGGTGGTATCGGCCAGAAAAGGAGGCCATCGGCCAAACAGATGGTCGGCCGACCACACCAAATGCCGACCGGCCAATGGTATATTTCACCAATGGCCGGTAGCAAGAAGACATGGTCAGTGGCCTCAAGTCAGGGCCGGTGGGTGTCAGGGGTAGCTAACAAGCTACTCTCTACCCTCAGAAGCAAAAACACAAGTGTTTGGTGCAAAATCAAACACAAAACAGTTGAGTTGAGAGATCCTGAGGCAAGGCACGTAGTCGAGACCTCCGAGAACTCAAAACGAACACGAACATGGGTGATCACCGAGTGTTCAAGCGGTGACGTCCAAGTTTTGAGGACGGTCAAAAATGGGGTGTCTACAAATACTGTTGCAAAATGTTTTTTTGTTGCGATGGCATGACCACTGTCGCCAATTTCTTTTGTGACGGCATTGCCTATGCCGCCAAAAAAATACATTTTAGTTCTAATGTTTTTTGCGACAATGTGATGTCAAAAAAAAAAAAAAAAACCTGCAATAAAATTATTAAAAATATTAAAATTACTTGTATCAAATGAAAAAAATTGAAAAAGAAACCAATAATTGCATAATAATATAAAAATTCCTGTATACAAATAACAATTTCTTCATAATAAAAATATTATTGCATTCATAACTACACATCAGCAAAATTATCCTACTACATAATGTTCCATAATACATATATAATGTTTAAATACATAAAGTTATTCATAATTCAAAATAACATAAACCAAAAACAAAATTTTTCCTCATCATTCTCCGTAAGTAACAAAAGCAAAAGTTTTAGTTGTATTCTTCATAGGCATACATTCCACAAGAAGCAAATTCCTACTCGGGAAATATCTGAAAACAAAAAACAAAAATAATTAATGGCAATATAATTATGTGTTAATATGTTAATTACAAAAAAAAAAAAACATAAAAATTTAATTACTATACAATTACAAAATTAAGTAAATAATTTTGCCTAGACCGAAATTCGGCTCTAACTCCCAAACTGAGAGCCCGATTCGAGTCCCGTTTTCTCCCACAAGTCTCTCATGCCAAGGCGGTCGTGTATACCAAGTTTCGTGCTAATCCGACGTTGTTTGGTGATTTTGGGGCATCAACACCTCGAATTCTAAGTTTATTAAGGAACTAGTTTGCCTAGACTGAAATTTGGCTTTCTAACTCCCGAATCGGGAATCCAATTCGAGTCCCGTCTTCTCAAACAAGTCTCTCGTGCCTAGGCGGTTGTGCATGCCAAGTTTCGTGCTAATCTGACGCCGTTTGGTGATTTTGGGGCGTTAACACCTTGAATTCTAAGTTTCTTAAGGAACTAGTTTGCCTAGACCGAAATTCGGCTCTTTAACTCCTAAACTGGGAACTCGATTTGAGTCTCGTCTTCTCAAACAAGTCCCTCATGCTTAGGCAGTCGTGTGTGCTTAGTTTTGTGCTAATCCAAAGCTGTTTGGTGATTTTGGGGTGTCAACACCTCAAATTCTAAGTTTTTTAAGGAACTAGTTTGCCTAGACCGATATCCAGCTCTAACTCCCATACATGGAACCTGATTCGAGTCCTGTCTTCTCCCATAAGTCTCTTGTGCCTAGAGGGTCGTGTGTGCTAAGTTCTGTGCTAATCCGTCACCGTTTGGTGATTTTGGGGCATCAACACCTCGAATTCTATGTTTCTTAAGGAACTAGTTTGCCTAGACCGAAATCCGGCTCTAACTCCCAAACCGGGAACCCGATTTGAATCCCGTCTTCTCTCACAAGTCTCTCGTGCCTAAGCGGTCGTGTATGCCAAGTTTCGTGCTAATCCGAAACCGTTTGGTGATTTTGGGGCATCAATACCTCGAATTCTAAGTTTCTTAAGAAACTAGTTTGCCTAGATTGAAATCCGGCTCCAACTCCCAAACCGGGAACCTGATTCGAGTCCAGTCTTCTTTCACAAGTTACTCGTGCCAAGGTGGTTTTGTGTGCCAAGTTTCATGCTAATCCAACGCCGTTTGGTGATTTTGGGGCGTCAACACCTCAAATTCTAAGTTTCTTAAGGAACTTGTTTGCTTAGACCGAAATCCGGCTCTAACTCCCAAATCGAGAACCCGATTCGACTACCGTCTTCTCCCACAAGTCTCTTATGCCAAGGCGGTTGTATGTGCCAAGTTTTGTGCTAATCTGACGTCGTTTGGTGATTTTGGGATGTCAACACCTTGAATTCTAAGTTTCTTAAGGAACTAGTTTGCCTAGACCGAAATCAGGCTCTAACTCCCAAACCGGGAACCTGATTTGATTCCCATCTTCTCCCTCAAGTCTCCAGTGCCTAGGCGGTCGTGTGTGCTAAGTTTCGTGCTAATTCAACATCGTTTGGTGATTTTGGGGCATCAACACCTTGAATTCTAAATTTCTTAAGGAACTAGTTTGCCAAGATTGAAATTTGGCTCTAACTCCCAAATCGGGAACCCGATTCGAGTCTCGTCTTCTCCCATAAGTCTCTTGTGCCAAGGTGGTTGTATGTGCCAAGTTTCGTGCTAATCCTATGCTGTTTGGTGATTTTGGGGTGTTAACACCTCGAATTCTAAGTTTCTTAAGGAACTAGATTGCCTAGACTGAAATATGGCTATAAGTCCCAAACCGGGAACCTGATTTGAGTCCCGTTTTCTCCCACAAGTCTCTCGTGCCTAGGCGGTTGTGTGTACCAAGTTTTGTGCTAATCCAGCACGAGTTGGTGATTTTGGCGCGTGAACACCTCGAACTATAAGTTTCTTAAGGAACTAGTTTGCCTAGATTGAAATCCAGCTCTAACTCCCAAACTGGGAACCCGATTCGAGTCTTGTCTTCTCCCACAAGTCTCTTGTGCCTAGGCAGTTGTGTGTGCCAAGTTTCGTGCTAATCTAGTGCCGTTTAGTAATTTTGGGGCGTTAACAGCTCGAATTCTAAGTTTCTTAAGGAACTAGATTTCCTTGACCGAGATCCAGCTCTATCTCCCAAACGGGAAACCCGATTCGAGTCCCGTCTTCTCCCACAAGTCTTTCATGCTAAGGTTGTCGTGTGTGCCAAGTTTCGTGCTAATTCAGCGTCGTTTGGTGATTTTGGGACATCAACAGCTCGAATTCTAAGTTTCTTAAGGAATTAGATTTCCTTGATCGAAATCTGGCTCTAACTCCCAAATCAGGAACCTGATTCTATTCCCGTCTTCTCCCACAGGTCTCTTGTGCCAAGGTAGTCGTGTGTGCCAAGTTTCATGCTAATTTGATACCGTTTGGTGATTTTGGGGCGTCAACACCTCGAATTCTAAGTTTCTTAAGAAACTAGTTTGCCTAGATCGAAATTCAGCTCTAACTCCCAAACCAGGAACCCGATTCAAGTCCCGTCTTCTCCTACAAGTCTCTCGTGCCTAGGTGGTCGTGTGTGCTAAGGACCAGGCTGCAATATTGTGCTAGTCCAAGTCAGAAACTTAACAATGGAAAATTCTTTGTCTTTCTTTCTAATTATGTAATTAGCTTCTATCCTTTTGGGCTGTGTACAGTTAATGTATGGTTATTCTTAGTTTAGAATGCAAAATACATTTTATGCTTGATCTTTTGGTGGTGGTGTATATAGAGTCTCATCTGCTGCAGATTCCCTAAATACCCGGTGGCCACTCGATGCATCAGGAACCTATGACAGTCCATACGTAATGTGTTAATCATATTCGAATTTTATTATATATATGTTGTGTGAAAATTTAACTATCAAACAATTTAATTTATATCGAACTTGTCTATTAGGATCCACACTCGCCCCCTCTAACACAAAGGCCATCATCTCAGCTCTCATCTACTGTAAATGTGTAGAGAACTCTGGTCGCATCTCCTTCCTCAGCTCTTCCCTCAACTCATCCCTTAGCTCTGCATGAACTTGCTGGGTGATCTAAACAATAGCCAATGGCTGGGGTGTTAACCGTGATGGCCCAGCACCATCTTTATACACTGCGCTCCGATGCACAGTTCTCCCGTAAGTGCGACAATATCCATATCCGTCATGACCTATCAACTCATGGAAAATGGCGTTCCTAGCCTCTAAAGTCCGGCAATCCTCAGGTAGCATGGAGAGTTAACGATTAAACCCAGCTTGTATTGAATAAGACATACAAGTATATGTCAAATTAAGATGGTTGACACACAAAAAATAAAAAATAAAATTTAAATACAATGTTAGGTGTTTGGAAACTACCAAGGTCTGGATAACCTCAGGGTCATCTGCTCTATGTGTCATAAGCCAAACATTCATCTTATCGATAGACTCCCCCTTGTTGGTCATCTAGATTTTTTTTAGAAATATGAAAATTAGAATCCAAATAATTTGAGAATATATAATGCTTATTAATATACAAAAATAAAAACAATAGAATATAAACCTCATGCTGGATCTGAGTGAAAGTAGTACGCCCTGTGGTATGAGTTTTGCCGTGAGCTCACCGATGTTTAGCGTTCCTAGTTGCAATTTTCTGTAATAGGTTCAACAAATGTAAGTATATAAATATGATTTGTATATTTACATATGATACATATAACTTATTTGTATACCTCAGCAGCAGAAGTATGCCAACTCCACAAGTTCTTCCCAATAGCTCGGCACAATGTGCAAAGGAACATCATCCTTCAGATTAGGATTAGAACTTCTAGGCTTGAAATACTTGGTCTTAATTTTATTCTTGTGATCCTTCCATATGATGTTGCAGGTTTTCATGCAGATTGGCTTATACTCCTCTGGATATACATTTAAATTGTCCTACAAAACACAATTTAAAAGTTTAAATAATAAAACACAATTTTGGAATTTGAATTTTTGGACAAAAATATATTTTTACCTTTACATCCTTCCAGATAACATCAAGAATATCTTCAGACACAGTGGTCTAGTCAAGAAAAGTAAAAGAACAATGTTACCATTGCACACAATAATGCCAAGTTGAGTAGTTAACTTAGACACATCCTATTGGGCAGTAATTTTCATCAAATTGTATGTCCAACTTTGAACCAGTACCCCACTCATTAATGCCCTTGGCACATCCTTTACCACGCCTAGTTGAGGTTGATGAAGAACTAACATGACCTGCAAGATACAATAAGAATAAACAATATACAATGATAATAAACAAATGCAAATTTAAATAATGTTAATACAAATTGAATTCTTATACCTGAGGTGAGCTGTGAAGAAATCAAAGCGTTTGGAAGATACAATGAGAATAAATAAATATATATTTAAATAATTTTCATACAAATCAAAGCAAATTTATACACCTGCGGTTGGCTGTGAAGATGATAACTCTAGTCGGGATGATAGCTGTTATGGTACCACTGATGGTGGATGCACCGATGGTAGGCATGGAGGCTGAGTAGATGATAGCTACTATGGTGCCGCTGATGGTGGTCGATGCGGTGGCACTAATGGCCCCTTTGATGGTGGTCGCTGTGATGCCTTCTCTAATGGTGGTGCCACTAATGGTGGTCGCTGCGGTGGCTGGTCAGATGGTGGTGGCACTAATGACCCCTTTGATGGTGGTCAACGTGATGCCTCCTGTGATGGTGGTGCCACTGATGTCCTCTTACTTACCACATTGGACATCATGCGTAGGGGACGATTAGGCTTCCTTTTGCTTGCCATAATAATCTGTAAGCAATATGACATTATTTGACATTAGAAACATAGAGAATGGTTTTGAATCAACTATAATATGACATTAATTGAACTAATACAATTACAAAGACAAAGTAAATTAAGAAACTGATGATTAACTACAACCTTGGCCTTAATTCAATTACTGATGTTTATTAAATATCAGCATATTTCAACATCAAGTGTTTCTCCTTCTGTAGCTTCCCTCACCCAACCAACTTCTTAATCACGGAGCATTATGTTTTCTTCCAATTGTTGGCTCATATATGGCTTGATTTCTGGATCAGTCGAATTCATATCAAATAAGCCTCTTTGAGGCATCTTATCCACCACTTGCCAGTTTGGTTCTATCGAGTGCGACATACCAAACTTGCTCTGCTTAGGATGCCAAGATGAAAGGTTCATTGGTAATTTGGTCATCTCGGTACAACAAATGATTGAAGTTGGCCAACGTGAAATTGAAGACATCTTCTTTCTTCTCGTAAATGTTATTAATCCAATCACACTTAAACAACACATGCTTCTTCTCATTGGAATATCGAATCTCAACAATATCTGTCAATTGTCCATAATAGTACACAGACCCCACACGAGGATTCTTGTCTTTCCGACTAGCATAACTTATGGTATCTGCCTTTAAAGCTACACCACAATTTTGTGTGGCTCGACGGTCATCCATGGCCTTTACTCAATACCAGAACTCATTCATTATATGCCCATTGAACCTCCTTGCCAGGTTATGAGGACCATTTGCCAATATAATAATCTCTTCAGAAAATATGACATCACTAGTCCTTTGCAAAGTTTGGACCTATTAAGAACAAAAATGTAAAATTTAAAATGTAGTTCTACTTAGGTAACTAGAATCTATAGATTTAAATACATACACGTTCCTTGAACCAAATGTGAAAAGTTTCAAAATGTTCACGCTGAAACTGATGATCGTCGACACGAGGCATTTTGACCTTAAATTCTTCAAGATGTTTGTTGTGTCGATTGAAAATTTATCAAAAAAAAAATTTGGTTCAAAATTCAATAAAACATAATAAAATATTAAGTGAGTGACATAACATACTTTATGAATGGTTGAACCATGCTTGTATTGAATAAGACATACCGATGAGCTTGTACCCAAGAAGTATTATCAAGATAAAAGCTTGTGTTTTCACCAACAGCATGACCCAGATTATCATCATCATTGTAGTTCCTCACGGGTCAACTAGATTTGGTTTCCACATCATTGAGATATTGTGCATAAAAATTCATGCCCTCTTCCATAAGATATCCTTTAGCAATTGAACCTTCTGGATGAGCTCTATTACACACATATTGCTTCAAAGTAAGAAGATACCTCTCAATTGGATACATCCATCAAAACAAAATCGCTCCAGCCAATAATGCTTCGTCAGCTAGATGTACAAGCAAATGCTCCATTATATCAAAAAAAGTCAAAGGAAATATTTTCTCTAAATGACAAAGTGTTACGGCGATATGATCTTGAATATATTACAAATCCGTCGCATGATTCACTTTGGAACACAATTATTTAAAGAAATTGCTTAATTCAATCTAGGGTTCAATTACATTCTTCGATAACGATCTTCGAATAGCTAATGAAATAAGTTGTTACATCAGAATATGACTATCGTGGCTCTTAAGGCCCCCAATACTTCTATTATGTGAGCGCACACGACGTGATATATTAGATGAATACCTGTCGGGAACTCTAACTTCCTTCAACACTTTCGAGAACAAATCTTTCTCATCCTCGGTCATCGTGAATTATGCTAGTGGTAAATAAGCTTTATTCGACCCTCTTAACTGTAAATGTAGGGGTTTTCTAATATTCATTTCTTGTAAATCACGCCAAGCATTGACACCATCCTTCGATTTTCTAGCAACCACTAATATTGTCCACAACACATTGTCACAAACATTCTTCTCTATATGCATCACATCGATATTGTGTCTTATTAGATTGTGCTCCCAATATGGCAGTTCATAAAAGTTACTCTTTTTCTTCCAGCTATGGGTGCGATGTCTAGCTTTCCTCTTCTCTACTTGTCTCCTATGCCTCTCCTTAAGGTCATCCTTCTTGTATTAGGTTAAACTACCCTCAAATTTTAATTGTGACAGCATCTCAATTCGAAACAACAATTTTGGTTTGAGTCTGAATTCCCAACTACTATCAAATGATACTTTATCCTTTCGGGAATTTATGGCCACTAGGTAAAAATCTGTGATCACCTAAGTATGATCCTACTATGATTCAACCAACACGATGTAGTTTCCTTATTGCAACAAGGACATGCATATTCGCCTTTAGTGCTCCATCTTGATAAGTTTGCATATGCAAGAAAATCACTAATTGCCCATAAGAAAGCTATATGCATTTGAAACATTTGATTTGTTGATGCATCAAATGTGGAGACACAGTCATTCTATAGTTCTTCCAACTCCTCAATTAATGGTTGCATATACACATCAATCTTGTCACCAGGTCCTTTTGGGCCGTCAATAAGCACAGATAAAATTAGAAATAGTTGCTTCATGCACATCCATGAAGGCAAGTTGTATGGAATGAGTACAACAGGCCAAGTGCTATGAACTATGTTCATTGTCCTGAATGGATTAAAACCATCAGATGCTAAGCCAAGCCTTACACTTCGGTAATAATTACTAAAGTCAACATTCCGACGGTCAAAATCTTTCCATACAAGGGAGTTAGTAGGATGCTTAAAGACACCGTTATCAGTTCGTTCCTCTACATGCTATCTCATTAACTTGGCCGTCATGGATGACATAAACAACCTCTGCAACCTTGGCTTTAAAGGAAAATACCTCATTTCTTTTGTAGCTATTCATTTGACACCTTTGTTAGGACCATTTAAACCATCATCACCATTTGATTTCTGGCTAGAACTGTTGCATATGACACATATATCAAGATTGGCGTCCTCGTTTCGAAACAACATGCAACTGTTGGGACATGCATCCCATGTCTCATACGTGAAGCCCAAATCTATTGTGACCTTTTGAGATTTATAATATGAGTTCGGGAGTTTCACACCCAACGGGAACACCTCATTCAATAACTCAAGCAACATGTCAATAGACTTGTCTGTCCACTGATTAAGCACCTTCAGATGTAGAAGTCGAACAATGAATGACAAAGATGTGAACTTCTAACAACCTAGATACAATTCACTTTGTGCATTGTGAAAAAGTTTAAAATACTTTGCAATCTCTGCATTTGGACCGAGCTGGGGTTTAGAGGTATGGGGATCAGGCGCCTGTGGTTCATTACCCTTAACACTTGTATCGCCATATAGATTTCCCATAGCCCCTTGTATCATTCCAACCATATCATCCCCAATGTCTAAATTAGCCAATGTTTCATTCTCTCGATTGCCATGCAGAGATACGTAAGATTCCCCACAATTAATCCAATGTTTGTACTTTTTTTAAGAAACCATTCAAAATCAGATGCACCCGTACACCCTCTCATACAAGATGGTATCGATTCTCACATTTCCTACACGGATAACTAATCATCGAACCTTCATCCTTATTGTTGTAGGCAAACACAAAGAATTGATCAATCCCATTAATGTATTCCCTTGACATCCTATTTGGCAAATCAATCTAACTCTTATCCATTCTCTGTACTTCTCTCAAATATCTCTTTTGCACACATCCACAAAAATTAAACATCAAAATAACTCTAAATATAATACCTACACATTGATGCATCATGATACCTATTTGTCCAATTTCTCTCAAATAGGTAGGTTTTCTTATCTCATTCAGTTATTTACCGATTTGGTAGGAGAACCAATAGCCTAATAACAAACTGAAGCAATCATATTCAAAGAAAGTGCACTTGACTTTGAAGTTTACATTGAGAACATAAATAAATGAAATACTTATATAACAACACGTGGGACATAAAAATGCTACAAAACACCAAGTATTCCATCACTAATTCAACATGTCTAGAACATCAAGAGGTGCACAGAACATTGTAGGCTTTAAGAGCCAGGGAAAAAAAATGCAGACAAAAATAATTGCACCCTTATCTCTTAAAACAAGTAATACACTTCCATTCTATAGCAATGAATTTAGCTATCGAAAGTAATCCAATTTCTCAACTATTTCTTTAAAGGATTCCTTAGGAGGAAAAAAATAAAATGCTATGAACTAAAATATAGGGAGAATGAAGTTTGGTGGGACAAAATGTAAAAAATTCTGGCATAATCCTCATATAAATTTGTTTTTACATGATTAATTTGAAAAAAAAAAAAATCGTCTTAAAACATTAGTCTCACATAAGTTTTTCAAATCAAAATCATTCAAATTGAGCAAAACCACAACAAAAAACAAGAATAGACCTCAGCATAAAGAAGAATGTGTCCACTTATAAAATTAGTGGAAACTCTATCAAAACAAAATCAATAAAAAAAAAAAAGAGAGAGAATTCTTTCCCTTTCTATGTCGGTGACAAAAAAAGAGATAGAAGCAAAGCAAACCAAATAAAACCTATTAAAAGAATGGATATTCCATTTCAAACTTAGAAGGAACAAGAATTTTTTTTCAAAAAATAGGTATGACAGACAACTAGTTTTGCTTTCATAATGTGAAATGAAGTGAAATTGGGTCGATGGTCATCATTCTGAGAACTCAACAACCAAAAGTCTTTCTTCTTCTTCTTTCTTGTTCAGTTTTCTCTGAAATTGGCACGTGAAGCCATCTCTTTTTTTGTGGAAAAAATTATAAGCTAAAAAACAACAATGGAGTCAAACCATTCCTCACTTTCATCACCATTACACAAGAATTCACCACCAAAGCACATTCATTGCCCCTCTCTCTCTCTCTCTCTCTCTCTCTCTCTCTCTCTCTCTCTCTCTCAAGATCATTCCTTACGACTGTGCACAGTGTTTTTGGGCCAAGAATGCTTATGTGTGACCTCAACATTGGACTAAATCTGTTTGGGTAGTCAGAGTCCACTAGATCCTTTTCAAATTTTAAATTCAAAGAAAATTTGTCCAAAAAATTTATTCAAAATGAAAAGGAATAATTTCACGTGCTTGCATATTTGAAAATCTATTTTCAAATTGTTGATAAATTTTATAAACATTAAAAAATAAAATCATAAATTTTATCATGTGTTTGTAATTTTTTTTAAAGGCTATTTTTCAAAAGTAATTTTCCCAAATAACAATATGTGGTTGAGTATATAAGACATATTCGGTGTAGATAATCTAAAGTGAAAATCACCCATTTTTAAGCTCGAGAGTTGTGAATTCGTCCCGTGTCGCCATTTTTAAGCTCAAGATTGGGATTCAGAGAGAAATTTGAAGAAATCTAGAGAGAGAGAGAGAGGGGGGCATACAGTCATTGTTACTCGCTGAGTGAGTGGGAGAGGTGCAATTGAGACTAACTGCTCCTCGCCGTCGTCACTCGCTGCTCGTCGTTGCTTGCTGTTAGCCGTCGTCGTCATCGTTCGTCATCGTCGTCGTTCACCATCATCACTCGCTGCTAGCTAGCTGTCGTCGTCATTCACTATCGTCGAATTTTGCCTCAAGGGTTTTGGGCATTTTGCTTCAAAAAGGTTTTGGGGATTTTGGTTCATAAAGGTTTTAGGGATTTTGGGGAAAACTTGAGCGCGAATGGGCTAAAAGGAGCGGGATGTAAAATTTTTCATTACTTTTTCGGTAGCATATTTAAACCATCACAAATGATAAATATAACAAATAAAACGATGCCGTTTTAACAAGAGTTTGTTTGTGATGGACAATTGCCGTCACAACTTGCCCACTATTTGTGACAGTAAATGTTTCCCGTCTCAATTTAATTTAAATTTTTTTTTTTGCAACGGTACACCAGGCGTCGCAAATGTTTATGTAATTTTCTTGTATATTCATTAGAGACGAGGTCACTATCGTCACAAAAGGTATTTATTGGTGACGGTTTAAAATGTCCTCACAAAAGACCATTTTTTGCGATGACACCTATACCGTCGCAAAAAGTTTCGTGTTATTTGGGCCATTTTCTTGTAGTGCTAACATTGCTCTAGACGACGGCAACTAGAGGAATGCATATATACAAATGTGTATTTAAATAAAATAAATTGATTCATAGTTAATTAAATAAGAAATCATGAATTTAAATTATGGTAGAAATTACAACTTGATAAACATAAATACATATAACAAAAAAAAAAAAAAAGGAAAAAAAGAAAGTAAACCGAAACTTGTGTGATACCACAGTCTCCTTAAAACAGATTCATCGCTTCACCGTGGGTACTAGTGGTATGTCGGCGTCTGTCTCTCAGGATACGACGATTTAGACCCGCTAACGTAGAAGTACCTTTTGTTTAGTTCTGACGAATTGACAATGGCAACACTCTCTCACACAAAAAGAAAAATATATGAGCAAACTGACTGTATAATATGAGAGCTAAAAATTTTGTACTCCAACCAAAGAGCATGGTCTCCATTTATACACAATGGGGAAGAGAGGAAGAGCTTTCTGCAACCAATGCAGAATTCAATTTCTGCAAAACTAAAGAAGTAATGCAACACAATATACACATGTGTGTATATATATATATATAAGCAGCCACTTAACAGACTTGGCCCAAAAAGATTAGGTTGGTGGATCATCAATCCGGCTTAGCCCAAACCTAATCCATTCCAGCAAGTCTCAAGCCTCAACCCTCAAGCCCCAAGCCTAAGCCCAAGCCCAAGCCCAAACCCAAACCCAAATATATATATCAGCAACCACTTAATAGACTTGGCCCAAAAAGATTAGGTTTGTGGACCACCAATCCTGTCCAACCCAAAAGTAACCCGTTCCAATAAGCCTTAATTCTCAAGGTTCAAGCCCAAGCCCAAACCCAAGCCCAAGCCCAAGCCCAAGTCCAAAGACTCACAGACCACGAACCCGGACCAGCCCAGCTCGGTCTGGTTCTGACAAGCAAATTGGTAGCTGACCCACAGACCACAGATAACGTGTTTCAAATTGGACCGAGTTAGAGGTAGATGAGGATACCTCGTATGAAGAGAGACCGGTCAAGGTCCCAGATATTAGAGACCAAGTCTTGAATGGCAAGACCATTCTTTTGGTAAAAGTGTTATGGAGGCATCACAGGGTTGAAGAAGCCACTTGGGAGCGTTTGTTAGAAGTCCCTGACAAGTATCTGGACCTATTTATTAATATTTGAACATGTATCGAAAACTTGTTATGTTAATGTAATGTAAACATTGTATATGTTTAGAAATGTGAATTGCATATTCATTATTGAGAATTTGGTTATCCTTGTCATGGGAGTGATTGATCGATGAATGGGTCCTGGTGATGATTTGATTTACTACTATGGTTATAATCGGTTTAAACTTGGTTTTATTGTTAATTTAAATTTCGGAGACGAAATTCCTTAAGAGGGTGTAGACGTCCCATTTTTGACCGCCCTTAAGACTTGGGTGTCATCAATTGATCACTCAATGATGAATTTATACGCTTGTCAAACGCTTGATTTCCTCAGCAGGAAGCCTCGATTTTTAGCCACAGAAACCTATAAACCTTACATCATTTGTTTTTGACCAAAACAACAAATTTTCAAGCCTAACCACCCAGAGGCTTGCAGGCTAACTGTTCGTCGGCTGACCAGAAATGAGTGTACAGCCGTCCAACTAGTGGCCGGCAGGCCACTTGTGTCAATAAAACCAGATATTTTTGCCAGCTGTGCCAGCTGTCTCTACAGGTGCATGCATTGCACCAGCTATTTCTGTATTGATATTTTCGACAGTCTAACATATTTTTCTATATATACTTGACCCCCTCTCATAAAATTCGGTTAGAAAATTTTGGTAAAGCCAAATTCTTGGAAAAAATGTCTCTCTCTTTTCCTTGCAACCTATACACATTTATACATACCTTACCTAGGCTCCTTAAACCATGCTTCTTAAGGGTTCTTGGCTAAGGTTATTGAGCTTGAATATTAGCTCTTGAGGGTGAGAAATTGGTGGTTTATAATTCAAAGAGTTACTCATCTTCAAGAGGTATAACTTCTACCTTTTTTCTTTTATTTCTTTACCCTCTTTACTTGCTATTTTTGGATCATTTTCAACTGTGTTTATGGGCTGAAACTTGTGGTTAAAAGTTATCCAAGGTAGAGAGGTTGACCACCCTTCTTCGAATCTTATATTCCAAGCTTTTGCCCTTGTGTTTCCCATCTTTTTATCAACTTTTTTGAGCTTTTTACCACTGAATTTCATAGGTTTTCAGAGGCTAAAAATGTTATTTTGAATTCCCAAAAATAGAGGGGTTAGCCTACCCTCCTTGTGCTTGTTTATTAGTTTAATTTCCTCAATATTGTAGCTTACTTTTTTACATCTATCCATGTGGATTCCAGCACTATTTTTGACTGTTTTAGGTCATGCATTTCATTTATGCTTTGTATAGTATGCTTGTAGTGTAATGGTCCTCATAGGTTTGTTGTTTTAGGCATTAGACACCAACCTATTTGAGTTGATGGCATTCATTTAATGTCTTTTATACTTGTGTTCATGGCACAATCACTTCTGCACCCTCCTTCCTTTCTTGGCTTTTTATTGCTTTGAGAGTCGCTTCAAAGTGAGTGTTGTTTAAGCTTGAGAGGAGACCTTGTGCTTAATAGTTTAATCTCTCCGGAGGTTTATTAGCAAATGCATGATCTCTCTTTCTCATGCCTAAGGAGACCTTGTGGACTTAACTTTCACTTTGGACTAAAATGGCTAATTAATGGAAATGTAAGTAAAAGAGACAATAAAATTGGGCAAAAATGGAACAAGATAGTAAAATGGTTTGGGGTTCAATCGAACGTTAATTGAACCCATTGAGTTTTGAGCCATTTCGTACTATCTTGTGATGATACTAGTTCAAAATATCAAGTCAACCACTTCCCTTGATCAATATCATGATGGGGAGAGGTTTTTGTTGGTCTATAGCTTCATATATTAAGCTTTTGTCCCTTGATCCCATAAACTATCACGCAATGTATTTGTGTCGATTGATGGTTTGTGAATTAAGCCTGCCCCTCCTTTGATCTGTTTGATGATAAGAAAAGGTAGGGTAGACAAATATTCTCTGAAAATACGCTGCTTGTGCTCTGTTTCATGTCTGTTGTAGCAAGGCAGTACCAAACATTAGTGGCCGGCCGTCCACATTATTGTATGACCGACCACTTCTTCTGGTTGGTCAACCACCTTTTTCAGCCATGCAGTGTTATTTTTCTTACAGAATAGAGTAAAGGATGGGGTAAAAATAGTGCATTTTTTTACTACAAAATAAGAGTATTTTGGTAACATAATAGAGAGCATTTTCAGGTGAAAATGCACGTTCATGCATGAATCATTCCTCACTTCTCGGGGCTCGTTAAAATTGTGTTCACTAGTAGTGTGTTGCAACTAATTTGCTAGTTAGAACAGCAACTTAATTTGGGTTGTAAATAGTTGGTTAATTCATGTTATAGAGTGATTAATTAGTTAGAGTAGTTAGTTCACTTTTCTTTGTAATTAATTCATTAGATTAATTAGATAGCTATTTATTTTTGTATTGTAATAATTAGCTAGTGTAGTTAAATTATTCCATTTAGTTTGTAATAGCTAGTTAATTCATAGTAATGACATTTATTCAGACTCTCTTGTGTGAGGGCAAATATGTAATAATGTGTGTATGTCTTTCAACTCCCATTTCTTTCTCCCTTTTATTTTCTCGCTTATGATGGATAGCATAGAGCATCATGTTTTAATCAACATTTTCCATGCCTTGCATCCATTTGTTTTTCATACATTTGGCTCGGTGCATCATTCTAACCTTGTGGTTGTTTATTATCTAAGAAAACATGCTTAACTGCATACTATCAAATTGCTTCACATGCATTGTTAGTAGTCGGGCCTATCATTTGCATCTTGTATGTGTTGCATTAGTCATTTGCATTGTTAGAGGCATGCATTTTTCTAATTGTTTTATTTCTTTTGGCTTGCCTTGGAGTACTAGGTGAGCATTTTTGCTTTAGCATATTGCATGAGTGTTAGTGTTGCCATGTCAAGCATGATTACCATGAGGCTAAGTGCTTAAGTGATATATCTCTTGAATGCTTGTGGATGAAGGCTAATTGCTTAAATTGGGTTAATTTGATTATTGTACATGTGATATCGCTTTTTCAAATGGTACATATTGAAAACATTTTTCAAACAAACATAAAATCAAAGTGTTCCAACTTTTGCAAATTAGTCTATACTTGTGTGCATCACATAGTAAAGATAGTCTAATAATCGTAACAAGAACATATAGTGTAAATAAAAATCACATCATGATTAGTAGAGGTTGATCTTTGATCGGGTGATTGGGGTGCCCAATTCATGACCTTCTCCTCTCATATCTAAGTTCTCCAAGCCAAGACACTTTGGTGATGACGGATAAGTGGCCTTTTGCACGAGTCTTGAGTTTCCTAAATTTTTCAAAAATATTTAGGTGGCAACTCTGTAATCTGACAAAGTAGTCCATTTTTTGCATTTTGATTTAAAATCGATCTTCCAAAAGATTTGTCAAATTTGGACTCATTTGTGTTTATCTATTTCATATTGCACTTGTGGAATCAGATTCAGAACCACGGGAGTCCGAACTGTAGGGCTATCATATTTGAAAGGAGCATGAAAAACAAGTTACGATTTCTGGTGACTCTACTGGGGAATCAGAGAACTTGACTTGAAATTCATGATGTGAAAATTTTTCTACCTATATATGTTCTTTGCATTGCATTTGCATTGGTTCTTTAAGTCACTGTGTTTTCTATTTGCTATTCTTGGATGGTTTGCCGGAGGCCTGCCCAAAAGCTTGCCAAAAAGCTGACCGATCAAGGGCTCTACTATGATAGGAACACAACCCTTGGATCTGGACTTCAACTGTATATAGTAAGCCATAGTGAGAGGTATATTAGGTAGTCTTGCTGAGGTACCTCTCTTGACCATTCGGCCTACTGCATATAGTAAGCCATAGTGACTGATCCAAACTAGGACAGGATGCTCACCCTTATGCAGGATTGCGTGAAAACTGCTTGCTTGAAGTAGTGAAACCCTAGTTCATGCCAAAGCTAGGATAGGGTAACCCTACCCCCGTCATAAGGGTGCTTTGGCTCTCTTTTAACTGGTATGTGCTTTACAATGAAACTATGCAGGAATGTGCATATCAGTGGTACAGTTATATCTGTTTGGGGCAAAATTCAGTGTGGAGTACAGTCCTACAACTTTGTCACATCTGTGTTGATAACATCTTAGCTGAGGTGTTGCACGGTTTCTGATTCTATTCTCTTTCTTTATTTCTTTTGCTAGTTAGTTTAAACCATAACTTCAAAAGGTTTGGATATCCCCCAAGTACTCTAGGCCCACGTTGGAAGACTTTGTAAAGTCGGGGATCTTGTTGGGAGACAGCCCGTGTTTACCTCACTATCACCAGTTGTAAGGTAAAGAAGAATTAGACAAAGTTCACCAATCCAGTTTTTACAGCAGTCACCTCTCAGTTCACCTGTATTTAGTTCAGTTCAAGCACAGTCATCTGCTTCCAGTCCAGGTCAAAGACAGTCATCTATTCCAACAGCATAGTATCCCCCGGTAAACATGGAGGACTTAATACTTCAGCTGCAACAATCAATTGACACGCTACAGCAAGATATGGCCTGTCAGGCTGAGGTTACAGCCCGTTAGACCGAAGTTATAACCAAGTTGCAGCAACAGCAATCACAGTTGGCTGCGGCCTTTGCTTCACATATACCTACCACAGCTATCCTTGCGCCCAATGCCATTACTCATATTGCTGCTACTCATGATCCACAAAGCCAAGGTATTCTGATTTTCCTAATCCTAGCTGAACCCATCCTGGCACAAGCTTCTAAAACCCTGGTTTATGAAACTGAGGCACCGTTCGAATTTGAGATTGATCCAACCATGCTCAAAGTCAATAAACTGGAGAAGTTGTTCAAAAGAGCGCCATCTGGTACGCCAAGTTGGAAGTTTCAGTAAAGGAGAATTGAGAGGAATTAGCTGAGTCCTTTATAGCTCAATACTCTTATAACACACAAATTGAGGTCACAACTCGTGATCTTGAGTCTACGCGTCAAGAGCCAAAGGAAGGGTTCTCCGAATTCATGACAAGATGGAGGGCCAAAACGTCAATGATAACCACTCGAGCTTTAGAGAAAGACCAGATCAGGATGGTAGTTCGGAACCTACATGGCAAGTTGCTGTAGAAAATGATTGTTCTCCCCCTATTTACATTCATAGAGCTTCATGAAATGGGGGTACAAATAGAGGATGCCATGAAGTAGGGGCTTATTACTGATGAGAAAGAGCCAGCTAGAAGGCCGTTTGTTTGTAGTTCCAATGCTGCCAGTGGTAGCACAGCTGCAATGCCATAGGACGTGAGTGTTGTCACCATAACGAAAATTGCCAACCCCTTCGTCAACATGAGCCCACAAACATCATCCAACCCTACCCGACCTCAGAGTAGGACTTTTAACCAATTATGCATGACCCTATCCAAAGGCATGCAAGTGCCGGTCAAGAAAGGGCATCTAAAAACCTTAGAACCTCGCTCACTTCTTGACCCTATTCCATCCAAGCATAACCTCGCAAAATACTGTGTTTTTCACCAACAACACAGCCATGACACCGACCAGTGCTTCTGTTTGCGTCATGAGATTCAGGATCTTATTGACAACAAGGTCATTGCTCTACCTCAAAAACCAAATGTGACCACTAACCTGCTCCCAGCCCACAATCAAGTCCCCCCACCTCGAAATCTTCACTTTATCCATACACTGTTCATCTCCTCTGACCCAAGCGTATATATTACCCCTTTCCACTTACAAAAATTGATGTTATTCATTCCTGAGGGCACAAACTCATGCATAATGGACACATCTAAACCACAACCTGAGCCTCATAATGTGGTGACAATACCTACAGTAAATGAGGTTTTGACCTCAGATGGAGGTGTTGATCTGTCGTCGGAGTGTCCTAGGGACCTGTTTGACAGAGTGTATGATCCGAGTTTCAATATTGTGCCAATCACTAAAACTAGGCCCGATGTGGCGTTACCAACCTCAGTGGGTGTTAATGTGGTTAGAGAAGATGGCCCGAACCAAGGGTTGGATGATCTGGCAGACGTCGAAGAGGATTTGGACAACCTACAGTTCTTTGACTAGCAGGATCAGAGAGATGTATGTGTTGGGTGGTTTGACCTGAATGGATCAACTGATAATACCAGATGGCTGAGTGATGAGCCAGACAAGGAGGAAGAAACCAGGATTAAGCCAGAGAGAAAGGAAACAGAGGTAGCTGTAGTGGCTAGAAAGACTGATGAGAAAGGAAAACTACCGGAGAGCACATGTGCGGGAAACCCAACCCAAGAAGTGGGTGTTGTGAAAATCACAGATACTCAACAGGAAGCTGTGTTGAGGCGGTTTGATAGAGAAAGAATTGAAGACGGCCTGGAAATTATAACAACATGTCGTCCTGAGCGGGACACTTGTATTATGAAGATGATCTGAGTTGAGCTAGACAACTGTTTGTTGGCAGCTGATGGCAAATGGTCGGATGATAATGATTTGCACCTAGCCCTACTAACGAAGATTGGGGAGGTTGCATCCTGGATAATACATGGTATGCTTAGGAGATAAAACATCTTACAAGAAGTGGACGGTATTTTAAACCTCCACACTTGGATCAAGCAGAGCCATCGGGAAAGGACCGGGAGGTCGAGAAACAGAAGAAGAAGCAATTAGAAGAGGAGCTAGTTCTAAAGCAGCTCAAGAGAATCCAAGCTAATATTTCTACCTAGGAACTCCTTCTGGCCTCACGGGTGCACCGATAGGCCGTACTGTTGCCAATAGACAAAGCTAAATTGTTCATTGATACTACGCTCGATCAACTTGTGGGCTTGGTCTTTCCAAGTGGTGCCAAGCCAATGCTCACTATCGCCGGAGGGGTCGGTCCACAACACTGTTATACATATTTGTGGAGTATAAAGAGAAATGGGTGCCCGTGGTGTTGGTAGGTATCGGTTCTGCCATTAATGTCTGTCCTTCCCACACCGCCTATGTGATAGGCCTTAAACCAGTGGACTTTGTTCCTACGGCCTAGGTGATATGGGCATATGACAACACAAGCAGGGAGGTCGTGGGCACAGTGAAAATGCGAGTCCAGGTGGGCCTGTTAGAGCAAGAGATTGAGTTCCACGTCTTGGATGTGCCGACAACTTTTAATCTGCTGTTAGGGAGGCCTTGGTTACATCACGTGAAGGCTATCTCCTCCACCCATCACCAGATGTTGAAGTATCCTTGTGAGGGAGGAGTAGCAATCATTTTTGGGAACACATCCATCCATCCACCCTCGGAGGTGACTACGCCAGTGCTAGAGATCAACCATGGCGATGAGGATGTATTCCTCTCAGGGTTCACTTTAGCAGAAGCCCGAGTAGTGCAGACAATTCTGGCCACGAACAAAGACATGTACATTAGTGCCCAGTCTATCTACTTCATAAACAAACTACGGCACATTTCGGGAACGGGGCTCTGAAGGAGCGGGCGAAAAGGTGTTGCAGCACTAGCAGAGGTGCCACACAACATGCATGCCTTTGGATTGGGCTACATGCCCACCAAAGATGACTGGATAAGAAAGGGAGAAGAAACAAGGAACAAGGCTAAGGCTAAGGCTAAGAGAGTTGGGAATCCTTATGAACTCGTCCACAGGCCGATTCAGGGGACGTTGAATGGTCGTTTTGTTCGAGAGGGAGAGGATTTCCCATTTTGTGGCTTTATTGAGCCTTGGGTAAATTCCTCAAAGAATCGAGTTCCCGGGTTTTAGATCTTCTTTGATCATCAGTTGTAGGATAGTGATGAGGAAATGGCTAAACTGAGCATCAAAGCTAACCAGAGCATGGAAGAGGACTCAAACAACAGTGAGGCTGAAGTAGGGGCAACACTGGCCAATTTCCTTACAGATCCTATGACTAACCTAGAGAACTTAGGGGATAACTTTACTATCTCCATGATCAGGGAAGAACTGGGTGTGGACCCAACCAGTGGTATTTTGGATGCATCAAAGCTACCATGTCTTACTTGGTAGCTGGAGGAAGGCTTTCTTTCTAGTTTTGAATCGGGTGATCAGCCAGAATCTGATTCCACTAAGTGTATGGAGTCGGGATCAGATTCAAGTCAGTCTAGGAGGTCTGAGTTTGACATTCCCGAGGGTGGTAACCCGAATGCCAAGGTCCTGTCGAGGTCCTCATTTTCTTTCTCTTTTGAGTCTGTTATTACCGTAGAGCTGGAGCTTATGAATGAAAACACTACAAATTCTGTGTACTTCTCTGTGCCACTGATGTATTGTATTAACCAAAATTTTTAGAATTTTAATGAAAATGAGGAGGAAGAAATTCCTTTGGCTTTGAAAAATTTGATTAATCGAGAGGAGGAGAGGTATGTTAAGCCCTGTATTGATGAAATCATCACCATTAATATGGGTACTGAGAAGGATCCGCATTTCGTCCAAATCGGGTCCAAGTTGTCTTCAAAGGAACGCTAGCGTTTTAACCGCTTTATTAAAAGATTTTAAAGATGTTTTTGCGTGGTCCTACGAAGACATGCTTGAAATCGATCTCGAGATCGTACTGCATTGGATCTCTTTTGACCCTGAGGCCCAACCAGTGAAACAGAAACTGCGCAGAGTTCGCCCGGATTGGGTGTTGAAGATCAAGGAAGAGGTCACCAAACAAATTGAGGCAGGGTTCTTGATTGTGTCTGAGTATTCGGCGTAGCTGGCTAATATTGTTCCAGTACCTAAAAAGGATGGTAGAATAAGAGTTTGCGTCGACTTCAGGGATTTGAATAAAGCTAGTCCGAAGGATGACTTTCCATTGCCACATATTGATGAGTTGGTAGATTTCACAACTAGCCATTCCTTGCTTTCATTCATGGATGGGTTTTCCAAGTATAACCAGATTCTGATGGCTCTCGAGGACAGAGAGAAAACTGCATTCACGACGCCATGGGGCACTTACTGCTACCGAGTCATGCCTTTTGGGTTGAAAAATACTGGGACTACCTATCAGAGGGCTGCAACCACCATTTTCCATGGCATGATCCACAAAGAGGTTGAGGTGTATGTGGACAACATGATTGTCAAATCCAAAGAGCGAGAAGGCCACTACACCGCACTAGAGAAATTCTTTCAATGGATCAGAGAATAAAAATTGAGGTTAAAGCTGGGAAAATGCTTGGATTTCTAATCGCACAGAGGGGAATTGAAGCAGATACTTCCAAAATCAAGGCCATTTTAGAAATGCCACCACCAAAGACTGAAAAGGAGGTACACGGCTTTCTAGGTAAAGTGCAATTCATAAGACGATTTATTTCCAAACTAACATTGACTTGTGAACCACTATTTGGTCTCTTGAAGAAAGGAAAGAAGTTTTGTTGGGACAATCACTGTCAGTTTGCCTTTGAACAGGTTAAGAAATACCTACAGAATCCACTTGTGATGTCATCGCCAAAGCCGGGGAAGCCTTTAATTCTGTATTTGTCGATAACAGATTCAACCATGGGGTGCATGCTTGCTCAAGAGTCGGAAGATAGGATGGAGAAGGCCATCTACTACTTAAGCAAGAAATTGCTAGACTATGAGACCCACTACACTCATCTGGAGAAAGCTTGCTTAGCATTGGTATGGGTGACAAGGAAGCTGAGGCACTACTTGTTAGCTCACTCTGTAATTTTGGTTTCGAGATTTGATCTCATCAAATATCTCTTCGAGAAACCAGTGCTTATGGGTAGGCTAGCTCGTTGGTTGCTTCTTCTTTCTAAGTTTGATATCAAGTATGTCACTCACAAATCAGTTAAAGGGAGACCTGTGGCAGAATTCTTGGCGGACCACCCAGTAGAAGGGAATTAAGCAGTGGAATACCTATTTCTAGATGAAGACATTCTGCAAGTGGAAGAGAAAACATGGACGATGTACTTTGACGGAGCGTCTAATCAGTATGGTTATCGGATAGGTGCGTTGTTAATAGCACCTAATGATTCCCATATACCCCTAACCTTCAAACTCTAGTTCAAAGTGTCTAACAACGAAGCAGAATATGAGACATGTATTGCTGGTTTGAAAGCTGCCCTAGAACTAGGGGCAATAAGGTTGGACGTCATCGGAGACTCGAACTTGGTTGTTTCTCAAGCAAATGGAGACTAGAAGGTCAAAGAGGAGAAAATGAAGGTTTATCATCAGACCCTGGATATTCTGATTTCGAGGTTTGAAAAACTGACATTTACACACATGTTGAGAGAGAACAACTGGTTCACTGATGCATTGGCAACTCTATCTTCCATGGTCGACATCCCACTAGGAGTTAAGATGCGTCCGATCATCATTGAACAGAAGTACACGTCTGCTTTACCAGACTATTGCCGCAATAGATGAGGTACAAGACAAGAACCCCTGGTGCTATGACATTTGGAATTTTTGGAGAATGAGACGTATCCACCAAGGGCAAATGCCAAGGACAAGCAGGGAATACAACGTTTGGCCATTCAATTTATCATTTGCAGGGGTAAGCTGTACAAGAGAGGTCATCTAGGAATGCATAAGCTCTGCGTTAAGGGATAAGAGTTGAAGCACCTCATGGAGGCTATCCATGGAGGGGAGTGTGGGGCACACATAAATGGTGTACTGCTGGCCCGAAAAATCCTTAGACAAGACTACTACTGGTCAACTATGGAGAAGGATTTCATTAGACTTGTACGGCGATGCCACAAATGTCAGATCCATGCCAATCGCATGAATATACCGCTGTCCAAGCTCTACAATATGACTTCACCATGACCATTCTCAGTCTGGGGGATCGACATGATTAGGGCAATCTCGCCAAAGGGCTTGAATGGACACGGGTTCATTCTGGTGGCGATCGACTATTTTACTAAGTGGGTGGAGGCTCAGTCCTACTCTATGCTGAAGGCGTCGCATGTAGCTAAGTTTATCAGAAACAACATCATCTGCAGTACAGGGTATCCAATGAGATTATCTCAGACAATGGTTTGCACTTCAAGAAAGAGGTAGTGGATATGCTTGAGAAGTATAACGTGGCTTTTTGTAAGTCATCAACATACATACCACAAACCAATGGAGCCGTTGAGGCTGCGAACAAGAATATCAAAAACATCCTGTAGAAGATGGTGGAAACTTACAAGGATTGGCCGGATAAATTGCCGTTTGCACTTTGGGGCTACAGGATGTCGATCCGGACATCTATAAGGGCAACCCCCTATTCTCTTGTCTATGAAATGGAAGTTGTTTTGCCGATTGAAATTGAAATACCATCGCTGCGAGTTATGGCCGAGTGTTAGATAGCAGAGGTGGATTGGCAACAGAGCAGATTCGAGGAATTGATGTTATTTGACGAGAGAAGGCTGAAGGCATTGTATCTTTTCCAAGGCTACCAACGCAGAATTGCTAGGGCTTTTAATAAGAAGGTCAAGTCTAGAAATCTCAAGGAATGAGATATGGTGCTAAAGGACAACCGAGCTCTCATCCATGACCCTAGGGGAAAGTTTTGACCTAATTGGACGGGTTCCTACATCATCAAATCTATCTGGTAAGGAGGGGCGATTATCCTCATAGATCTAGATGGCCTGGAGTTTTCATAGCTGATCAATATGGACAAGTTGAAGAAATATTATCCATGAGAGGCTTGCTAGGCCGAAAACTCGGAAGGGTGACCTAGGCAAAAGTTAGAGCACGAAAAATTAGAAATGAAGAAAAATTGAGCTTGCAAGGTTGAAAACCTAGAAGGGCGACTTTGGCAAAACTTAGAGTGCAAAAGGAAAGAGTTAATACTCGAGTGAACCTGAACCGAACTATGTAAGGCCTGATTCCCATCTTTGGGATACATAAGCAACTTCATCCTGAAGTTTAGTCATAACCATCTTCAACTCAACTGTCCTATTCATTTGTTAGATTGGGCCATCTTTTTCCATTATCTGCTATCTTGGTTGTGTGATCTTCATTTTGGCAGAAGGGTCGGTTGTAAAATAGAGCAGTGGTGGTAAATGTAGTTATGGGCAGTTGCGATCTGTTAATTCGGGGCTATGCATCTTGAGGACTAATTTCGTGCATGTCAGATAGTGATCATTTCCGAAAATGGTTTTGAAGAGTTTTAATAAAAGTGGATTTGCTCAAAATTTTAATTTTTACAGCTTGGACCATTTTGGGACCAAAAGGAAAATTTTCAGTGCTCACAACTTTAATTCCTTTGATTTCAACACCAAGTACATTCTCCAACTCTCTGATTAAATCAAAGTTGTCTTTACATCATAAAACTTGAAAAGAAAAGTCAAAGCAATAAACGAGGGGCATAGATGAGTCAGGTGTTCCTGCGTCCTTTGCTCGTGCTTGCGGAAGCCTCTACAACCAAAGATGGCCCAACCGCTGTCTCCTCCTCAAGCCAAGTTAAGCACTGGCCAGAAAGGGCATAATTGAAACTAGGGGCTCTTATCTTCCAAGCAGTGACATACCGGGCAAGTGCGAGGCATGAACCATAAAAGGAAGCCGTGTATTCCACTCCTTTATCTGGGCAAGAATCTGATCATGTCCAAATTGACGTCTGAATCTGATAGGGAAATAAAACATGCAGTGTGTAAGGCCAATTAACTCTACACCCAATCGTCGGGACATTCAGTAACTCATCTCAATCAAATCAAGCCGGGGACAACGCCAAGCGATGTCAGTTGCAGATCTGCTGTATATCCAATCACACCACAATCCCTTTGAGGGGAAGTCCATTTGCCGCTAGCGAAAGAAGTAGGCTCTAGCTGAATGTGCGGGACAAGGTCCACCACTTTCAGTTTGTCCATTAACCACACCTGGGAAGGGATGAAAAATAAGAGAGATAAAAGAATAGAGAGGTCTACACGGAGAGAAAAGTAAAAAAAGGGGCCTAGAGAAAAATAAAGCATGAATGTCGAGTGATGTAAGTACACATAAGAAGGTTGGGGAACCATACCTGAAGAAGTAGTGGGCTTCCTGCAAATTGAATGGTTTCTCGCCGATGAAAAGCATCTAAACCCATTAGGGTCTCGGCCAGTGCTAAGCCAATGCAGCTCTTACCCTCTTTCAGGCATTGGGTCACTTCAATTAACCTAATGATGGCTTCACCGCAACTAGGGGTAAGAAGAAAGTGCACGAGCATACATAAACAAAGGGCATGTTGCCGATAACCTTGCCAAAGAAGGTCACCTCTGTTGCTGATGTCAAAAAATTGATGAATCAAACCGGGTATATCTAGCTCCCCATCGTAAGCTAAAGATCGGGTTTTGTGTAAAGTGAGTCCACATATCCGTCCCAAAGCCTAGGCATGGCCAAAGTGAGGCTGAGGCATGATTTTGTCATCGTGTCAGGATTCCATTAATGCGTGGAACTCGTTAAGAGTCAGACACATTTCCTGTGCTCCAAAGTGAAATACATATATAATTGGGTCCCAACATTGGACCGCGGCATAGAGGAACGAAAAACAAAGTGAAGTGCGGCTCAACGAAAAAAGCGTGTTTATACCGAAACTTTAGAAATTTACCTTTTCTGTGCCGTCCAAAGTGGATATCCAGTCTTTGAGCTTCTTGGCAAGGAATATCTCCATTTATAGAAGAAACAATAGCAAGAATGAGGCTCTGGCAAAGAAATTACGAAGGAAGACCTTTTGTAGAAGATAAGGCTGTGAGTGGATGCCAATCAATTGTCAGCCAGCTGATAAACCACCACAACTGGCTGGCCGTCCACTTTGTGGGCCTGGCAGTTTTGGCAGTTTGGTTTTGTCTGGTCTTTGTGTTTTGGGGTCTTGTTTTGAGACCTTTGTTTTTATATATACTTTGTTTTCCATTTATCGAGTTGTATTTTGTATTTTGGTTATTGGTCGGCTCATTATCTGATTAAGAACATCATTCCAATACAAGCATTCTCGGTTTCAAATACCATTTCATTTTCATTCTATGCAAGTGTGGTGCTCGTGATGCAAAAACAAAGCTCTTTTATTATTATTATTATTATAAACTGTCGGGTTTTACCTCGATCATAGTTTTTACAAAAAGGAATACAAGTGTTTTAAAAACAAAAGTAAAACCTATCTGAAGCTATACATGTGCTAAGCTACCAAAATAAAAGAAACAAAGCAAAAGAATAGGAAAAGCTGTGCCAGTCACATTAAGCTCTAGAAGCCCTCTTCGTCCTCTTCCTTGGAGACGACTCAAGGGCACTGTCTCCGTTAGCACCACTATTAGAATCAGACGCCGAGCCAGAACCAGTATCGTTATCTTTGCCCCGGACTCAGAGCCGGTCTCGGTATCCTCCTCATTCTTTGACCTCAGGTCAACGTCATCATCCTCACTCAAAATTGGCTCCGAAGAAGGGGAGGTCTTTTCTGACTAGGACTTAATGCTCCTAACCCGAGCACCTTTGCCCCTGCCTCGACCTCGTTGATTATCTTGGCCATGTGCTGGGGCCTATCTACCTCTCCTCCCTGCCGTTGGAGGAGGTGTCGCCGGGGCAAGTGTTACTGTAGACACCCCATTTTTGACGTCCCTTCAAGACTTGGATGTTTTTGCAGGTACATCTGATGACAAGTCTAGTTGCTCGCCAAGTGCCCAAAGTCCTTAGCGGAACGTCACAGGTTTGAGCCTTCCAAACCCTGTATCCTTTTTGTCTCCTTTTTGGACCATGTCTTGGTCTCTCTCCCCTGTAGCCTTTGGTGTACTGCCGGCCATCTGTGAAGGCTTCTGGCCATGGCTTTTGGCTTGCTGGCCAATGATGTGCCTTGCCGGCCATCACTGATGGCCGACCGACCACCAATGTTTTCCGCAAATATTTTGTGCCAGCTGGTTGCATAGAGGCTTGTATCTGCCCACACATGGAGGGTGGGATCTCTTTATATGGAATTCATATTTTCTATATATAGGGGGGTTCCTCTCCCATTTTTGAAGGTTAGAAATTTTGGAACAAAATCTCTCTCTCTAGATTTCGCTCTCTTTCTCTTGTAATTTTGTGCTTTGTAACTTGTTTTCCCTACACTATTACATACACTACCTTAACCAAAGTTGCTAGTCTTTGGGCTGAGGTAACTTAGGACCTTCTTTGAGCTCTAAAAGGTGGTTTTTGGCTTGGATTGTTGGCCGACTTGTGTTTTGCTTCAAAGGTATAACACTTGCCTTGTTTATACTTGTTTTTCCATCCTTTTCAATTGTTTTGAGGTTGGTTTTGAACCAAAAAAAGTTCTGTTTTTGTGGCTTAAAAGTGGTGGTTTGAGCCCTTTTTTAGTTAAGTTTCTGCATCTTAGTTCTTAAAGTTTTTGTGCCTTTGTTCATCACTTTCAAACCAAATTTTTTGGCCCTTTAAACCATTGAATTTTAGAGGTTTTTCTGTGGCAAAAAACTTATTTTGAAGTCCAAATTTGGGGTCGTTAGCCTCTCATCCTTTTGTCATGTTTGCATGCTTAGTTAGCTTCACATGTGAGCATGTTTTTCTAACTTAACTTAGCTCAAGTCCAGCATGTTTTACACACTATTTTGACTTGTTTTAGTTTTGTTTTGGGCTGGTTTGTTCATTTAAACCTTGTATGGCATGGTTGTAGTGTAAGTTCCTTCACTAGCTTATTGTTTTTAGGCTTTAGCCACCATTGGTTTGAATTGGTTGCATGTTTTAGTGCTTTTATCATTCATTTTCAGCACTTAATCAACTCTGCAACCTCCCTTTTCTCTTGAGTTTATTTTTTCTTTGAAAGTGGTTTCAAACCACTTGTTTGCCTAAGTGTGAAATGGAGGTGCTACACCCGATGGTTTAATCCCTTAGGGGGTTCATTACCAACAGTGTAATGCCTCTTTCATGCCCAAAAACAACTTGTGGTTTCAGCCCTTTTTTCATTAGAGGACACTCACCAATGGACTTAATGGATTAATGAATGACTTGGAAATTAAAATGAGTAAACAAAATTGGCAAGTAAAAGATACAAGATAAGCATTCTTTGTGTTCTATTGCATGTGTTCAAATCGGATGTTAATTTGAACACAAGGAAAATGGGACATTTCATACTCAAAAGTGATGAAATGTGCCACTTTTCCAGGTCTCCATTGCCCTTGATCATGCATGATAGGATGATGGACATTTTGGTCTTGTTGTGCATTTATTGAACTTGCACAATTGGTTTCACAAGCCATCACGCAATGAAATTACTTGATTGATGGTTTGTGAACCAAACTTTGTCCCTCCTTTGATTTCCCCATGAAAAGGAGAGGCAAAGTGTGCAAACAACCCTTGAGAACTACTTTATTTTGCTCTGTTTGTACTCTGCTGCAGCATGGTGATCCAATGTATCAGTGGCCGGTAGGCCACCATCCACGGCCGACAGTGCACCATAGACGGCCGGCAGACCACCTTTTTTGCCGACAGATGGCCGACAGCATTCATCCATGGTCGGCAGGCCACTGATGTAAACCTCAGTTGATTTTGGTAAGATGGAATAGAAAGGTTCTAGAAATTCTCAACCCTGCAAATAGAGACTTTCAAGAGCAAAACGGAGGTCTTTTTAGGCCAAAACCGAGCATGATCTTTTACTTCATGAGGCATAGTTTAATGTCTTAAACACTTAGTTCATGTGCATTTGTGTTGTAGATTAATTAATTAGTTTGCTAATTAGTTAAAGTGTTGTAATAATTAGTGTAATTAGCTTAATTAGTTAGCTTAATTAGCATAGCTAGTTAGTTAGCTTATTCATACGGACCCTCCTTCCCGAGGGTGTAATGTTGTAATAAGTGTGTGTGCTTGTTGTAGACACCCCATTTTTGACCGCCTTTAAGACTTGGGCACTACTGATGGTTTACTTGGTGGTGAAAGATGTGCAGGGCAAAAGTTCAATTTCTTCGGCAAGAAGAGGGGCAAATCCCAACTTCATACCTCCTTTTGGACCAAAACTATCTTGATCAAAAGATTTTGAGACGTTGAAACCCTCTCTTTCAAAATATTTTTGAAAATAGGTTTCTACGATGTTCCGACGCTCGCATTTTGTTAAATATTGCGCTTTTCAGTAAACCGAGCGAGGACAAAGTGGAAATGAATGAAAGAGAGATGAACTCTTTGAAAAATCTTTCAAAAAACCTTGTTTAGGGGTTTGGAGTTGAAGAAAAGAGAAGAGGAGAGAAGAAACCCAGTTGGGGAAGGAGTTGGGCATGAACCGTTAAGAGAGAGAAGAGAAGTCCTCGCCAAATCAGGCCTATCCTTTTGAATACTTGGATTTCAGCTATGAGGCCACCACCGTTGGAAAGATTACTTCTGGGGCTTCAATTTTCATTCAAGAATCTCCTCGAGCCGAGTCCGGATGGGAGAGATATGGTTGTTGGAAGTTGGGCATCAATCCGGTTGGACCGAAACTGAGCAGTCTTCACTAAAAGGGGGATATCTCTTAGCACAGATGGAATTTTGAGGTGAGGCTGCCAAATTTGGAAATAAGACTTCCGGGGCTACAGTTTAGGCTCAGGAATGACTTGAAAAGGCATCCAGATGAAGGAATTAGGCTTTCTTCAAAACAGGGACTAGGACTGATTTTTTCTTCTGGTCTCTATGAGAGGGTGCCGGCCCTATGCCGGCCAGCAATGATAGGGTGCCGGCCATCAATGAGCCACTGCCTGCCAACAATGATGGCCGGCAGAATCCTTTGTTTCAGCAGGTTTCCAGGCAGATCTTTTGAGCCAGCTGGAATCCTCTTATCTGCCCTCCATACACGTGTATGGAGGGATAAAGCTCTTGCCAAGCTTGTTCAAGAAGCTTTGGCTTGGCTTTGCTCTATATAAGCAATAGCCTTCTTCCTTAGACAGGGTTCTGGACTTTTGGAAGAGAAAAGCTTCCTCTCTCTCTATATTGTGTGTGTTTAGTGCTTTGAAGTTGCATTTCCTTGCACTTTTACACTACAATCCATAGCCTACCACCCACATCACTCATTCCAGCACCTTGGAGGCCATTTGAAGAGGTTGGGAGCTCAGAATTTTGGACCAAAAGCTGCTGGTTTGCTGCTCTTCAAGGGTAAGTGCCTATTTCCCTCAAACTTGCATTTTCTTGCTTCATCTATGAGCCTTGCTTGCAAGCATTTTGGACTTTGTCATGAACTGAAAAAGATCATATTTTGAACTCCTTTACATGTTTGATCAAGGACTCTTTGCTGTTTGAGGCCTCCTCCTACCACTTGTCTCTTTATCCCTCTTTTAGGCCCTTTTCTTGCATGATAGTTTAGCCTTACTTGTGTTCATTTTTGTGGCTTTCTATAAACTGAGAAGTGCCTTATTTTGAGCCCCTCTTCAACTTTGTTGAAGGGCTCTTTGCCATTTGGGGCCAGATGCTGTCCATTGTCCCTATTCTCACTTTTAGGGCCATTTTTGCATGATAGATTAGCCCTATTTGTACTCATTTTTTAGACTTGTTATAAACTGGAAAAAGGCTTTTTTTGACATCATCTTCATGTTTTATTAAGGTTTCATTTTTTTTTTGAGGTCATATGCTATCTTGTATGCTTGGTTGCCTCCCATTTTGAGCCTTATATCCTAGCCCTTGTTGCATGATTTGTTTGGCCTTCTAGCCACTGAAATCTAGTGGATTTTCAGTGGCTTGGCCACTGTTTTGAGCTTCCAAATCAGAGGGGGGTGACCCCCTCTCTCCTTGACTTGTTTGGTAGTCATTTTGGCCTTCCAAAGAGACCCCATCTTGCATGCTTTGAAGTCACATTTTAGGGTCAATTTGGTGAGTTTTGGGACTACCATATTTGATTTCCAGAGTTGTTTTGGTCATGCTTCATGTCTATCTTGTATGTGCCTAATAACTCCTTGCATGGCCCTCTAAAGCAACTCATCATTTTTGCATGCCATGGTTGCATATCAGTGGTTATTTGGGCCTATTTTCATGTGATTTATTCACTGATTTTTGATGGTTTGGTCAGATTCCATGTGCATCATGTACTTGCCATGTAAACCATGTCTACTAGTCAAAATTGCATGCTAATTTAAGCCATCTTGCTAGCACTTTTTGGCCTTGCTTTAAACTGGAAAAGTCCATGTTTTGGGACTGCCTTGACTCTGTCTTCATGCTTTATGTTCAAATAATGCATGCTTTGTATAGCTGTAAGTCATTCCATATGCCTAGTTTTGAGTTTCGGGTCTCACCTCATGCATCGGGTGCCATGTTTTCATGATTCGGGGCTGTTTAGCATCATATTTCAGTGTTGAAATTTGCTTGTTTGCATACCATGTTCCATGCCTTACCATGCTTTGTTAGAGTGGCATTCGTGCCTCAGGTTCGGTCCTCGGTTTGCGTGCATGCGTGCACGCATCTCGAGAGTCTCATTTTCATCTTATGGCCACTTATGTGGGTGTGGCTAAGGTCCTCTCATGTTGGTGTAAGCCCATATTGCATTGTGTATGCCATTTCATTTCATAGCCTTGTGTATGCTAAGTTGTATGTTAGCTCATTGCGTATGACATGTTACCTCGTGCATCGTGCATGCCATCTCATAGCATTGTGCATGTTAGGTTGTATCTTAGTTGCATTCATGCATGTCATGCATATTGCATTGCGTTCGGGATAGGAGTTAGCCCGAGCACGGGAAACGAGGTATGTTTCGTACTCCGAGTGACGGAACGTGTCTCAATTCCCTAGTCGCCGACACTCTGGATTATCCATGATGGAGTCTCGGTCCTGTTGTGTTTATATGTGCATTCATTTCATATTGAGTTGTGCAATTTGACTCTTCGGCCATCATGCATCGAGATGCGTGATTGGTGGCACAAGGATCGAGGCATGCATACATATGTGAAAATACATTGCCATGCCCCTCTCTTGCTCTCTGTTGCAGCAAATCAAGAATCAGCAGCCTTCCAGAGCTTGGCACGCATTCCAAGAACAATTGCAAACAGAGGCTAATCGGGGCATCGCAGTGGATTTCCGCGCAAGGCAACTCAAAGCATGCATCATCCATCATCCAGAGCAGAGTCGAGGCAGTCCATAGCTTGCATGCTAGTTTACAGCTTTCCTAGTTTAATTTGTTAATTAATTAGGATTTCGTATTTATTCGGACTGTAACTATTTATTTGGGACTGTATATCATTTATTCGGACCCTCTGCGCGAGGGCAATGTTGTAATAAGTGTGCATGTGTGTGATGTATGTCTTCCAACCCCACGTCTTTCTCCCTTTTATTTACCAGCTTACGATGGTTATATTAGAGCATGTTTCAATTAGCATACAGTATGATAGCATGTTTGCATTCATTCATCTGTCTTGCATGCACCGGGCTCGGCGCATCATACTAACTGCATTTGTATTTCAATTCCGAGTTGAATACATGTTAGTTGTAGCATTTCACATGCCATCTTTAGAATAGCCGAGCCTGCTTGTAGTTGCATTTTGCATGTGTTGCATTAGGCATTTCTGTATAGTTAGGATCATGCATTGATTTCTAATTAGCTTCTTTCTTTGGCTTGGAGTACTCGGTAAGTTTTATGTTTTAGCATCCTTGCATGAGTGTGAGTGACTGCCATGATAGCATGCTTAGCATGAGGCTATATGTTTATGTGATATAATTGCCTGAATGCCTGTGGGTGAAGGTTGGATTATCTGAATTGGAACAATGCATTGACTGTGAGTGTTAAGCCCACTAGATAGTGGCAAAACCATGTTTTTTTCTAAGCCCATCCGAGGGTGGCAAAAATCTGCATTTTAAGCCTACTTGCGGGTAGCAAACCATTTTTCAAAACAAACATGAAATGTTTCGTTCTAATTCAGACGACCCAGTCTATACTTGTATGCTGTGCGCATCACATAGTAAATCTAGGCTAATAACCGGAATAAGAACACATAATGTTTTCAAAACTAGATATCATGGTTAGTAGAGGCCGATCTTTGATCGGGCGAGCGGGGGTGCTCACGAAGTGACCTTCCCCAATCGTACCCAAGTTCCCGAGCCGAGGCAACTTTGGTGATGACGGACACGTGGCCTTAGGCAACGAGTCAGGGTTTCCTAAATTTCCCAAAATAAAATATTTAGGTGGCGACTCTGTATCTAGCAAAGCAGTCCATGTTTGGCACTTCTTTCTAAAAAACTGTTTTCTCAAAACGATTTGCCGGATTTAGACTCTTTGGTTCAGATTACGAACCGTGACACAAATCGAGTCCGAACTGTAGCGAGGTCCCTTGCGGACTTGTTACAATTGTGTGTATGTCTTCTAACCCCACGTCTTTCTCTCTTTTACTTAAATCGCTTTTGATGGTTTGTTTAGGAGCATCACGTTTCAATTAGCATACCTTATGCTTGTATCCATTCATTTGTATTGCATGCACCGAGGCTCGGCGCATCATTCTAACTGCATTGCAATTTCAATACCTTATTTGAATACGTTTTTAATCGCATGTTATCAAATCGATCCATATGTCATATTAGTAGCCGAGCCTATTAATTGCATATTGCATGTGTTGCATTAGACACTTAACATAGTTAGGAATCATGCATATTTCACTAACTCATTTTTTCCTCGCTTGGAGAACTAGGTGAGTTTTTAAGCTTTAGTATACTTGCATAAGTTTGAATGTTGCCATGATTAGCATGCTTGCCATGAGGCTATATGCTTAAATAAACTACTTGAATGCCTGTGGATGAAGGCTTGTTGTTTGAATTGGAACGATTCAACAAATGTATGTTTTAAGCTCACTTTGTTGAGTGGCAAATAATGTTTTAAGCCCATTATGTTTGGTGGCAAATCCGCAAACTTTAAGCCCACTTGAGGTGGCAAATTCAAACCATTTTCACAAACAAACATGAGTTGAATTGTTCCAAATTAAGCAAACTAGTCTATACTTGATTGTGCGCATCACATAGTAATGCTAGTTTAATAACCGGAATAAGAGCATATAATGTTTATAAAAGATCATATCATGATTAGTAGAGGCCGATCTTTGATCGGGCAAGTGGGGGTGCTCAATTCATGACCTTCCCCTCTCGTACCTAAGTTCCCAAGCCGAGGCAAACTTTGGTGATGACGGACACGTGGCCTTCAGCACGAGTCAGGGTTTCCTAAATTTCCCCAAAATAAAATATTTAAGTGGCGACTCTGTATCTGGCAAAGCAGTCCAATTTTGGCATTAATTGATCTAAAATTGATTTTCCAAAACGATTTGCCGAATTTGGACTCTTTGGTGATTATCAGTTTCACATTGCACTTGTGAGAATAGATTCAGAACCGCGGAGTCTGAATTGTGAGGCCTTTCTTTTCAAACCTTTCGAAAGGGGGCGCGGAAAAAGGGGAGCTACAGCTGGCGTTGGCGCCCTCGGTGTAGGTGGGATCTAAAAAACAAATATCAGAGGATCATACATAGTATATATTGTTACAAAATGCTGTATGTAGTATGAGTATCGTACAGAAGCCAAAGACGTGTGTTATTGTAGTGTAAGGTAGTGTCAGAATGCATATTGGTATATTAGCGGGAGTGTGGCATGTTAGTGCAATGAGGGAAGGATTGCACTGCACGAGAGGAAGGGAAGATACCTGGATACCATGAAGAGCAAGCAGAGTCTGTTTCCTCTGCACCATGTGGGACTAGAGAAGCAACTAGCTGAAGGAGGCCCTCTGTGTACTCTGTGGGGCACTTGCAAGTACATTTGAATAATCAGTATCTGAAAAGGGAAAGTGCGGGATGTAAGTTGTAAAGTGTGGTCCATACCTGAGGTGCGCTTGGAGCTCTGACATACCCGTGCTATGCCTTTGGTGGCTCTACAGGAATCTGATAAGCAGGGGATCATGGTCAGAATCGCCGGCTAACTGACTTCATGCACAATAGGAAGGGCCCTCCAACATCAGCATTGGCCTCCCGGTCAGCCTCTCTAGTAAAAGGGGCACCCGCAGCATCGGTCATACGAACTCCGGCCAGGGACGGCATGAGATGAGTCCAGACGAAGGTCCGTAATCTCCTTCCCCTCTGAAGAAATCAATATCCAACCCCACCATGAACTGAACTATAGCCTTGACTGGAAGGCTGTCTGCTGTCCTCATGGATGTTGAAGGAGTAGGGACGATTAGAGTAGGCTGGCCTAGGGTCGGCACACGAATCTCTCACCCAGAAACTAGGTACAGTAGAAGGGGCCCTCTAATAGGATTCAATATCAAGAGGTAACTCGAGTCCCAGCGTACTGGTCCCTGACTCCAGCTGGCATCATCGCCCATGGCTACCACGTGATCTGTAAATGGAAAATTTACAAGTTGTTAGTTACCGTCAGTTATCCAAAATATGAGTCTGAACAATGGCAATGAAAATAAAATAGAATTGTAAGTTTTGGGATTACGTTGCGCGCCATCACCATGTCGAAGTGTCGGCGAAAGTAAGAAAATGTCAGATCGTCACGGCGCCGACGCTGGCACCTACTATCATACTGCCGCGAGTAGGGCATGGCTGGTGCTACTTCTCTACTGGCATCGGGGCGAGGGCTGAGAAATAAGCATAAGCCCAGAGCTGCAAGGAGAGACCAGTTGTGAATCAATATGTGTGAACAGATATGCGAAGCAGAAGGCACGGTGTGTGACCAGTGTAAAAACAGAAAGTGCAAAGTAGAAGGCACAAGGCATGGAGAGATATAAAAGTAGAAAATGCAAAGCAGAAAGCATAAGAAGGAACATAAATTGAAAGTGCAGTGTGTACCTCCTAGGCTTTCCAATAGCCACCGACATGCGGGAACCGGAGCTCATGTAGCCATAGAGTGTGGCAAGGCCAATGCCACCCCAGTCATAAAACCGGACCCGGGGCAAGGTCATAAGGGCGTTGAATGGATACAAGCCCACAGTATTCCACCTGTTCGCAAACAAGGTGGTGCAAAAAAGGTATATCAAGAAGCCCCAGGTTTACTGCTCTACCTCCTCTTGAGTCTTAGGCTGACTCGTGCGGAAATGTTCGAGGAACCAGCTGTATCTAACCATAGCTGGCCTATATAGAGGCGAGCTCACTCCAAACAGATAGATCCAGGCCGCCTCCCACTGGCCCATATCCATGTCAAAGGGGATCGGATCACCCTCTACACCTAAACCGGTGATCATTGAGAAATCATAGGGGGTCATTGTCATCTCCCTGGTGAAAGAGAAGTGGAAAGAGTTAGTAGTGTCCCACTATCTCTCGACCAACGCCCCGAGTAAGGCTCGGTTGGCTATATGACGTGAGAGCTTGATACAGAATAGGCCAAAGCCTGCCTCATTGACAAGATTGTGGACCTGAGCAGGTAGCTCGTGATGCCAGTCCCTGGCCGTTACCGTCCCATAGCCTCTCCATGAACGAGAGTCATTCTGTGACAAGAAAAGAATGAGTCAGATGAAAGACAATAATGAAAGGCATGAAATGTTGAATTGGCAAAAAGAATGAGAGCAAAGTTTGTACCTTGGTAACGCCGTGAGAAAGGTGAGAGGTCTGCTCCCTCAGCAAAATGTCCTCGAGCATATCACCAATACAGTTATCAAAGTGCAGCATGCCACGAGGGGGCATCGCATGCTTATGTGGGTGGTAAGTGGCCAGATCAAATGGCCTCAGCCTCAGTGGCAATAGCTCGAGCCTGGGCCCTGGTGGAAAGACTGCCTCTGCCTCTGCCTCAAAATCAATAATGATATCCTTCGCTAGCCCGCCGAACTCAGCAACTACTAGCTCATCTACCTCAACAATAGGTGGAAATGCGGGAACCTTAGGAGGGGCGCCATCATGTGGGACATCATTTGCCATCTGGAAAGTGGGTGAAAAGTGGTGAAAAATGGAGAAAATGAGGGAAAATAGGGAAAACTTGGAAAAAGTCAACCCTAGGAGAGAGAAAATGAGAGAAAAAGTCAAAACCCAAGAAAACTCGTGAAGCCCAAGAAAAACCCAAGGGAAATATGCCCCCAAAGTGATGAAAACTCAAAACAATCAACGAAAACAAATTCTGATCGGTTCAAAGTATAGAGGACCAAAGATGTTTTACGAATAAAGTTTGCATGGGGCATTGGAAAACATGTATAAAGCGCAAATCTAGAGAGATAAAGTACCTAGAGAGAGAGAGAGTGATTTCAGGCTTGGATGTCTGAGGAAATGAAGTTTGGTGGTGTGTTTAAATAGACCCAAGCCGAAATGACCAAAGCACCCTTGAAATCTAGACGGGTGGCCGGTCGTACACTCATTTGTGGTCAACCAGCCCCCTTTGTGGTCCCGAGCTGGTTTTTGTTGCCCTTTTTCCCAATTAGTGTATGGGAGATCCTGTTTTGGGTATGAGGAGAAGGATTGAAATACTTGAAGTAGATTTAGTTTCTGGAGATCTTGAACTTGTGTTTCGATTGCATTGTTTCGAATCCCCGTTGTGTCTCCGGTGCATGAATGGGCCTATATTTCAAAAGTGAGCAAGTTGTATCCTTTTTGCGCATTTTGCAAAGCCTCCAAGTGGTAATTTGGAGGTCATTGTTGAACATCGCTTTTGTCTGTCTTTTCGATTCACATATCTTTTGCATAGAATATATATTCTCACATACCTCTTACGTTGCATATGCGCATTTCATCATAACTCATCTACCCATCCTGTTTGCATAGAACTTGCATTACATCTTAGGTTGCATAGAACATGCATTGTCATCATATTGATTTCAATTACGTCGCCTTGTGACGTATTCATGTGCAGTGCTTTCTAAATTGCCGCTTTGTTTGTGTATTGCACTTCCTAAGCATTATCCATTACATTTGGTTGTTGATCATACTACGTCGTGCATCTATCGCACAATCATACTACATTGTGCATCTATTACACAATCATACCACATCGTGCATCTATCGCACAATTGGACCACATTGTGCATCTATCGCACAATCATACCACATTGTGCATCTATTGCACGATCGGACCACATTATGCATCTATCGCATGATCATACCACATCGTGCATCTATCGCACGATCGGACCACATTGTACATCTATCATACGATCATACCGCATCATGCATCTATCGCACGATTGGACCACATTGTGCATCTATCGCACGATCATACCACATCGTGCATCTATCGCACAATCATACTACATCGTGCATTTATCGCACAATCATACTACATCATGCATCTATCGCACAATAATAGCACTCCGTGCATCTATTGCATGATTATACACTGTGAATTTATCGCACGATTACAATCTCACTACACTGTACATCTATCGCACAATTCTATCGCATGATCACCGTACTCGTTGCATCAATCGCATCATCGCATTTCCTCTTCTCACATTTCAGCATGATTAGAGTATCTCAAGGTGTGCGGACGCATGACCCTGAGCAGTTTTTCTCTTTTTCTTCTCATGTTTTCAGTGTGATTAGAGTGTGTTTTTCCTCCTTTCATGTGAAACGTGTTTGGAATTAACTTTTGCTTATTTGGTTGGACCTATTTTGATTTAAGCTTAAAGCTTGTTGCATATGCTGTTATCTTGTTATTTCTCAGTGCATTGTTTTGCATGATCATGAATTTCATAATAACCAGCTTTCAACTATATTTTTTGTGCATATCATTTGCATCTTGCCCCCGAACTACGCTGGTTTGATTCCTTGCAAAAGGATACATAGGTAACCTTTGGGTTCAACCAATTTAATTTAGGTCTTGATTGTTTGCCCAAGTCTTACGGCGTTGTTAAAATGGGTCGTTTCTGGGCTTTGACATTCATTCACGTCATTGTATGACTTCGAGTTCTGTCAAAGAGGGGCAACTGTAAAACCCCATTTTTTACCCCCTTAAGACTTGGGTGCCACCAATTAATCACCCAATGATGAATTTATACGCTTGTCAAACACTCGATTTCCTCAGCAGGAAGCCTCGGTTTTAAGGCTCAAAAACCTACAAACCATGCATCATTTGTTTTGGACCAAAACAGCAGTTTTTCAAGCCCCACCACCCAAAGGCCTGCAGGGTAACTGTTGGCCGGTTGGCCATAAATGAGTGTACGACCGTTCAACTAGTGGCCGGCCAGCCACTTGGGTCAATAAAACCAGATAATTTTGCCAAGTGTGCCAGCTGTCTCCACAAGTGCATGCATTGCACCAGCTGTTTCTGTATTGATATTTTCAAGAGCCTAACATATTTTCCTATATATACTTGACCCCCTCTCATAAAATTAGGTTAGAAAATTTTAGTGAAGCCAAATTCTGAGAAAAAAAAATCTCTCTTTTCCTTGCAACCTATACACATCTGTAAATGCCATACCTAGGTTCCTTAAACCAAGCTTCTTGAGGGTTCTTGGCTGAGCTTATTGAGCTTGAATATTAGCTCTTGGGGGTGAGAAATTGGTGGTTTATAATTCAAAGAGTTACTCTTCTTCAAGAGGGTATAACTCCTACCTTCTTTCTTTTATTTCTTTGCCATCTTTACTTGCTATTTTTGGATCATTTTTCAACTGTGTTTATGGGCTGAAACTTGTGGTTAAGCTATCCAAGGTAGAGGGGTTGACCTCCATTTTTTGAACCTTGTCTTCCAAGCTTTTGCCCTTGTGTTTTCCATCTTTTCATCAACCTTTTTTGAGCTTTTTACCACTGAATTTCAGAGGTTTTCAAAGGCAAAAAATGTTATTTTGAAGTCTCAAAAATGGAGGGGTTAGCCTCCCCTCCTTATGCTTGTTTACTAGTTTAATTTGCTCAATATTGTAGCTTACTTTTTCATACTTATCCATGTGGATTCCAATTTTGACTGTTTTAGGACTGTTTTAGGTCATGCATTTATGTCTTGTATAGTATGCTTGTAGTGTAATGTTCTTCATAGGTTTGGTGTTTTAAGCATTAGACACCAACTTATTTAAGTTGATGGCATTCATTTAATGTATTTCATACTTGCGTTCATGGCAGAATCACCTCTACACCCTCCCTCCTTTCTTGGCTTTTTATTTCTTTAAGAGTCGCTTCAAAGTGAGTGTTGTTTAAGCTTGAGAGGAGACCTTGTGCTTAATGATTTAATCTCTCCGGAGGTTCATTAGCAAAGGCATGATCTCTCTCTCATGCCTAAAGCAACTCTTCGCTTGACATTTTTCAAACAAACATAAAATCAAAGTGTTTCAACTTTTGCAAATTAGTCTATAGTTGTGTGCATCACATAGTAAAGATAGCCTAATAATCGTAACAAGAACATATAATGTAAATAAAAATCACATCATGATTCGTAGAGGCCAATCATTGATCTGGTGAGTGGGGTGCTGAATTCATGACCTTCCCCTCTCATACCTAAGATCCCGAGCCAAGACACTTTGGTGATAATGAATAAGTGGCCTTTGGCACGAGTCTCAGGTTTCTTAAATTTTTCAAAAATATTTAAGCGGCAACTTTGTAATCTGGCAAAGCAGTCCATTTTTGGCATTTTGATTCAAAAAAGATTTTCCAAAAGATTTGTCGGATTTGGACTCATTTGTGTTTATCTATTTCACATAGCACTCATGGAATCAGATTCAAAACCACAGAAGTCCGAACTGTAGGGCTATCGTATCTGAAAGGATTACGAAAAGCAAGCTACAGGGGGGAAGGTTATAGCAATCCTAATTTAGACCTGACTCATTTATTACTTTTAAATATGAAAAATCAAATTCATGATGGTCGTTCCTTTCTCTTCATGTTTGGTTTTGGCTTCAGGGGTCAACACCCTTCTTGTTGGTGTTGACACTGCCATCTTTTCCTTGCCTTGTTCTACTCCAACGGTCGACACCAGCCTTGGAGGTGTCGACAACATCTTGTTACTGTGTTCCTAGATTGCTACTGAAATTTAGGGTCGACACATGCCTTTGGTGGTGTCGACACTTCCCTTTTCTTGTTAGCCCTTGGGGTCGACACTAGTCTAGGAGGTGTCGGCCCTTATCTATTGCAGAATCTGGGTTTACCTACTGAAATTTAGTGTCGACACCTCCAGTTCGAGGATTGACACCTTGTCTGCTACCAGCATTGGCAATTTCTATCATCTGTTCCTGAAAGGTGACACCACCGACACGAGGGTCGACCCTTGTAAGTTTCTTTCCAGATTTTACTTCAATTTGGGCCCTACTTCGTGGAGATTTTGACTTGTTCTTTTGGGTTGACCTTGGGACTTGATTTTACTTTAATCTAATACTATACCATTTTCTTCACTTTATCTTCTATTTTCCCTCTCTCACCCGTAACTCTCTCTCTCTTTCCCTCAAAACTCATCTTCTCTCACTTAGATCTTCAAATCTACTCACTTAGAAGCGTCTCTTTGCCTTGCTCCTTTGAGATTAAGTGTAAAGCTTGTCGAGGGCTTCGTTTTGATCAGAGCATATTGTTGTTTCGTTTCCGTCAACTTTTGGATTTTTCTTCCTTCTTTCTTCTTCCTCTTCTAAGCTTGAGGTAGGGATTCTTCACACCTCCTTATGGGTTTTAACTTAGCTATTTGATTTTATAAAACCACCTTGTGAAATAAATGAACTTTTGAATAAATCTTGGGTTTTGGGTCAAAAATAAAAATATATATATAAAAAAAAGGGGAGGGGGGTTTCAAATGGTTTCATGGAAATGGTTGTGGGATTGGAAATGAGGTGTAGAGGTAACAAAATGGTTGGTTTTGATATTTGGAAATGGATTTTGAAAGAAAATGAGATTTATGCCCTAAATGTTGATTTTGTATAAATGATTGGTATTGAGGTTGGAAATATGGAATTTAATTATTATTGATGAAGATGGTGGAGTTGGGTATGTATTACCACTCGCATATTGGAAATTGAAAAATTTACCTTTATGAAAATTATTTTATCTGTTTAGAGATACTATTTTGGGCTATCAGTGGAGGATAGCTATGATTGTTGTAGAAATTGCATGAGAACTAGGAAAATGAGAACTAGGAAAATGAGACCTGTTTCTCATTCATTCTCATCGATCATTGTCATATAATTACATATTTGAGATATTTATTGTTTTGAGAAAATGGTGAATACTTGATGAATCTGGGTAGGGGGTATGGTTACTATGATAAGTTGGCCTGTGTGTCCTTGGTGAAAGACCAAAACTCGTACGGATAGGTGTCGAGCCTTCTAGTTAATACCGGTAAAAATGACAAAAGAGTAGCGCTTGTATAGCCTGCTAGCAGACACGTACTTAGAGATTCCTGGAGTTGTATTCACAGTCCTGTTTTCCTTGAAAGGGAATCATTTTTATGAAGTTGTAATATAGACTTGGCATTTCATGGTTTTGAAAGAGTTGTAAAACATTTTGGCACGAGCATTGCATATGTATTCAACTTATAGCTTTGTTGAGATTTGTGTCTTGTGTTGAATTATTTTTACTGGGCTTTGGCTCACCCTTATGTGGGAAAAACATTTCAGGTGGTGATGATATGCCTCTGCCGAGACAATATCTTGGGAGGACCTGGAGCAAGGCTTTATTTTGTTATTTTTCTATTTGTTTTGTACAAGCCAAGGGTTTTTATATGTATTGGGATTTTAATCCATTTTGCTATAACCAAGTACTAACTTGGAAAGTTGTAAGCCTTTAGGGCATTCTCTTAATTGTTTATATTTCATTTTACTTCTCACTATGTAACACATGTTATAGATTCAGAGTTAGACTTATGAATGTATACTGGTATATGTTGCTCTTTTGTACAAGAAATTGGAACTTATGGAAGTTAATCATTTCATCGTGTTATGTTATTTAATTAATATTGTGGATGGGTTATTGTATTTATTTAGGGGCGTTACAACTTGGTATCAAAGCATATCGAGTTTGAATACTTTGGGTACGTCGGAAGTAAATTTTACCACAATGGATTTATCTCGCTTGATAGAGATATTTGTATGATTGGCATACAATGTGATAACATGCTTACGTGGCTATATGGGTATGGAATTTAATTTCTTAGATATTGAATGGGTCTAGAAGTCCTAGAAGTCATGTTAGAAGAACACTTCATCATTGCTATTTCTAACTAGAACTTCGGCAGAGCTGCGTGACGGTCATTATCTGGAAAGAAAGTTCGTATGCGTTTATGTGATTATGTGCTTATGTGGAGTGAATTACACGTTGTCCATCGCATTAGCACACGAGTTAGCTTCGGCATATTTGTAAATGTGCTAATCTCTGGTGTTACCTTTATTAGGATGTGAGGACGAGGATGTTGTGGTGGTAGACGTGGCAGGCCTAGACGGCATGAGGTGCCGTTACTGGATGAAATTTCGGTGCAGGAAGAAGGGGTTGGCCAGGCCAATGTGGCCGAACCAATGGATCGCTATGGGCGCTTTGTCTTGTGAAATGGCAGGAGCTTTGCAGTAATCTATAAACATTCTTAGAGCTGAGAATCCAGTCCAGGCCCAAGTTTCTAAGGCAGGGTCGTCTTTCTTGAAGAGGGAGCTCTTCCAGTCGAATCCGGATGAGTTTTTGGGGGATCCGAAGGAGCCACTGAAGGCGGATGAGTGGTTGGAGCAAATGGTGAAGACATTTGAGATGCTTGGTATCGAAGATGATGGGTTAAAGGTGACCTTGGCACATCCTTCCAGTTGAAGGGAGATGTCGGTCAATGGTTGAAGTATGCACGTGGGCGCATTATAGTGACTTGGGAGGCTTTTGTCAACACTTTCCAGGATAAGCTTTTACTTCTCACAGCTAGGAAGAAGTTGAGGGATCAGTTCCTGAAGCTTAAGCAGCTTAGTTTGCTAGTAGCCAAGTTTTAGACAGCTTTCACTAGCCTCTCCAAATTTGCACCGGTACTCGTGGCAACAGAGGAACGCCATTGTATTGAGTTCGAGAAAAGGTTGAGGACCAGGCTTTTGTTCAAAGTAGTCGGGTCAATGACTAGGGACTACAAGTGCCTTGTAGAGGCGGCAGCTCATCTAGAGACCGTGGTTCAAGCAGAGAAAAAGTAGATGAGGGGCTCCAGGAGGAGTCAGGTGGTTTAGCTGGAGACGCGGGACCATAAGAGGCAGAGAAGTTCCACCTCACAACAGTCCTAGGGAGCTCAGCCTAGGTCCGCTTTTTCTGTACTAAGCTTTGGGTCAGGGAGAGGTGGACAGGGAGGGATTACCTATTTTAAGTGTGGCCAGCTGGGTCACAAGTCTATTATTTGCCCGAAGAAGGGAGGAGGGCAACAATTTGCACCATCAGCAACTCGTCCTTTGAGCCAAAGTTAGGGAAGAGGACAACCTCCTCCTTGTTATCACTGTGGGCATGCGGGGCACGTGAGGAGGTTTGGCCCTCTGCCAAGTGGCACATCTGGAGCATATAGCTAGAGGCAGACACAGAGCCATCAGCCGACACAGTCAACCCAGGCATCAAGGGCCAATTAGGGAACCTCTTCAGCTCAGTTAGTGCATTAGACTTATGGACCAAGGGGTGAGCAGGTGGAGCAGAGACCTATGGGGCGTGTGTATGTTGTTACCATGATAGACTTAGTGCTAGCACCTTCGGTAGTGAGAGGTACTTTCTTCTTATGCAAATCTATTGCTAACGTGTTAACTAATATGGGTGCATCCCATTCTTTTATTTCGCCTACATTTGCATCGTCATTGGTGTTAGAATTGGTTCGGTTAGTATCCCTACTCAGTGTAGAGTCACCTATTGGGGTTGAGATTGTGTTGGAACAGGGATGTCGAGGTTATGAGATAGAAGTTGTCGTTCGTCGACTTCCTTCTGCATTTGTATTGATTAATATGTCAAGTTTTGATGCTATTTTGGGCATGGATTGTTTGTCGTCTTATCAGGCTATCATAGACTGTTATCACCAAAGGGTTACCGTTTGTACCTCCAGTGGAGATTGTTTTTATTTCTTGGAAGACTGGGTTGATAAAGTTTTGTCGCCGGTGTACAATCTGTGTGGTCGAAGTGAGCTTAGTTGTCTCCTTGCAAACTTTTTGGGTAGTGAGTGTGATGAAGTCCAAGTTGAATTGCCGAGGTAGTTTGTGAATACCCGGATGTTTTTCCTAAGGCTCTCGCTAGTTTACCACCTCACGGTGAGATTGAGTTCTCTATTGACTTAGTGCCTGGCATGACACCGATTTCGATGGCACCGTATAGATTTGCACCTGCCAAGTTGAGAGAGTTAAAGATTCAACTCCAAGAATTGTTAGATAAGAGTTTTATCCGCCCTAGTACATTACCTTGGGGAGCACCAACTCTCTTTGCCAAGAAGAAGGATAACACCTTGCGACTTTGTATTGATTACCGAAAGTTGAATTGGATAACTGTTAAGAACAAGTACTCATTACCCCATACAGATGACTTGTTTGACCAGTTGAAGGGGTCTTGTTGCTTTTCCAAGATAAACTTGAGATCGAGTTATCACCAGTTGAGGGTAAGGGAGAAGGACATCTAGAAAACGGCCTTTCATACATGGTATGGCTATTATGAGTTCCTAGTGATGCCTTTTAGGCTAACCAACGCACCAACCATATTTATGGATTTGATGAATCGGATCTTTCGAGAATTCTTAGACCGTTTTCTGGTTGTCTTTGTTGATGACATCCTGATTGACTCATCCTTTGAGGAGGAACACTTGCGAGTTATGCTTGAGTTGCTTAGAGCCCACAGGTTATATGCTAAGTTTAGGAAGTGTGAATTTTGGTTTAAGAAAGTTAAGTTTCTAGGCCATGTGGTGTCCGGGGAAGGATTGATTATAGACTCTTCCAAGATAGAAACAGTGGAAGATTGGAAACAACCTAAGAATGACTTTGAGATTCGTAGTTTCTTGGGATTAGCTGGGTATTATCGTCGGTTTGTGAAGGATTTCTCTAAACTAGCCTCACCTTTGACTAGATTGACAAGGAAGGAAATCAAGTTTGTGTGGAGTGAGATCTGTGAGCAGTCGTTCCAAAAGCTTCAGGTTAGACTTACCACTGCTCTAGTGTTGATTATTTCGGAGAGGGGATTGGGATATTCGAGTATTGTGATGCGTCACACGAAGGTTTGGGCAGTGTCATGATGTAAGAGGGAAATGTAGTAACTTATGGCTCATGACAATTGAAAACCCACGAGAGAAACTATCGTACCCATGACTTAGAACTAGTAGTTGTGATCTTTGCTTTGAAAATTTAGAGGCATTACATTTATGGTGAGAAGTTTGAGGTGTTTTTTGATCACAAAAGCTTGAAGTATTTGTTTTCACAAAAAGATTTGAATCTGAGGCAGAGGAGGTGGATGGAGTTTATGGAAGACTATGATTTTGAGTTGCATTATCATTGGGGAAAAGCCAACGTAGTGACTGATGCCTTAAGTAGGAAATCCATTAGTAGTGCAGCGAGTATTGCCATCTAGGAATTGGAGATGTTGGTTGTTATTGGCAAGTTTGACTTGCATTTTGACGAGACCGTTGAGTCGGATGTTTTGTTTACCATAGTTGCACAACCTAATCTTGTGAACCGAGTTATAGAAGCATAGAGGGGTGATGTTGAAGTAGGGACCCTTCGGGAAAAGATAACTAGTGGAAAGGTGGAGAAGGGCTTGAACGTGTATTCGAGTGTTAGATACCTAGACTGTCTCTTCGTGTCGGAGTCTGGTCAAGAGGAGGTACTCTGAGAGTTTCATCACTCACGCCTTGCGGTGCACCCAGGAGGCACAAAGATGTATTGCGATCTTAACCGCTAGTTTTGGTGGATGGGTATGAAGAAGGACGTAGCCGTGTTTGTATTGAAGTGCCTTGTCAGCAAGTGAAAGTCGAACATCAGAGGCCAACGAGTTTGTTGCAACCCTTGCCTATAGCCAAGTGGAAGTGGGAGCATGTTACAATGGATTTTGTTGTGGGTCTCCCAAGGACTCAACGGGTAATGATGCCATTTGGGTGGTGGTTGATTGATTGACAAAGTCGGCACACTTTGTACCTATATGCACAAGTAACTCGGTAGAGTATCTTGCCAACCTATATATTAGGGACATTGTTCGACTTTATAGGGCCCCTGTGACTATTATTTTGGATAAAGATCTGTGTTTCACGGCTCGGTTGTGGCAGAGCCTACAGAATGCCTTGGGCACTAGACTGACCTTCAGTACCGCCTATCATCCTGAGACTAACGAGTAGTCAGAGCATACCATTTAGATCCTAGAAGAAATGCTTCGAGGTTGTGTTCTTGAATTTAAGGGGTCGTGAGAAAGGCACTTGTCTTTAGCGGAGTTTGCCTACAATAATAGCTTCCAGTCGAGTATTGGAATGACACCATTCGAGACCATGTATGGCCAATCATGTAGATCTCTGTGTGTTGGGCCGAGGTGAATGATGCACCTATGTTAGGTTCTGAGTTAGTCCAGGAGACGACAAAGAAGGTAGTGCTTATTCATAAGAGATTGATCACAACTCAGAGTCATTAGAAGAGTTATGCTTATCATAGGAGGAGACTGTTATCCTTTGAGGTAAGAGATCACGTCTTCTTGAAAATATCACCTAAGCGAGGCTTGATGAGATTTAAGAAGAGTGGGAAGTTATCTCCTAGATTTATAGAACTTTTTGAGATCCTAGAGCGGATTGGGGAGGTCGCCTACCATTTGGCCTTGCTGCCACAGCTCTCTGGGGTCCATAATGTGTTTTATATCTGTGTGCTTCGAAAATATGAGCTAGATCCAGCACACGTGTTAGATTGGACTGAGTTAGAGGTAGATGAGGATGCCTCGTATGAAGAGAGACCGGTTAGGGTCCTAGATACTCGAGAGCAAGTCTTGCGTGGCAAGACCATTCCTTTGGTAAAAGTGTTGTGGAGGCATCACGGGGTTGAGGAAGCCACTTGGAAGCATGAGTTAGAAGTTCGAAAGAAGTATTTGGATCTATTTGTTAATATTTGAACATGTATTGAAAACTTGTTATGTTAAAATAATATAAACATTGTATATGTTTGGAAATGTGAATTGCATATTCATTATCGAGAATTTGGTTATTGTAGACACCCCATTTTTGACCATCCTCCAGACTTGGACGTCACCGCTTGAACACTCGGTGATCATCCATGTCTGTGTTCGTCTTGAGTTCCCGGAGGTCTTGGCTACGCGCCTTGCCTCAGGATCTCTCGACTCGGCTGTTTCGTGTATGGTTTTGCACCAAACACTTGTGCTTTGCCTTGGAGGGGCAGGGAATGGCTTGTGGGCCATCCCCACACTCCACCGACCATGGCTTGAGGCCACCGGCTGTGTTTTGTTGCCACCGGCCAAATGTTTGGCCGGCCGGCACTATAGATGGCCGGCATGCTATCTTTTTTTGGTCAATTGCATTTTTGGCCGGCCGACTACTGTGCATCTGCTTTTGTAGATATTTTTGTGCAGCTGGCATACACTGTCACCCCCTCCATACACGTGTATGGAGGGATCTCCTTCTTGTTAGCTTCCTTTGGAAGCTTTACAAGACTAATTGTCTATAAAAGAGGGGCTCTTCTCTCTTGTGAGGGGGGTTAGACATTTTAGACAACATTTTCAGAGCTTGAGCTTTAGGGTTAGGGTTTACATATATCCTCTATCTCTATATCTCTCTCTCTTTTGCATTTTGTGTGTGTTTAGGCTTAGATTTGCTCACAAACACCCACCATCACACCATCCCTTGGAGCTGAGGCCCTTGAGGGTTATTTTTGGAGGTTTTAGACTGATTTCAACCTAAAGAAGCTGCTGGAGCTCCATTGGTGAAGAGGGTCTTCGAGGGTAAGAAGCTTGTCCCTTTATTCCCCATTTTTGCATTGTATTTTTGCCTACCTTACAACTGTTTTTGAGCTTTGTGTATAACATATAAAAGTTCTTTTTTTTAGTGCTCTAAATAGTTTGTTAAGGGTGTTTTAAGCTTTGGGGTTGTTTGACCCCTCTTAAGGCTTATTTGGCCTTTGTTTTGTGCCATTTTGGTTGAGTTCCGGGACCATTGTGTTTGGGCCTCCTCACCACTGAAATCTTGAGAGATTTCAGTGATGAGGATGGTGCCTTGAGGTCCTAGGAAGGAGAGGGCCACCCCCTCTCCTTGTTGTCCTTGAAAAGGGCCTTTTTTGCCTCTTAAGGGAGCATCTAGTCTAAGTGTGTGTTGGCCATGCCTTAGTTGATTTTCATGCTTATTATGTCATAATATGCCTTTGTTTTTAGTTGGTTTTGGTACACCATGCTTGCTTAGCATACATGCCTTGTAATGCCATGATTTGCCTCAATACATGCATTGCATTTAGACTACCATGCTCATGTATTTTGGCCAAGCTTTGTGAAGCTTTCATGCATATATTTAGTGTGCTTGAGGACTGTTTTTGGTTGTTTGGGTCATTCATGTTTTGCTTTGCATAGCTACTATGTAATCCCTCTTGTACACCTTAAGCTTTGGCCCCTCTAGCATGCCATCCTTGCTTTGTTTCAGTGGTTTGGAACCACTTGGCATGTTATTTCAGATCTCATGATGTGCTTGTATGCTTGCATTTGATGTCCCTTTAATGCCTTGTAAGGTTGTCATCTCATGCTCCATGTTTATGCCTTCATGCATGCCATCATGTTTAGGCCCCTAGGATGCCATGTCATTGTGTTCTTAGCTTCGTTTTAACTTGCTAAACCTCTGATTTTGGTCATTCCTTTCATGCCATGTTTGGTTTTGTTAAGTGTGGTCCAATACCCCTTTAGCTTGCCTTCAGTTTTGATCATGCTAGCATGCATTGCTTGTGCTAATTAGTTGGTTTGGCACCTCTAATTCATGCATATTCAGAGCTTATAATGCATGCCATTTGTCCATGTTTGCATCCTCTTAAGTGTGCTTGAGAATTGCTCTTTAATGCTTAAGTGTTGGTCCTTTTGTGCATGCATGCTTGCATGTCATTTTGCCTTCATTCTTGAGCATGTTGGCCACTGTTTTAGGCCTATTTGAGGGCTGCCTAAATTGGTGTAAGACCATCATTCGCATTGTTGCATGCTTGCTTCTTTGCATTTCCATGTTGCACACTTAGGCTCACACGCTTAGGACTGCATTGCATGAGCATGCATGCTTGACCTCTTGAAGTGAGCATGATAGAGGTTGGGCCTTCTTGTGTGTTTATTTGGTTTGCATTTCATTTGAAATTGAAGTTGCATACTTGGTTTCTTGGGCCATCATGCATTGAAATGCACGATTGGTGGTTCGAGAATCGAGGCCTATCCTCCTTTGAGTCATGAACATGATAAGGAGTGTGGTTGGTGCATACACTGCTTGAAATGCATTGCCATGCCAAGTATTGTCCTCTGCTGCTGTCAACACAGATTTTGCAGGAAGATTTGGCCGGCCGGCCATCTTAAGTGCCGACCGGCCATCTTTGTTGGCCAATGGATCAATTTTGTGGCCGGTGACCATTCTCCATGGCCAGTAGCTATTCCCCTCAGCCGGTGGTGTTCCCCAACACTCAAAGAAGCAACCCTGAGATTTTGGCAGTCATCAGAGGAGCAGAGCAGGGAAAATAGAGGCATCTTATGCATGGCAATGACTTTCCGAGCGGAACCAAGCGCGCATGCAGTGCACCCTCTTCCCGAGGCTGCTGTTTGTTGTTTTCATTAGGTTAATTAATTTGTTAATTAATTAAGTGGATTGTAATATTTAATTAGCTTGTAGGTTAGTTAAATTGTATTATTCTTTCGGTCCCTCCGGGCGAGGGCAAATTTGTAATAAGTGTAGGTGCGTGTGTGCATGTCTTCCAATCCCCACTTCTTTCTCCCTTTTACTTACCTGCTTTGATGGTTAGTATTAGGACATGTCTAATTTAGCATACCTTATGCTATGTGTGCGTCCATCATTCATCAGTATTGCATGCACCGGGCTCGGCGCATCATGCTAACTGCATAAGTATTTCAAATCTAACTTGAATACATGCTATCTGTGCATTTTCACATGTCATTCTTAGATCAGGCGAGCCTATTCTAGTGACATTCTGTATGCGTTGCATTAGCCACTTAACATGGACTTGGATCATGCATGATTGCTAACATGTTCTTTGTTTTGGCTCGGAGTACATTGTAAGTATTTTATGCTTTAGCATCTCGCACGAGTGTGAATGTTAACATGACAGCATGCTTACCATGTGGCTATATGCTTATGTGATATAACTGCTTGAATGCCTGTGGGTGAAGGTTGGATTGTTTGAGTTGGAACGACTCATTAAAATCCGTGTTTTAGCCTACTTGCGAGTAGCAAATTCCAAAACGTTTTCCAAACAAACGGATATGCAATGTTTCATTCCAAATTAGGCAATCTAGTCTATACGTGTTTGCTGTGCGCATAACATAGAAATTCTAGGCTAATAACCAGAATAAGAACACATAACATTTTCAAAACGAGATATCACGGTTAGTAGAGGCCGATCTTTGATCGGGCGAGAGGGGGTGCTCATAGCTGACCTTCCCCAATCGTACCCAAGTTCCCGAGCGGAGGCAACTTTGGTGATGACGGACACGTGGCCTTTGGCACCGAGTCAGGGTTTCCTAAATTTCCCAAAATAAAATATTTAGGTGGCGACTCTGTATCTGGCAAAGCAGTTCATGTTTGGTACTTCTTTCAAAAAAATCTGTTTTCTCAAAACGATTTGCCGGATTTGGACTCTTTGGTTCGGATTTAGAACCGTGACACAAATTGAGTCTGAACTGTAGCACTGAGGCCCTCGCGGACTTGTTACAGTTATCCTTGTCATGGGAGTGATTGACTGGTGGATGGGTCATGGTGATGATTTGATTTACTATTGTGGTTATAATCGGTTTAAACTTGGTTTTATTATTGATTTAAGTTTTGGGGATGAAATTCCTTAAGGAGTGAAGGTTATAGCGATCCTGTCACACCCTAGATTTATGAGGTCCGGCCCACATGAGTAACCACCCAACGATAGACGAACACTAACAACACTCATGCAGATGTATATAAGATAAGCACACAGTACATGTGTTATTCCAATTTTACACATTCTTAGATACAACATCTAAGTCAAATGGATGCTCTGTAACAAAACATACACAGATGTTATAAATCAAATTAAGATGCCCAAAGGCTTACATCATATATAAAGGGTGTAACATTTACAAGAATGGCACACGGCCAACAAATATATAAATGGTCCTTGGCCGACAATTAAAGGAACCACCCTACATGGTTCCAAACACAACTTCAATGTCTCAGTCCACATCAACATAAGCATACCTGAAAAACATTTTTAGGCACGTAAGGTGAGCATAAAGTCCAATAGAAAATATTTCAAAAACTAAATATGCTCCACCAGTGCAAATGATTATGAATGCAATACATACATATATTATATGCCCAAATGCATTCTCAAATCTACTTGCTTTTTCAATAAAATCATTTCTTTCCAGTTTCCAAACCTTTCATTAATTCAAAACATTATTCTGATATAAAATCTATTTCCAAAGCCAATTCAGGTATCTCAATACCAACTAGCAAATATATTGCTAAATCAAATACAAATACATCGTTAACCAACAACAATTACATTGCTAAAACCTGATTCCAAATAATTCCTTTCCAAGACCAAGATAATAATAAATAAAAGGGGTAAATCTCTAAAACCAATACAACCTTTCACGGAAATTTCGTTTGCGGGAAACTGTCAAATGGGACCCATGTAAACGTAGGCTATACAAGGACTACCATTGCCATTTTACAGAAATTTTGTCCACGGGATCGGCACCCATGTATACGCGTGGTTTTCGGGACTTTCACACTAGATACACCGGCCAACTTGTTTGATGTAACAACAGCCATTTCTCAGATTTTCCATTTTATTTACCCTTTCCAAATAACGTAACACATGTTATCCAAAATATGATTTTCAAAATGAAACAAATACTCTTAAGACATAAAACAAGAATTTCCAAAATCTCTTTAAAAAACATACTGTTTAAATTCTCAAAATCCATTATATGCTCCATGATATGCATGATTTATAAACAGTCCATTTTGCCTAATTCACATGCAATTTCTACAACAATCATAGCTATCGTCTAACAATAGTTCAAAACAAATATCTCTAAATAGATAAATAAATTCCATTAAAAATACACTTTTCCAAAATGTCAAATGGAAGTGATAATACATATCCAACTTCACCATCATCATTAATCATCATTTCAATTTCACATTTCTTAACATTCATTCTATTTCCTCTTTACAATCTCAACATTTACATTTTTGGGCGTAACCCCTTTCCTCATTGAAAATCCATCTCAATGCAAGAAATATCTCATTTCAACATATATCAACTCCAATTTCATAATCACAACATTTTTTAAGAAAACATTTGAAAACCCCTCATGTACATTTTTAATTTAATAATCCAACTATTCTCCCAAAAGATCAACATTTTAGGGTTTCTCCAAATTAGGGCTTTTTACTTTTAAAAACTCATATGCATTTTTGTAAGCGGAAAATAAACTTTTGTAGGCAAACCATAGCTCAACAATCCCATTTGAAACAAACTCTCACTCACAAAATAAATTTCCAAAAATCAATCCAAGGACAACGAAATCTATATATTTAAAATACACCACAAATACAGTACCGAACTCATATTGAGTTTAAGAAATAGATCCTACTGTAGCCACCCCATTTTCGACCGACCTCAAGACTTGGACGTCATTGTTTGTGTACTCGATGATTGTCCTTGTTTGTGTAAGTTTTGAGCACCCGAAGTCCTCGGCAGAACGCCTTGTCTTTAAGCCTCTAAACCTTATCTGTTTTGTGCATGTTTTTGGACCAAGAGCTTGTTGCCTCTAGCCTGGAGAAGTGGGTGACCTGTCGGCCAGACCCCTAGGATGTCAGCCAGGGCTTGTTTTTGTCGACTACCAATGGTGGCCAACGACCATTAGTCTCTTTTTCCAGATATTTATTGCCAACTGTGCCAGCTGTTGCTCACTAAGCTGCATCTTCATACACGTGTATGGTGAGATGTTCACAAGCTCAAGACTTGTTTTTCTATATATAGGGGGTGTCCTCCCCCATTTTTGAGAGTTAGCATTTTTAGAACATAAATCTCTCTCTCTCTCTCTCTCGTGTAATTTTGCACACATTTGCTTAGTTTCTCTTAGCTTTTGCATATCAACCCCCAACCAAATGCTCTCACCTTTGGGCTGAGATTACTTGGAGCCTTGTTTGAGCTCTAGAAGGAGGTTTGAGCTTGGTTTGCTGCCTATTTTGTGCCTTAGCTTCAAGAGGTATAACACTTGTTATTTAAGCTTGTTTTCAATACTTGTTTTGTTATCTTTTCAAACTATTTTTGGGCTAACTTTGAACTATCAAAAACTCTGTTTTTGTGACTTAAAAGTGTTGATTTGAGGTCTCTTTGAGTTAGGGGGTGTTCTACCCTTCTTGCACTTTCGTTTGTTAAGCTTTTATACCATCTTTTCATCACTTTCAAACCAACTTTTTTGGGCCTTTTAACCATTGAATTTCAAAGATATTTTAGTGGTAAAAACCTTGTTTTGAAGTCCAAAATTGGACGGGTTAGCCTCGCTTCCTTGTGTCTTGTTTGCATGCCTAGATAGCTTCATATGTTAGCATGTTTTTCTAGCTTAATTTAGCTTAAGTCCAGCACGTTTTTCACCTCTGAAACAACATGTTTTGGCTCTGTTTTGGGCTAGTTAGTTCAGTTGAGACTTGTATTGCATAGTTGTAGTGTTAATTCCTTCACTAGCTTGATGTTTTAATGCTTTAACCATCATTCTTTTGAGTTAATAGCATGTTTTAGTATTGTTTTACACTTCATTTCAGCACTTAAAATCTCTAAAATCTCCCTCCATTCTTCACTCTTTTGTTTTCTTTGAAAGTGGTTTTAAACCCCTTGTGTTGCTTAAATGTGAAATGGAGGTGTTGCACCTAATGGTTTAATCCCTTATGAGGTTCATTACCAACAGTGTAATGCCTCTTTCATGCCCAAAGCAACTCGTTGTTTGAGCCATCTTTCCATTAGAGGACACTCACTAATGGACTTAATTGATTAAAGAATGAATCGGTAATGTAAAATGAGTAAACAAAATGAACAAGTAAAAGAGGCAAGATAAGCATCTTTCGTGTTGCATTGCATGTGTTCAAATCGAACATTAATTCGAACATAAGGAAAATGGGACATTTCATACTCAAAAGTGATGAAATGTGCTACTTTCCGTGGTCACCATCACGCTTGATCATGCATGATAGGGTGGTGGTGTTTTGGTCTTGTTTGTGCATTAATTGAACTTGTACAAACTTGGTTCCTTAGCCATCATGCATGGAAATTACTTGATTGATGGTTTGAGGGCCAAGAGTTACACTCCTTTGAGCTTGTTTGATAATAAGGAGGGTAACAATACAAACAACCCTTGAGAATACGTTGCTTTGCCTCTGTTTTGCTCTCTGTTGCAGCAAGAGGAAGTTTAGGGCAGCAGTGGCAACCGGCCATCAGTAGTGGTCGACAGCCACCAGAAGTAGCTGACCGACCACCAATGGTAGCCGACGGCCACCATTGGTAGCCGACCGGCCATCAATGAAATTTGCACAGCATGTTGGTAAGGTGGAGCAGAGGCATTCTGGGAGTTAACAACACTGTTGGTGTTGAAATGTGCAAACAGAGGCGTTCAGTGGCAAGGCGGTGGCTTTTCGGGTGAAGAAACCGAGCATGCATGCATCTCTCACTTCCCGAGGCCTTTTAGTTGCTTTGCTTAGTTAGTTATTTATAGCTAATTCATGCAAACATTGTAATTATTTAAGTAGATTAGTTAGTTAATTTATGTTGTAATTAATTAGCTTAGTCGCTTAGCAATTAATCAGTTAAGTATTTAGCTAATTAAATTGATTTGTAATATTTAATTAGCTTAATTAGCATAGCTAGTTAGCTCTTATTCATTCGGACCCTCCTTCGTGAGGGCGTAATATTGTAATAAGTGTGCGTGCGTGCATGTATGTCTTCCAACCCCACGTCTTTCTCCCTTTTATTTAATCGATTTTGATGGTTAGATTAGGGACATATTTCAATTAGCATATCATATGCTTGCAGCCATTCATTTGTCTTGCATGCACCGAGGCTCGGCACATCATTCAAACTGCATTGCACTTTCAATACTTCTTTGAATCTGGTTTAATTGCATGTTGTTCAAATCGATCCATATGCTATATTAGTAGCCGAGCCTATTAATTTCATATTGCATGTGTTGCATTAGACATCTTGTATAGTTAGGATCATGCATTTTTCTAACTAGTTTCTATTTTGGCTTAGAATACTCGGTGAGTTTTTATGCTTTAGCATACTTGCATGAGTGTGATTTCCATATTGCCATGTTTCGCATGCTTGCCATGAGGCTATGTGCTTAAATGCTAAACTGCATGAATGCCTGTGGATGAGGGCTTGGTGCTTAAATTGGAACAATTCAACAAATGTGCATTTTAAGCCCACTTTGTTGAGTGGCAAATCATGTTTTAAGCCCACTATGTTTGGTGGCAAATCCGCAACTTTAAGCCCACTTGAGGGTGGAAAATTCAAACCATTTTTGCAAAAACAAACATGAGTTGAATTATTCCAAATTGAGCAAACTAGTCTATACTTGCGTGTGTGCGTCACATAGGAAAGCTAGTTTAATAATCGGAGTAAGAACACATAATGTTTATAAAAACATCATATCATGATTAGTAGAGGCCGATCTTTGATCGGGAGAGCGAGGGTGTTCATTTCAGGACCTTCCCCTCTCATACCTAAGTTCCCAAGCCGAGGCAACTTTGGTGATGACGGACACGTGGCCTTTGGCACGAGTCAGGGTTTCCTAAATTCCCCAAAAACAAAATATTTAGGTGGCGACTCTGCATCTGGCAAGGCAATCCAATTTTAGCATTATTTGATTTAAAATCGATTTTCCAAAAAGGTTTGCCGGATTTAGACTCTTTGGTGATTATCAGTTTCACATTGTACTTTGTGAGATTAGATTCAGAACCACGGGAATCCGAACTGTGAGGACTTCTTTTCAACCCTTTCCGAAAGGTGGGGTGTGAAAAAAGGCGAGTCCATAGTTTCTGGCGACTCTGTTGGAGATTTAGAGAACTTGACTTGAACTCATGATATGTTATTTTATCTACACGTATGTGTTTCTTTGCATTTGCATTTGCATCGTTGGGCCTAAGTCACAGTGTTTGCCATCTGCTATTCCTGAGCGGTTTGCCAGAGGTTTGCTTGGAAAAGCTGCCAAAAGGCTGGCTAGTTGCGGGCTCTGCCATAATGGGAACACAACCCTTGGATCTGGACTACCGCTGTACCATTTGATCCTCCTTTCACTTCTCGGTGTTAGGTGTGAGAGGTATATTAGGTAGTCTTGCTGAGGTACCCGTTTTTGACCAATCAACCTAGTTGCATATCGGAAGCCATAGAGACTGTTCCAAACTAGGACAGGTTGCTCACCCAAATGAAGGAATTGTTTGAAATCACTTGTTTGCGTAGTGAACCCCTAGCTCCTGACGAAATTAGGACAGGGTAACCTTACCCCATCATAGGGGTGTTTTTGGCTCTCACTTGGTTGATACGTGCTTTTAGAGTAAAACTCTGCAGCAATGTATGTATCAGTTGGAAGTTTGGGAATCAGTTTTGGGGCAGAAATTAGTGTTTGAGTATAGTTGTCCAGCTTATAATCACAACTACGTGTTGTTTCTGTCTGAGCCGAGGTGCTGTGTGATATCTGATTTTTGTTTCTTTTTGCTTTATTTTCTTTTTGTAAGGTAGTCTTTCACCATTGTTTCAGACGATTTTGTTACCCCCCAAGCACTCTAGACCCAAGTTAGAAGGATTTGTAGATCTGTGGATCTAGTCAGGGGATAACCAATGTTTGTTTCACTCCCGCCGGTTACTAGACGGAGGAGGATTCAACAGAACTCGTCAATTCAGCAGCCACCGTTTACCTCGCCTATGCCCTGTCAGGCCTATTCATCTACTTCCACTCTAGACAGAGAGTACTCACCAATTTCGGTAGTTCAAAGTCCTCTAGCCAACATAGAAGATATGCTTCGACAACTCCAGCAAACTATTCAGGCTATGCAGCTAGATGCTACCCGCCAAGCTGAAATTGTAGCCCAGCAAGCTGAATTGATCGCTAGGCCACAACAACAACAGCCGCAACAGGCAGCGGCCTCTGCATCTCATCCACCTCCTGCAAACCTTCTAGTACCTGGAGCTACTGCTCCCACAGTTAATGTCTAGGAAAATGCAGGCATCCAAGTGGATCCAATTCCACCCTAGACCTCTAAAGCACCGATATACCAAATGGAGGCCCCCTTTGAGTTTGAGGTCGACCCTACTGCTCTAAAAGTCAACAAGCTAGAAAAGCTCTTCAAGTGAGCGTAGGGTATGAATACAATCCCGGATATAGAGGATGGCTATACTGATGCAGCAGTGACCTTGCTGGATAGATTCAAGATGCCGCATATAGACTGGTTTGATGGTTCAAGCGATCCTATGGTCCATTTGCGGCTCTTCTCAGATATATTGCGGCCTATGGGCCTATCCAGACTTCAGAAGGTCTCACTTTTTAGCTGGACCCTGTCGGGTATAGTGGCCATTTGGTACGCCAAGCTGGAAGACTCTGTGAAACGGAGCTGGGATGAGATGGTCGAGGCCTTTGTAGCACAATACTCCTGCAATACCCAAATCGAGGTCACAACTCATGATCTCGAAGCAACTCGTCAGGAGCCGAATGAGGGTTTCTCAGATTTCGTAACAAGGTGGAGGGCAAAGGCATCAATGATGACGACCCGGCCATCTGAAAAGGATCAAATCAGAATGATAGTTCGAAACCTGCAGGGGAAATTATTGCAAAATGATTGTCCTTGCCCTTATTCATATTCGCTGATCTCCATGAGATAGGAGTTCACATTGAGGATGCGATGAGACAAGGTTTGATAAATGACAAGAAGGAGCAGTGCAAGAGGCCTTTCACACACAGTTCCAATGCGACTACGAGTGGTAGTGCAGTTGCAAGGCCTTCCGATGTGGGTATGGTCACCACCACACCTAAAACTGCCAACCCCTTTGCCGATACATCCAATACAACCTCACAAACCTCGAGCCACCAACCTTGAGGCCAAAGGGTCTTCACACCCACTATACATGTCCTTATCCAAAGACTTAGGGGTCCTGATAAAAAAGGGACACCTTAAGCCACTAGAGCCTCGCCCCTTACCTGATCCTCTTTTCCCGAAACATAACCTGGACAAATACTGCGCTTTTCATCAACAGCATGGTCACGACACTGATCTATGCTTCAAATTGCGTCATGAGATTCAAGATCTCATTGACAATAAGGTAATAGTGCCCCCTTAAAAGCCCAACGTCACTACAAATCCCCTCTCACCACATAACCAGGTCCCTCCACCCTGGCATGTGAACCTTATACAAACACTGGCCGTCCCTTATGACCCCAGTATGTATATCACCCATTCCTATCTACCCAAGCCAGCGTAGTTCATCCTAGAAAGCACAAATTTGTGCATGATGAACGCGTCCATATTCCAACCCAAACTCATGGTGGTGACGATGGTAGAGAAAGGCAGGTTAGCCTTGAAGGATCATGGGAATGTCAGTTCAGTGCCTGAGGGCTTCGCGGACTTATCTGAGGAAGAATACAGCCCGTACTGCTACATTGTGCTAACCAATCAAGCTAGACCAGACGTAGAGTTGCCAACAAGAATGGAGGTCAGTGTAGTTCGGGAGGATGGCCCGAGCCAACGTCTGGATGATCTAGCAGAATTGCAAGAAGACTTGGATAATCTGCAGTTCTACGATGAACAAGATCCAGAAAATGTACAGATTGACTGGTTCAATCTGAATGGGCCGACAGACAATTTGGGGTGGCTGAGTGATGAACCTGATATAGATGAGAAACTTGAACCGAAGCTGGAAAAGTAGGAAGCGAGAACCGCTGCAAAGGCTGAAATAGCCGATAGAAGGGGTAAGCTACCGGAAGAAGCCGATCTGAAACAAATGGCTTAGGAATTGAGCATTGTTAGTACTACTAATACAGAGCAAGAAGCCGCAAGCGGTTTGAATAGGAAAGGGACGAGAATGATCAGAAGGCTGGAAAAGCCCAAGGCCCTGTGAGGAATGATTGTGATGTTGACGTGGGAGTAATTAGGATGGAACCGAACAATTGCTTGTCGGTTACTGGAGGAATATGATGAGGAGATGATGATCTGCATCTTGCCCACACTGATGAGGATTGGGGTCAAGACTTGCTAGATGATGCCTGGTACTCTGAGGAGGCGGATCATATAACTAGAAGTGGGTGGTATTTCAAGCCCCCACACCTGGACCAACTCGAAGCATTCAAAAAGGACAAGGAGGCTGAAAAACAGAGGCAAAAAACTATTAGAGGAAGAGGTTGTGCTGAAACAGTTAAAGAAGATTCAAACAGACATATCTATCTAGGGGTTGCTTACGGCTTCGCACATGCACCAACAAGCTGTCCTGTCAGCAATGGACAAGGCCAAGCTATCTATCGACACAACCCCAAAACAATTAGTGGGACTTGTCTTGCCGGGAGGTGCTTCGCCGACTTTGACCTTCTCGGATAAGGAATTGCCGCCGAGGGCTCTGCTCATAACAAACCGAGGGCTCTGCTCATAACAAACCCTTATACATCTCTGTTGAATATAGAGGGAAGTGGGTGCTGGTTGTATTGGTAGACACCAGGTCTGCGATCAATGTTTGTCCGTCGTGCACAACCTATGCTATTGGCTTGAAGCCAGCCGACTTTGTACCTACGACCAAGGCGATTTGGGCATATGACAACACAAGCAGAGAAGTGATGGGAACAGTGCAAGTTAGAGAACAAGTTGGCCCGACACAACAGGATATTGAGTTTGACGTCCTGGATGTTCCGGCCACCTTCAACTTACTCCTTGGACGGCCGTGGTTGCACAAAGTGAAAGTTATTTCTTCAATTCTTCATCAAGTACCCCCATAGGAAGGGGGTAACCATTGTGTTTGGAAATTCATTTATACATCCTCTGCTTGAGGTTACTACACCAGTACTGGAGATTGTACACGGCGATGAGGATGTTTTCCTATATGTGTTTACCTTAGCTGAGGCCCAGGTGGTGCAAAATATCTTGGCTATTGATGAGGGGTTGTACGTCAGTGCTCAATTAGTCTACCTCATGAACAAGCTACAACATATACCTGAGATGGGATTAGGAAGGAACGGCTGGAAGGGTGTTACTACACTGGCTGAAGTGCCACATAACCCATATGCCTTTGGTCTCGGTTACACGCCTACCAAAGAGGACTTGGTGAGGAAAAGGAAGGAAATGGCAGGAAGAACCAAAGCAAAGGAAAGTGGGAAGCACTATGAGCTTGTGCATAGGCAAATTCAGGGAACTCTGAGTGGCCACTTTATCTGGGAGGGGGAAGACTTCCCATTTTGCGGCTTTCCTGAGCCATGGTTGAACTCCGAGAAGCAGCGTCTACCTGGCTTCAAGATTTTCTTCGACTTACAACTGCAAGAGGGTGATGCCACAGAGGAACAGACTGAATTAACTGCTGAGGCTGAACAGAGTACAGAGGATGAGTCCAACAGTAATGAACTTGAGATAGGAGTAGCACTGGCATGTCTCCTTTCGAATCCTCCGATCGATCTAGAGAGCTTGGGGGATGACCTAACCTTTTCCATGATCGGAGACCAATTAGGTGTGGACCCTTCGATGGTATTTTGGATGCATCTAACGCACCCTCTCTCATTTGGCAACTAGAGGAGGGTTTTCTATCTAGTAGTTCTGAGTCAGGTAGTGAGCCAGAATCTGATTCTACAGAGTCTATGGAGTTGGAATCAGATTCTTGTTCTTCTGAGTCGGAGTCTGGTATTCCTGGGGTTGATAACCCGGATGTCGATGATTTGTCCAGGTCGTCTTTTTTCTTTTCTTTTGAGTCGGTTATAACCAGAGAATTGGATGAGCTGGAACTTTTGAATGTGAATACCATTGTAGTTTCTGAGTACTTCTCTGTGCCACTTGTGTATTGCATTGATCATGACTTTCAAAATTTTGATAAAAATAATGAGAAAGGAATTCCTCTGGTTTTAAAACATTTGATTGATCGAGAGAAGGAGAGGCTTGTAAAACCCCTTATTGATGAAATCATTACAATTAATGTGGGTACTGAAAAGGATCCACGTCTGGTTGAGATCGGGTCCATCTTGTCTTTGGAGGAACGTGAGCGCTTAGTTGCTTTACTGAAAGATTTCAAAGATATTGTCGCATGGTCCTACGAAGACATGCCTGGAATTAATCCTCAGATTGTACCACACGGGATCCCTCTTGGTCCCGAGGCCCGACTGGTCAAGTAGAAGCTTCGGAGAATATGCCCGGATTGGGCTTTGAAGATTAAGGAGGAGGTCACCAAGCAAATAGACACAGGTTTTTTTGCTAGTATCTGAGTATCCGACTTGGTTGGCCAACATTGTTCCGGTGCTAAAGAAAGATGGCAGAATCCGAGTGTGTGTGGATTTCAAGGATCTAAATAGAGCCAGTCCGAAGGACGACTTTCCCTTGCCGCACATCGATGAATTGGTGGACTTCACCGCAGGCCATGCGTTGCTCTCCTTTATGGATAGATTTTCTGAGTACAACCAGATTTTGATGGCACCTAAGGATAAAGAGAAGACTGCCTTCACCACACCGTGGGGAACCTACTGCTACAAGGTAATGCCGTTCAGTCTAAAAAATGTTGGGGCTACTTATCAACGGGCTGTAACCACTATCTTACATGATATGATCCACAAAGAGGTCAAGATGTATGTGGATGACATGATTGTCAAGTCCATGGAAAGAGAGGGCCACTACACTGCCTTGAAGAAATTCTTCCAACAGATCAGAGAATATCGGTTAAGGTTGAATCCACAGAAGTGCACTTTTGGAGTAACAGCAGGGAAAATGTTGGGTTTCTTGATCACACAGAGGGGCATCGAGGTTTATCCTTCCAAAATCAAGGCCATACTAGAAATTCCACCATTAAGGACTGAAAAAGAGGTGCGAGGCTTTCTGGGTAAAGTGCAATTCATAAAATGGTTTATTTCAAAATTAACCTTGTCTTGTGAACCACTATTTGGTCTCTTAAAGAAAGGAAAGAAATTCCAATGGGATCACCGATGTCAGTTTTCTTTTGAGCAGATCAAGCAGTACCTTCAGAATCCACCTGTGTTGTCACCACCAGAGTTAGGGAAGACGTTGATTTTGTACCTGTCAGTCACCGACACGACTATGGGCTGCATGCTTGCGCAAGAATCTGAGGATAGAGTGGAGAAAGCCATCTATTACCTGAGCAAGAAGATACTGGAACATGAGACCCGCTATACGCTGCTGGAAAAGGCTTGTTAGCTTTAGTATGGGCTGCCAGGAAGTTGAGGCACTACCTGTTAGCTCACTCCATAATTCTGGTTTCGAGATTAGATCCCATCAAATATCTCTTTGAGAAACCAGTGCTTGCGGGTAGGTTAGCCCGTTAGTTGCTTCTTCTCTCTGAATTTGATTTGAAGTATGTCACTCGTAAGTCTGTTAAGGGGAGGGCTGTAGCGAAGTTCCTAGCCAATCACCCAGTGGAAGGGGGAGAAGCGGTAGAATTCCTATTCCCAAATGAGGTTATTCTACAAGTCGAGAAAGAGGTTTAGACCATGTACTTTGACGGAGTGTCTAACCAGTACGGTTATGGGATAGGGGTGCTGCTGATAGCACCCGACAATTCCCATATACCTTTAGCCTTCAAACTCCGGTTCAAAGTATCCAACAACGAGGTAGAATACGAAGAGTGTATCGTTGGTTTGGAAGCCGCCCTAGAACTAGGGGCAAAAAGGTTGGACGTCATTGAGGACTCGAACTTGGTTATGTCTCAAGCAATAGGAGACTGGAAGATCAAAAAAGAAAGGATGAAAATCTATCACCAGACCTTGGACGTTTTGATTCCTAGGTTTGAGAACTAACCTTCACTCACCTACTAAGAGAGAACAATAGGTTCGCTGACGCCTTATCAATTCTATCTTCTATGATAGACATCCCGTTGAGAGTCCGGATGCGTCCGATCATTATTGAACAGAAGTACACGCCGGCCTATGAGTTGATTGCCGTAATAGATGAAGTGCAAGATCAAAACCCCTAGTATTATGATATCTGGAACTTCTTGGAAAATGAGGCTTATCCACTAAGGGCAAATGCCAAAGATAAGAGGGCAATATGGTGAATGGTTGCTCAGTTTATCATTTGCGGGGGTAAGTTGCACAAACGTGGTCATTTGGGAATGCACAAATTGTGTGTTGACGCAGAAGAGTCAAAGCACCTAATGGAGGCCATCCATGGGGGGGAGTGTGGAGCATACATGAGTGAAGTAATCCTAGCCCGGAAGATTCTCAGGCAGGGCTACTACTGGTCAACCATGGAGGAAGATTGTATTGGTTTTGTTCGGCGATGCCACAAATGCCAAAATCATGCAAACTGCATGAACATCCCGCCGTCGAAGCTATACAACATGACTTCACCATGGCCATTTTCAGTCTGGGAAATTGACGTTATTAGGGCAGTTACACCGAAAGGGTCGAACGGGGCATGAGTACATTTTGGTGGCAATTGATTATTTCACGAAGTGGGTGGAAGCTCAGTCTTATGCAGTGTTGAAAGCAGCGCATGTAGCTAAGTTCATCTGCAACAACATTATTTGTCGTTATAGAGTCCTGAATGAGATCATTTCAAATAATGGCTCCCATTTTAAGAAAGAAGTGATCGACTTGTTAGAGAAATACAACATGGCTTTTCATAATTCATCCACATATCGGCCACAAACCAAAGGAGCTGTTGAGGCCGCCAACAAGGACATCAAGCACATTTTGCAGAAAATGATTGAGACTTACAGGGACTAGCTAAACAAATTACCATTTGCTCTCTGGGGCCATAAGACTTCAATTCGGACATCTACTGGGGCTACTCCGTATTCTTTGGTTTATGGAATGGAGGCTGGTCTGCCGATCGAAATAGAGGTTCCGTCACTACAGGTTATGGCTGAGTGCTAGATAGCAGAAGCAGATTGGCAGCAGAGCAGGTTCAAAGAATTGATGTTATTCGATGAGAAGAGGCTGAAAGGACTGTACCATGTCCAAGGATATGAACGCAAAATCGCCAGGGCTTTCAATAAGAAAGTTAAGTCTAAGAATCTAAAAGAAAGGGATTTGGTGATAAAAGACTGTGGGAGCCGAATAAATATAAGAGTCGGAAGGGATGTATCCCAGAAGTCAGAGACTGTTTGGCTCCGTACTAATCAACTAAGATACCGAATACATTGAGATCGCCGAATAGACAGGGAGATTATGTTGGAATAAACAAAATGATAATAAGTAAAAAGTGGGTTCTGGACCCGAGGTCCAGAGAATGAGTATAAAATATAATAGCTTCAGATTTAGAAAGGTATGTAAGAATCACTTCACTAAACTTAGTAAACAAGCTTTCTGGAGTATAAGAACTGACTTGCCCGTCAGAGTGCTGACCCCGGCACCCCCGACCGGAGTGTTTGTCTTTGCAGGTGACTAGCTGAGGATCAAGAGCGTCTCCCAGGATCGGAAGAGTATTTCTAAAACCACTTCCCCACAATTGGCGCCGTCTGTGGGAATACTCAAATACATCCATGGAAGGCATGACTCAAGATTCTCCGATAGCCACCGACGCGATCACACAGAGAGTCGACCTCACTCCAGCAAATATGCTCGAGAAGGAAATCATCACTGCAAGGACGTGCCTTGAATGTCGATTCACAAACGACTTCAGCACAGGAGACGATGCTAGCCATCATGGAACGAGCCAAAAAGACCAAACACAGTTTAGACAACACCATCGCTGAGAACGAGCGCCTTCGCCGCGATCTGGCCTTAGAAATAGCAAAGTCCAAACAAACAGTGCGCCAGGTTTCTGAGCGACCCCCAAGGGCAGGAGATCTACGGTCTCGGGCCCGACAGCAAAACACCGACGCTCGTTGTGCTTCAACCGATTACTTTGAGGAGTTGACAAAAGACGAACATCTCCCGCGAAGTGTTCTACATGATAACATCCATATGATATACAGCCCGCCGCAAGCCCCGGCCGTACATGCAATCCAGTCCCTCCCAGGCCCTCAGCAGCAACTCACGCCAGCAAAGCGACCCCGAGAATCGCCAAGCATCACCTTCGACGACTTTGATTTGATCGACGTAACACACCCTCACATCGATCCATTTGTGGTCGCGCTACGCGTAAACCGGTTCACCGTCGAACGCGTTCTTATAGACCAGGGTAGCACTTCGGAGGTCATGTATTATAAAACCTTCATCAAACTCGGGTTCACCGAATCGGACCTGATTCCGGCCCCCTTATCCACTATTCGGCTTCAATAACAACCTCGAATACCCACTGGGAAAGATCAACCTACCCGTTCGAGCGGGTTCCAGAACGGTGGATGTAGAATTCCTGGTCATCCGGCTGCCATCGCCGTACAATCTCATCATGGGACGATCGTGGTTGCATACCTTACAGGCCGTCCCGAGCACCTACCATCAATTGTTACGTTTCCCAACAGAACACGGCATTGAGCAGATCCGCAGCTCCCAAAAATCGGCACAAGCATGTTCCCTCCTGGCCGCCAAAATGCCAAAGGAATTGCAGGTAAACTCCATTGATGTACCCAATCGGGAAATCCTGGATGACGTCGGGCGGCAGCCAAGTGAAAAGGCCACAGAAGGTTTAGACCGAGTTGACATCGATGGAAGCCCGAAAAAGTTTTTCATAATCGGCACCTCTTTAAACCAAGCCGATAGACAGCAGCTGATCTCCTTTCTACTCGCCAACCTTGACGTCTTTGCGTGGACTCCGTACGAGATGCCGGGTATAGACCCATCAGTTTCACAGCACAACCTGAACGTCGACCCCACATGCAAGCCCATCATTCAGAAAGGCCGTCAGTCTGCCGCAGAGCACACTGCTGCCGTCATAGAAGAAGTCGACAGACTGCTTGACGCCGGGGCAATTAGAGAAGTCACCTACCCCACGTGGCTCTCCAACACAGTGGTGGTGAAGAAGAAAAATGGAACTTGGCGAGTGTGCGTCGACTTCACGGATCTGAACAAAGCTTGCCCCAAGGACTGCTTTCCCTTACCTAGAATCGACCAACTCGTCGATGCAACGGCGCGCCACCAACGCATGAGTTTCCTCGATGCTTACAGAGGCTACCATCAGATCGCCATGCATCCGGATGACCAGGACAAAACTGCATTCCTCACCCCAAGAGGAACCTACTGCTACAAAGTTATGCCTTTTGGGCTGAAGAATGCAAGGGCAACTTACCAAAGACTGGTCACCGCTATGTTCAAAGAACAACTCGGCCACACTATGGAAGTCTACATCGACGATATGGTGGTCAAGTCCAAAGAAGAACAGGATCACATAGCCGATCTAGAGAAGACATTCGGCATCTTGCACAAATACAAAATGAAACTGAACGCCTCCAAGTGCGCATTTGGAATCGGCTCCGGCAAATTCCTGGGTTATATCGTCAACCACCGTGGAATCGAAGCCAACCCGAGGCAAGTCACAGTAATCTTGGAACTCGATTCCCCCCGATTAGTGAAAGAAGTCCAAAAGTTGATGGGGATGGCCGCTGCACTCAATAGATTCATCAGTCGGTCAACAGACCGCTGCAGACAATTCTTCCAGACGCTACGTCAAGGCAAACCTTTTGAATGGTCCGCCGAGTGTGAAGCAGCTTTCACCGAGCTCAAGACTTACCTCCGGTCAGTACCTCTCTTGACAACACCAGCTGCCGGTGACCCCCTCATTCTGTATCTGGCAGTCTCCGATAGGGCCGTCAGCGCCGTACTATTAAAAGAAGAGGAAGGGCAGCAACGGCTAGTGTATTATGTGAGCAAGGCAATGGTCGATGCCGAGACACGTTATCTTCCGCTGGAAAAACTCCTCCTAGCCTTGGTCATGGCAGCAAGAAAACTGATGCATTACTTCCAGGGGCATAGCATTGGGGTGATAACAGATTATCCCCTCCGATCAGTACTACGGAGTGCAGAAGCATCAGGACGTGTTTCAAAATGGGCTCTTGAACTCGGCCAATATGACACTCAGTTTTTACCCAAAACCGCAATCAAGGGACAGGTGCTGGCCGACTTTGTTGCCGAATTCACAGGTGGGCTTTCCGACCTTAAACCTGCTGACGTTCTTCCAAAGTCTAAAGTTCGATCAAAGCCGAACTGGAGAATTTATGTCGGGGATATTTGGCAGCTATACTGTGATGGATCGTCTAACCAACAGGGCTGCGGCGCCGGCGTAGTAATCATGTCTCCCGACGGCGCAGTAATAGAGCAGGCCGTCAAGCTTGGCTTCGAAGCATCAAATAACGAGGCCAAGTATGAAGCCCTCTTAGCCGGTCTACGAAATGCACATATTCTCGGCGCTCGGCGTTTGCTAGTGTTTTGTGACTCAAAATTGGTCATCAACCAGCTAAAGGGGGAGTACGCTGCAAAAAACGACCGTATGGCGGCCTATATGAAAACGGCCAACTCTTTGCTAACGAAGTTTGACCATCACGAACTGAACCAAATAACACGTGATCAGAACACATACGCAGATGCCCTGGCATGCCTAGCCTCCGCCATCAATTCTGAGTTCAAACGGACCATTGAAGTAGGTTTCATCCCGGAGCCGAGTATTGGCCCTTCGGAGGAAACCCACGTCAACGTTATAGAATCCGCATCAAGCTGGATGGAGCCCATTGCCGGATTCCTCTCTTCTGAACAACTCCCAGAGGACAAAAAAGAAGCACACAAGCTACACAATAAGGCCCTGCGATATTATCTGGATCCACAATGAGGGCTTTATAGAAAGTCCCTCTCCGGTCCCTATTTGGAATGCGTACACCTGGATAAAGTGGAGGAGCTTCTAACTGAGATACATGAGGGCAGTTGTGGTGCCCACTCTGGCGGACGCTCCCTGGCCCATCGAGCTATAACACAGGGGTATTATTGGCTGACAATGAGAGCCGACGCAGAAGATTATGTTAAAAGATGCGAACAATGCCAAAAGTTCTCCCCACTAACCCATTTGCCCGCCGAAGGGTTGAACTCTATCACCAGTCCCTGGCCGTTTGCTCAATGGGGGCTTGATATCGTAGGACCGTTGCCAAGGGCCCCAGGAAACAAGCGATTCTTAATCGTAGCAACAGATTACTTTACAAAATGGGTCGAAGAATTGCCGAGTGTATTGTGGGCGCATCGCACAACGCCGAGGAGGTCCGCCGGAGAAACGCCGTTCGCTTTATGCTTCGGAACCCAAGCAATCTTACCCCTGGAAATCGGCCTCCCGACTTTGAAATCGCAAGCCTTTGATACGGGCCGAAATGACATGATGCTCGGCCTGGACCTGGATCTAGTCGAGGAACGAAGAGACCGCGCCCTGGCCTCCATGGCACGGTATCAGCAGCAGCTCGCTAAGTCGTACAATCAACGAGTTCAGTTGCGCCGTTACACCCCAGGAGAGCTGGTCCTGAAGAAAGTACTTCCAGCCGACCGGAGACCGGCCGACGGAAAGCTGGGTCCGAATTGGGACGGCCCCTATCAAGTAGACTCCATTGCAGGAACAGGGGCATATCGGCTCTTGGACATGTCAGGAAGAAGCCTGCCACGGCCTTGGAATTCAACGCATCTACGAAAATTTTACCAATGACCCGATTTGTGGGCTTGGTACTTGTACATACTCTGCTGCAATGCAAAAGTTTCTCGTTTTTAAGCCTCAGCTCATACGCTTCTTGATGGCCGAATAAGTCTCCGGATTCGGAGCGCCCTTCGTGGATACGACGATTGGCCGAATAAGTCTCTGGATTCAGAGCGCCCTTCGTGGTTACCACGATTGGCCAAACAAGTCTCCGGATTCGGAGCGCCCTTCGTGGGTACCACGATTGGCCAAACAATTCTCCGGATTCGGAGCCCCTTTGAGTGCATGACATCTAAGGGCCGAATAAGTCTCTGGATTCGGAGCGCCCTTCGTGGATACCACGATTGGCCGAATAAGTCTCCGGATTCGGATCGCCCTTCGTGGATACCACGATTGGCCAAACAAGTCTCCGGATTCGGAGCCCCTTTGAGTGCATGACATCTAAGGGCCGAATAAGTCTCCGGATTCGGAGCGCCCTTCGTGGATACCACGATTGGCCGAATAAGTCTCCGGATTCGGAGCGCCCTTCGTGGATATCACGATTGGCCGAATAAGTCTCCGGATTCGGAGCGCCCTTCGTGGATACCACGATTGGCCCAACAAGTCTCCGGATTTGGAGCGCCCTTCGTGGATACCACGATTGGCCAAACAAGTCTCCGGATTTGGAGCCCCTTTGAGTGCATGACATCTAAGGGCCGAATAAGTCTCTGAATTCGGAGCACCCTTCGTGGATACCACGATTGGCCGAATAAGTCTCCGGATTTGGAACGCCCTTCGTGGATATCACGATTGGCCGAATAAGTCTCCGGATTCGGAGTGCCCTTCGTGGATACCACGATTGGCCTAACAAGTCTCCGGATTCGGAGCGCCCTTCGTGGATACCACGATTGGCCGAATAAGTCTCCGGATTCGGAGCACCCTTCATGGGGATCACGATTTAACTGACCAACTACATGGTTCCTAATTGGAGCCGATCGATGCATGATCAAACGTTTACATCACGCAATACAAAAGCTGACAATAAATTGAGATAGGGCATTTAATTACGCGCAAAACATTTCAAAAGCTGCTGATAAAGTAATTCTATTTATTCAACATTATGGCCCACTAAGTCGGCGTCTTCGTCGTCGCTTTTCTCAATTTCGAACTCGGGATATGGAAGGTAATGCCGATGATATAGGGGCGAAGCCGAATTTATGCCCACGGACCCACGAGCTTCCACGGTTTGAAGGGCCCTGATCCAGCCATGCTTGAAACCACGATTTTCACATCGGCAGACTTCCGCAGATAGCTCTGTTTTGGTCTTCTTGATCCCGGCCTTCAGGCCGTCCCGATATCCTCTCTCATAACCCGAGGCCTCTCGGTTCGCCCTCTCCCCCATGCTTTTCGCTTGACTGTCCACCACCGACTCGGCCGCTCGAACACTCTTCAGCTCCCGAAGCTCACTCTCTGCCTTTTTCGCGCGAGCCTCCAGACTACAATTCCTTTCGTTGTTTTTCTCACTCTCGCGTCGGGCTTCGCATAGACGCATCCCGACTTCATAAGCACTATACAGTCCCTTGACAGCCCCATGTATGCCATCCAGAAATACTTCGAAATCTCGACGTCTGACCATCGACTGTTGGACCTCCGGCGGAAAAATCTGCCGAGCGAACTCGACTGCTACATCTGGGTCTTTAATTATAGAATCCGCCTCTGTAATTGGTCTATTCTTCACGAGAACCGCAAAACTCAACGGTCGCGGCGCCGCGTCATGCTCAACTTGCGGTCGTGGGCGCAGGGAATCTCCCCGTTGTCCGTCCTTTCGAGGTGATCTGCTTCGACGACTAGGGGGCCGCTCTTTTTCCCGATCCACGGATGCCCTTCTTCCGTGTGAATAGGCTCGCTTCTGCAATTCATTTTGACCGCTAAACCCAGCCAGTGTTGGCCCCTGCTAGGTTTGCATCAAGCCTGAATAGAAATGAGTCAAGATTGGCATGAACTCGCCCATTTATTCTGGGGTACATGCAGCCCCCCCGAGAAAACGTCAGAAAGACTGAGCGCCAAACGTCGTATGCCCCTCAGCCAGCCCACGATTCAGAGCCATCGGCTCATTCAGTTCCTCAGGCTCGCGCCCTGGCCAAGGCAAGGGAAAATTCATTAATCTAGTCGGCTATATTTCAAGCGCTATTGCCGGTTAACCTAAGATCGTTGGAGCAAGGGCGGATTCATTGATCTAGCTGGCTATACTTTCAAATTATAACGCCGAGAGATTCATTAATCTAGTCGGCTATATTTCAAGCGCTATCGCCGGTTAACCTAAGATCGCTGGGGCAAGGGCGGATTCATTGATCTAGCCGGCTATATTTTCAAATGATAACGCCGAGTAATTTATGCCTCAGCCAGCCCTCGATTCAGAGCCATCGGCTCATTCGGTTCCTCAGGCTCGCGCCCTGGCCAAGGCAAGGGCAGATTCATTAATCTAGTCGGCTATATTTCAAGCGCTATCGCCGGTTAACCTAAGATCGCTGGGGCAAGGGCGGATTCATTGATCTAGCTGGCTATACTTTCAAATGATAACGCCGAGAGATTCATTAATCTAGTCGGCTATATTTCAAGCGCTATCGCCGGTTAACCTAAGATCGCTGGGGCAAGGGTGGATTCATTGATCTAGCCGACTATATTTTCAAATGATAATGCCGAGTAATTTATGCCTTAGCCAGCCCTCGATTCAGAGCCATCGGCTCATTAGGTTCCTCGCTCGCACCCTGGCCAAGGCAAGGGCAGATTCATTAATCTAGCCGGCTATCTTTTCAAGATATCACCGAGTAACTTATGCCTGAGCCAGCCCACAATTCAAAGCCATCGGCTCATTCGGCTTCGCGAGCCCGCGCCCTGGCTAAGGCAAGGGCAGATTCCTTAGTCCGATCGTCCGAGCTCAAAATTAAGTAATATCATTCTTCATCAGCAAAATCGAGCACAACTCATGACATTTTATATATGCAAAATAAATAAGCTATAAGCCCGCACAAAAATGTCTGACAAAACAATTGTAACAATACATCTGTGAAATCCCAATACATTTGTGAAATCCTAAGTCAAAATTGCCCAGCTCAGCCTTCGGAATCAGTCTCCAATGGCTCGATATCCACTTGCTCATACGGCACTGGCATAGTCAGTGAAACTCTAGCTGCAGCAAGGGCTTTGTGCCAGCCATGTTTGAACCCCCTGTTTTCGAACCGCGGGACCTGGTCCACATATTCGGCGAGCCCAGCATCTTTTCCGGCTTCGAATACTTTGGAAACAGCTGCCTTCATGTCAGCCAACTCAGCCTCCAGGCTGGCAACCGCCTTCTGGGACAATCTCAGCGCTGCTTCGCTCGCGTCCGCCTTCTTCTCGGCGTTCGCTCGGGATTGATCTGCAATGCGAGCCTTTTCTACTTCGGCCTCGGCCCGAGAAGCTTCCTTGTTCGCTCTCAAAACTGCATCCTCGGCCCTCTTCCTCTGGCCCTCTACTTGCTTTCGTAAGCAGTCAATCTGTTTGACGGCGTCAAGATGCCGACGTCCCATGTCAGCTACCCTTCCGACGGTCTGCAAAGGAAGAACCCAAAAACATAACCTCAACAGTACTTGGATAAAGTGAAGAAAAGTCAGAATACGTACCAGAAGTGCCGATTACGCGGTTAGTGCTGTCGCATTCAGATCTGGTTCCACCCGGAAAGCCTCCATATCAGACGGCAACGACACGGACGTAGCCACACCGAATACGACTTCTGGATCTTTAAGCACCGAAGCATTAGAGGGAACCGGCATGTCCTTTACCATTGGGCGAATGACAAAAGGAACAACCTCATTAGATCCCTCCAATCGAGGACGCTTACCACCTTGTTCGTCTGAACCGGCCTTGAGGTCAGCAGAGCGTTTCTCTGCCTTTTCCTCAACTTTTTGGCCAACTTCCCCGACCAACGGAGATTCGGCATTCTGACCTTTTTCCGTCTCCTCTACAACCCCCAAGGACTCTGATTCGGCAACAGGCAGGGGGAGTCGAGATTCGGTGGCGGGCGGTATTTCAGACGAAAGGCCCTCCGCTCTTCGCCGTGCGGCTAACCTCTCCGCATTCGCCTTTTTGGCAAGCTTTGTCAGACTCAATCCGGCCATATCCGTGGAGTCTATGATGGGAAGATCCTCTAAGCGTTGAAAAACGTCGGCAGAAGGAAGAACCCCTGGTCCCGATGTAAATGGAGGATCGGTGGGATCCGATACCTCCTCAGACTCGGTCTCGGATTGATCTGATTCGGCGATATCAGCTACCTCATTTCGCTCCGAATCGGACCCTTCAAAGCCTACCTGCCTCAAGTTTTTGAAGTCAGACAGAATAAGAGCAGTAAGGGAATCTTCACCCTTCGGAATCGGTATGTTTTCCGTCGCCGAGAAGGTTGTGTATGTCGGCTCGTAACAAAGCAGAATGTGAGCCGCCCTCCCCTATTTCTGAAGACTTTGACGGTCGAAATACCTGAGAGCAACCCTAATATCTGAAAGAACGGCATCGTGGGTTGAAGATAGTACCTTTTTCAAACCCCTCCCTACACGAGACGAAGCCGTAAGATTTCAATGGAATAGGTTTTACAATAAAAATGAACACATGACAAAAACAAGGAGATACTCGGCGACCTGGCTCGCCCCTCCGTCTAGGAATAGGGTCAACACGATCCTCCCCATCGCCAAATTCCCAGTTACCCTGGACAACGACCATAACATCATCAACTCGTTTCCCAGAGCTGGAAAGCATAGTGATTAGTTGATGGTCGGTGTCCTTAGCTCTAAGGAAATAACGCCCTTGCCGACCGGAGGACTTAGCCAAGGAATAGCAGTGCCGGATAGCCGGAATGCCAAGGTTAATTCCAAGGCGACGATTCAACGCTATAATCCCCATTATAATTCTAAAGAAATTCACGTTAGGTTGAGAAGGCATTAAATCCCAATGGCGAAGCACAGCCCATAGAAATGGGTGTAGAGGGAAGCGGACTCCACCCTCTGCGATTGACAAAAGAGGAAAGACGATTGTGGTTTCGTCCTCCCTCTCCGTGTGAAGGGTGCCGTCTGCCAAAAGTGACAGACGGACGTCATCAGGAATAGAGAAATGGCGTCTAAAACCTGCAATTCGATCTGATGAGAGGAGGTCTTTCAAATGTTTCGCCATAGTCTACAGTTGACACAGATATGCCAAAGAATAAAATGGGAATAGTTCTCGAAGCAAAGAAGTGGAAAACTTATAGAGGGTGAAGAAGATATTGGAGGAGAAAAAATTGCAAGAACGATCCAAAAGGCAACCCAGCGACCAAAATCCGAAGGGACGCCAATCTTTAAAAACGAAATGAATAGGTGTGTACGAAGAGGCGGGAAGTCGATACGACAACCAAAAGGCAAAATTTTGGTTGGGTATTCAAAATTCGGAACCAAGCACTCCAGCCAACAGACGTTGGGAGAATGCTTGGGGGGCAATTGTGGGAGCCGAATAAATATAAGAGTCGGAAGGGATGTATCCCAGAAGTCAGAGACTGTTCGGCTCCGTACTAATCAACTAAGATACCGAATACATTGAGATCGCCGAATAGACAGGGAGATGTATGTTGGAATAAACAAAATGATAATAAGTAAAAAGTGGGTTCTGGACCCGAGGTCCAGAGAATGAGTATAAATACAATAGCTTCAGATTTAGAAAGGTATGTAAGAATCACTTCACTAAACTTAGTAAACAAGCTTTCTGGAGTATAAAAACTGACTTGCCCGTCGGAGTGCTAACCCCGGCACCCCCGACCGGAGTGTTTGTCTTTGCAGGTGACTAGCTGAGGATCAAGAGCATCTCCCAGGATCGGAAGAGTATTTCCAGAACCACTTCCCCACAAAGACAACCGAGCTCCCATCCATGACCCAAAGGGCAAGTTCAGACCCAATTGGACTGCTCCTTACATCATCAAATCTACTTGGTTGGGTGGAGCTGTTATTCTTATGGACCTGGATGGCCTAGAATTCTCCCAACCAATCAACATGGACAAATTGAAGAAATACTATCCTTGAGAGGCTCGCTAGGCCGAAAACCTGAAAGGGCAGCCTAGGCAAAAGTTAAAGCACAAAAAATTGGAAAAAAAAAAAAACTGAGCTAGCAAGGTTGAAAACCCAGAAAGGGCGGCCTTGGCAAAAGTTAGAGCGTAAAAGGAGAGTGTTAATACATGAGTGAACCTGCACCGAACTACATAAGGCCTGATTCCCATCTTCGGGATATGTAGGCAACTTCATTCTAAGGTCCGGTCGTAAACACCTCCAAATCAACTGTGTCCATGTGTTTGATCAAGGCATCCTTGTTTGTTCGTTATTTGAAAGATCGGTTGTGATCCTTACCCTGAGAGAAGAGTTGATTACAGTGCAGTGCAATGCTATTCAGACAAGGGGCAATTTTTCATTTTTGGATTCGGGGTTGTACATCTCGAGGATAGATTCCAGGTGTGTCTAGTTGTGATCCTTATCGAAAATGGTTTTGAAAAGTTTTAATAAAAGTAGATTTTGTTCAAATTAATCTTTTTACAACTTAGACCATTTTTAGACCAAAAGTAAGATTTTCAGTACCCATAACTTCAATTTCATTGATTTCAATACAAAGTTCTCTAACTCTTGATACAAATCAAAGTTTCTTTTATTACATTCAAAAAGAAAACTTGAAAAGTTAGATCAAAGCAATAAACTTGGGGCATAGATGAGTCAGGTGTTCCTGCGTCCCCTCCATGTGCTTGTGGAAGCTTCCGATGCTAAAGTAGGCCTGGTTTGCACCTCGTCTTCAAGCCAAGCCAGGCACTTGCCAAAAAGTACGCAATTGAAACTAAGGACAGGAGCCAAAAGTTCTCTCGTCCTCCAAGCAGTGGGATATCGAGCTAATTGTGAACCTCGGATTTGGAACGAAGTCAGGTACTCTACCCCCTCTTCTGGGCAAGTCTGGTTATGTCCAAACTGATGCCTAAACCTAAATGGGAAGTAAAATACACAGTGTGTCAAGGCAATCAGTTGAATGCCAGGTTGCCGAGCCATGCTGTAGCTCATCTCGGGTGGATTAAACTAGGGGCAACGCCAAGTAATGTCAGCAGTAGACTTGTTGCACATCCAATGCCACCACCATCCCTCGTTCAGGAAATCAACTAGCCGTTGGCAAAAGAAATAGTCTCGTGCTGAATATGCAAGGCAAGAGTCCACTACTTTTAACCTGTCCATGAGCCTTATCTGGGAAGGGATGAAAAATAAGAGAGATTAAAGAATAGAGAGGTGTATGTGGAGAGAAAAAGTGAGAAAGGTTTTTAAGAGAAAAATAGAGCCTGAGTGCCGAGTGATGTGAGAAACACATATAAGATAGGGTGGGAAACATTACCTAAAGAAGTAGTGGACTTTCTGCGAATTTGGTCGTCTCCTGTCGATGGAAGGCATCCAAGCCCATCAAAGTCTCGGCCAATGCAGCTCTTGCCCTCTTTCAAGCCTTGAGCTACTTCGATCAAGTGAATGCTAGACCCTCTGAAACTTGGGGCAAGAAGAAAATGAGCTAACATACACAAACATAGGGCATGCTGCCGAAAACTCTACCAAAGATGGTTGTCGCGGTCACCAGTGTCAGAAAATTGATAAATGAGACTGGGAATATCCAGCTCTCCGTTGTGAACCAAGGATCGAGCCTCATGTGAAGTGAGCCCACACATCCTTCCCAGAGCTTGGATGTGGCTAAAACAGGACTGAGGTAAGATTTCCTCGTCACGCCGGGATTCCATCAAAACTTGGAATTTTTCAATTGTAGGGCATATCTCTTGCCCCCCAAAGCTGAAAACATGTGTGATCAGGTTCTAACACCTAGCCGTGGTGTGGAGGAATGGAAAACACAGTGGAGAATGACTTAGCGAGAATAGTGCATTTATCCCGAAACCCCGAAAATTCACTTTTTTTGAGCCATCCAACGATGCAATCCAATTTGAGAGTTTTTCGACAAAGAATGGCTCCATTTTTGGTAAAAACAGAGCTGGAATAAAGAAACTACGAAGTCCTAGCTTTTGTAGAAGATAAGGCACCGAGTGGAAGACAAGTGGCAACAATTTGGAGGTCCCACACATTGATGGCCAACCAGCCAGTGGTGATGGCCGATAGGCCACTTTTGTAGCCGACCAGCCACCACTGGTGACCGACAGTCTCTATGTGTCGCCGATGGCCTCTTGGTCTATCTTGTCGTCCACCTGTATGTTGAGAGTGCTGAGAACCTGTGCTTTGTTCTGATTTTTTTTGTGCATTCCAAGGTCTTGTTTTCAGTCCCTTTGGGCTTGAGCATGTTCATTTGAGTTGTATTCATCTTGTTTTTCTTATCGAGTTGTATTTGTGTTATTTATGAAGTTATTGTGTTGCTTATCGGGTTGTATTTGTTTTGTTTTTGCTTGTCTAGTTGTTACGTTGCTTATCGAGTTGTTATTGTTAGTTGCTTATTGATTTGTCTTGCTTTGTTTGTTAAGTGTTGGTCGGTTCATTACCTGATTAAGAATGTGCCAATACAATGTGCAATTTTCAATCAAGGTCAATCTCATCTTATGCTATGCGATGTTATACGGTGCTCAGAATGCAAAATACAACACTTTTTCATCGAAAAGCTATTTTCATTCCAATCATGGTTACTTTTTACAAAAGTGTACAAGTTTTAAAGCAAAATAAAACCTATCTAAAGCTATACAAAGTCCTAACACTACTAGCAAAAAGAAACTATGTAAAAACACAGAAAATCAGTGCTAGCTATCTCAAGCTTGAGAGGTCCTCTTCGTCTTCTTCCTAGGCGGAGCCTCAGAGCTGTCTCCGTCAGTGCCTCCATCTGCGCCTCCCTCTGAACCGGAGTCTGAACCAGAGTCATCATTGCACTTTGCCTCAGAGCCTGACTCAGCATCATGTCCACTAGTAGAACCCAAGCCAGCGTCATCGTCTCCACTTTCGGATGACTCGGCGTGCTGACCCACAGCCTCCTCGATCTTGCTAGTCTCAACGTCATCATCGCTCAGAGTGGGCTCTGAAGGGCTCCTCAGGTCTCAACCACGATGTCCCCCTTGGCCACGTGTCAGAGCCTGCCTCTCTCTCCTTCCTGCTACTGGAGGAGGTACTACTGGTGCAGGTGCTGTTGGTGCTACTGGTCCCATTGGTACGGGTGGAACCTGAAAAGGACAGTTCATATTAGTTATAGCATGAGTATCAAATGTGATGCAGAAGTCAGAGATAGTATGTGAATGCAGGGTGTCAGATGTGGTCTACAGATACAGTATATCAGTGCAAATATGGAAAGTTTTCAGTTGAAATGTCAATGTCCGTATGTCATGGGAAATTTGATGATGGGAATGAATACCTGAATACCATGAAGACGGAGTGGTGCCTCTCTCCTCAATATCATCCCCTCGAATGAAGTGACCGGCTCGAGCAATCCCTCGGTGTACCCTATGGGTGCCTGCAAATGTATTGGGAATGATCAATGTCCACAAGGAATGAGTATCTCAGAGAGAATGGAAAAAATGAAAACTGTAGTACATACTGGAGGTGAATCGAGAGCTCTAACATATCTGTGACCAGCTGCTAGGGGATCAATCGGAATCTAGTAGGCCTCTCTGGTGTATTGCCAACATGTCAACTCGGTCGAAACCTCTGGCCAACCAAAGCCCAGTCTAGCAGAGGGCACCCCTCTGGCCCGTCCCCTCGACGCTCGAGCCCTACTCGTTGAAGGGACGTCTACTGCTCTCCCTGTACGAGCACGAGTACCCGTCAAGGGAGGCATAAGATGCGTCTGGATAAATGTCGCATAGTCTCCTTCTCCAAGAAAGTAGTCGGCATCCAGGCCTCGAGTAAAATCGATCACCTTCTGGGAGAAGAGGCTCTCTATAGCCCACATAGATGGCCGAGGCGGCATGGGAACTACCTCCTGCGGTAAACCCAATGTCTGACGTATGAAGCGCTCGCCTAAGAACCAGGCTCGGCAGACCAGGCCCTCGAGTACAAGCCGATAACGAGAAGCCCCCTGAGCGGCGGCAAATTGGTCCCTGACACCCTTAGGCATCATCGCCCAAGGCTACCACGAAATCTGCAAACAAAGAATGCACAGATTATTAGTTGCCATTAGATATGCGATACGAAGCAAAACTGAAGTAAAGTAGTCATAACCATGAGTTTTGAGTTACTTCTATCATGGTCACGGTGTAAAGTACCGACGGAAGAGCGGAAAAGTCTCTGTGGTCCTCCTCAAGCACCTGTCGTCAAACCGATGAGAGTATGGTACAATAGGAGGCATCTCCACCTCCGGCTCTGGGGCAAGGGCGGAAAAATATGCATATACCCACAGCTGCAAAAAGCAAAAGGACAACAGTGAGTATACAACAGATAAACACAGGCAATGTAAAAAGCAAAATATGTGTGCAATGTGCAAAGAATGCAGAATACAGAGAGAATACAGAAAGCATAATGTATAGTACAGTGGACAGAAAGTACAAGTGCAAAGCAGAGATCAGATTGTGTGTGTGCAGTGTACAAAAAGTGCAAAGCAGAAAGCACAGCAGGAAATGCAAAGCAGAAAAGTAAAGCATACCTCTCAGGCTATCTAGTAGCCGCCAACTCTGTTCCCGCTCCTGCGAGATGTCGAGCTCATATATCCGTACAAGGTGGCCAGGCCAGCGCTGCCCCAGTTTTAAAGCCGGACCTAAGACAAGTCCACCAAGGTACTCAAGAGATATAGCCCTATGGTGTTTGCCCTGTTGGCGAACAAAATGGTGTCGAAAAGGAACATCAAGAAGCCTCGGGCGTACTGCTCGATCTCTTCTAGGGTCTCTGGGTCTCTCCCTTTGAAATGCTCTGAGAACCAAGTGTATCGCACCATCCCTGACCGCAAGATACACGAACAAGCCCCCAACAGGTAGATCCAAGCGGCCTCCCACTCGCCCATGTCTGAATCGTAAAGGATTGGATAACCCCTTACCTCTATGCCAGTGAGCACGGCGAAGTTGTGGGGAGTCATCGTCATCTCCCCTGTGGTAGAGAAGTAGAAAGAGTTATTGGTATCCCATCACCTCTCTACCAGTGCACCAAGTAAAGGCCTACTCGCTATATGACGCGATAGCCCCATGCAAAACAAGCCGAAGTCGGCCTCATCGACAATCTGGCGAACGCTGATGGGGAGCTCCATATACCACTCCCTCCCGGATGTGGCTCTGTATCCTCTGATAGAGTGTGAGTCTTCCTGTAGTCAGATGTAGACTTCCCCGAACGCCCCAGAAGGGTGAGTCCCGTTCTGTTCATTTTGGGTTACTACAGCTCGGACTCGAATTGTCGCGGTTCTTAATCTGAACCAAAGAGTCCAAATCCGGCAAATCGTTTTGAGAAAAACAGATTTTTGAAAGAAGTGCCAAACATGGACTGCTTCGCCAGATACAGAGTCGCCACCTAAATATTTTATTTTGGGAAATTTAGGAAACCCTGACTCGGTGCCAAAGGCCACGTGTCCGTCATCACCAAAGTTACCTCGGCTCGGGAACTTGGGTACGATTAGGGAAGGTCAGCTATGAGCACCCCCTCTCGCCCGATCAAAGATCGGCCTCTACTAACCGTGATATCTTGTTTTGAAAACATTATATGTTCTTATTCCGGTTATTAGCCTAGAATTACTATGTTATGCGCACAGCAAACAAGTATAGACTGGATCGCCTGAATTGGAACAAAACATTTCATGTTTGTTTAGAAAGTGGTTTGCTACTCGCAAGTAGGCTTAAAATGTAGATTTTGCCACTCTCGGGTGGGCTTAGAAAAGATGGTTTTGCCACTATCTAGTGGGCTTAAAACTCATAGTTTTAATGCATTATTCCAATTTAGGTAATTCAACCTTCATCCACAGGCATTCAAGCAGTTATATCACATAAGCAACTAACCTCATGGTAATCATGCTGTCATGGCAACACTCACACACATGCAAGGATGCTAAAGCGTAAAAGCTCACCTAGTACTCCAAGCCAAAACAGAAACTAGTTAGTAATCAATACATGATCCTAGTTCATGTTAAGATGGCTAATGCAACACAGGCAAAATGCAGCTACAATAGGCTCGGCTATCCTAAAGATGGCATGTGAAATGCTACAACTAACACGTATTCAATTTGGAATTGAAATACAAATGCAGTTAGAATGATGCGCCGAGCCTGGTGCATGTAAAACAAATGTATGGATGCACGCATGCATAGCATAAGGTATGCTAATTTAAATATGCCCTAATCTACCATCATAAGCGAGTAAATAAAAGGGAAGAAAGACGTGGGGTTGGAAGACATACACACACTCACGCACACTTATTACACAATTGCCCTCTCTCGGAGGGACCAAAAGAACAATACAAATTAATTAACCTACAAGCTAATTAAATATTACAGTCCACTTAATCAATTAACAAATTAACTAAGCTAAGGAAAACAGTAAAAGGCCTCGGGAAGCGGGTCTGATGTAATGCATGCTCGGGCTTGCTCGGAAGTGCACTGCCATGCATAGACTGCCTCTGTTTTCCCTGCTCTGCCCCTCTGAAGACTGCGAAAGTCTCTGAATTGCTTCCCTGGACATTGGGAGACACTACCGGCTGAGTGGAATTGCCACCGGCAGTATGGTGTGATCATCGGCAGAGAATGAATCCATCGGCCACCAATTGATTGCCGGCCGGCACTCTGTGAAGTCGATCGGCAGAAAGTTCCTGCAGAACCTGTTTGACAGCAACAGAGGACAGAGCCTTGCATGGCAATGCAATTCAAGCCATGTATGCACCAACCAAGCCCCTTATCATGTGTATAACTCAAAGGGGCATGATCCTTGGTTCTCGGACCATTAATCGCGCATTTCTATGCGTGATGGCCCAAGAATCAAGTGTGCATTTCCATTTCAAATGTAATGCAAGCTAACAAACAAAGGCCCACTCCCTATCACTTGATCAAGGGACAAGGCATGCATGTTAGATGGAATGCAACCTAGGCATGTTAACTAGTATGCAACGTGGCATGAAAAGGAAGCATACAATGCAATGCGCATTAGGCATACAACCTTAGGAACAAAGCAAACAAGCATGCCACAATTATGCAAACCACTAGAGCATGCAAGATGGAATCTAAGCATACAACATGCTAGGCATTCGACCAAAGGAATGCAAGGCAAATGCAAGTGATTTCAAGCATGCAACATATGCAACCAAAGCATGCAAGCATGGTACAATGTAACAACACTTGAATGACATGCAAGGGATGAACTTACACTATTTGGGATAGCTCTAGATTAGGTCCAAAACAGTGGCTAATGTGCTCAAGAATGAAGGCAAAATGACATGCAAACATGCATGCACTTATGGTCCAACATTTAGACATATTAAAGCAACTTTTAAGCACACTTAAAAGGCACAAACATGGACATATAACCAACATGTTAGACACTAGAAACATGCTAGAAAAGGTGCCCAATCAAACAAGTCATGCAAGTAAGGCATGCTAGAGGGGTTAAAGCTTAAGGCATACAAGAGGTATTGCATGGTGGCTATACAAAGCAAGGCATGAATGACTCCAATGACTTAAAATAGTCCCTTAGCACACCAAATCATGCAAATAAGCTTCACAAAGCTTGGCCAAAACACAAAAGCATGATAGTCTAAATGCTATGCATGTATTGAGGCAAATCATGGCATTACAAGGTAGGTATGTAAAGCAAGCATGGTGTACCAAAACCAACACACAACAATGTTATATCATGGCATAATAAGCATAAAACACAGCCATGGCATGATCAACATGAGCCTAAGCTAGGTGCTCCCTCAAGAGGCAAAAATAATCCTTTTCAAGGACAACAAGGAGAGGGGGTGACCCTCTCCCTCTTGGGACTTCAAAGCACCATCCTCACCACTGAAATCTCTTAAGATTTCAGTGGTGAGGAGGCCCAAACACCAAAGTTCCGGAGCTCACTCAAAATAGCACAAAATGGGGCCTTACAAGGCCTAAGAGGGGTCAAACACCTCCAAACCACAAAACACTCTTAAGAAACTATTTAAAGGACCCAAAAACAGAACTTTTTTATGTTATACACTAAACACAAAAATAGTTACAAGATGGTCAAAAGTAGGATGCAAAAATGGGGTAAAAAGGACTAGTTTCTTACCCTTGAAGCCTTTCTTCAACAATGGTGATCTTGTTGCTCCTTCAAGCTCAAATCCAGCCAAGAACCTCAAGAACAACCTCTGGTCCTCCAAGAAACCAAGAAAAGGTGTAGCACTATGTGTTTGTGTGCAATAGTAAGACACAAACACACTTATACACACACAAGAGAGAGATATAAAGATAGGATATGTATGAAACCCTAAACCTAAAACCAGAGCTCCTCTCACAAAGTTGTCTAACCCTAATGCCAAGAGAGGAAGCCTCTTCTTATAGGCAACTCCCTCTTGTAAGGCTTACAAGACAAGCCATCCAAGAGGGAAATCCCTCCATACACGTGTATAAAGGGGGACAGAGTGGGTGCCAGCTATCACAACTGGCACAAAATATCTACTAAAAGTAGATGAACAGTGATCGGCCATTCAAAATTGTCATTTTGACAAAATAAATGGCCGACCGGCAACAAAGAGTGCCGACCGGCAAAATATATTGCCGATGGAACAAAATCACTGGCCGGTGGCCTCAAGCCATGGCCGGTGATGTGTGGGGATGCCTCAAAAGGCATTCCCTGCCCCTTCAAGGAAAAACACAAGTGTTTAGTGCAAAACCAGACACTAAATAGTCGAGTTCGGAGATCTTAAGGCAAGGCGCGTAGCCGAGACCTTCGAGAACTCCAAACGAACACAAACATGGATGATCACCGGGTGTTCAAACGGTGACGTCCAAGTCTTGAGGACGGTCAAAAATGGGGTGTCTACATCAGAATGAACAGATGAAAGGCAGTGTAAGAACTACAATGCAAGAGCATGATCTATGCAAGAAATGCAAGTTACATTGAGGAAAATGTAAGAACGCAGTATATACCTCAGTGGCGCCGTAGGATAAATGGGACTCCAGCTCTCGTAGCAAGAGATCCTCTAGCATGCCTCATGCAAACCCTCTGAAATGACGGATCGTGTCGGGCTGTAGTACATGTGTCTCAGGATGATATGACTCTGGGTCAAAGGGTCAAACCCTGGGTGGTAGTGGTACAGGCTCAGGATCCGCCTCCATCCCTGAGGAAACTCCGTCATGTGGTATGTCGTTCGCCATTTGGAAAGATAAGAAAGTGGGCGAAAAATAAGGAAAATGGATGGAAAACGCCAACAGTCAACCCTAAGAAAGAGAAAATGGGAGAAAAAGTCAAAGCCTGAGAAAAGGCACCAAACTCAAGAGAAACTCGAGGTAGACAAACCTCAAGTGGTGAAAATAAAGAAAAAAACACCGAAATCAAATTTCAATCGGTTCAAAACAAAGGAAATCAAGAGGTTTTAGCAAATCAACTTCGCGTGGGGCATTGGAAAACGCGTATAAAACTCAAATTTGGAGAAAAGAAAGATCTAGAGTGAGAGAGGGATGAATTTTGGCTAGGGAGGAGTGAGGAATTAAAGTTTGGAGGTGTAAATATAAAGACCCAAGGCAAAATGACCAAAATGGCCCCGAATTGCCATCGGTGGCCGACAACCACCATTGGTGGCCGACAACCTTCAAGTGTGGTTGACGGGTGGCCGACGACCTCCCCTTGTGGCCGACAGGTTCCCAGTGCTCCTACAGTGGGTCTTGATGCTGTTTTGTGTCTTTTATTTTCACGAAGTGCAAGAAAAGTTCACTTTTGAGTTCAAATTAGCGCTGCGGAAGTTCTAAACCGTGTCTTCGGCGCATGATGGTTCATCGCTGACCCACATCAATGAGGTGTATCCTTTTTTGAACATATTGTAACTCTTCCGAGAGGTAAATCGAGAGTTGCTGAGTTGGTTTTATCAAGTACGCTTTTGCCACTGCATAGAATATGCATTTCTCTGTTTGCTGCATAGAACGTGCACTTCTCCATTATTGCATAGAACATGCTTCTACTTTTTCATGCGTAAAACATGCATAGGACATGCTTCCAATTCATCTCGCATAGAACATGCTTTGTATTGTGCATAGAACATGCACTCGTACTATGTTATGCTTGTTGAGTTTCTTTCTTATGTAGGCACAATATTGTATGTACGGTTCATTCAGAGGAGTTCCAGGTGAGATCATTCATGTTCTTCGATTTACCCTGTTTTGGTTGAAAACATTTGGATGTGTTCGATGTTTATCACCACTCTCTTTTTTTCATGCGTAAAACATGCAGAGGACATGCTTTCAATTCATCTTGCATAGAACATGCATTGTATTGTCCATAGAACACGCACTCGAACTATTTTATGCTTGTTGAGTTTCTTTCTTATGCAGGCATGACATTGTATGTACGGTTCATTCAGAGGAGTTCCAGGTGAGATCATTCATGTCCTTCGATTTACCCTGTTTTGGTTAAAAACATTTGGATGTGTTCCGATGTTTATCACCACTCCCTGTTTTGGTTAAAAACATTTGGATGTGTTCTGATGTTTATCACCCCTCCCTGCTTTGGTTAAAAACATTTGGATTGGTTCTGATGTTTATCACCGCTCCCTGTTTTGGTTAAAAACATTTGGATGTGTTCCGATGTTTATCACCACTCCTCGCTTTGGTTAAAAACATTTGGATGTGTTCCAATGTTTATCACCACTCCCTACTTTCATTAAAAACATTTGGATGTGTTCCGATGTTTATCACCACTCCTTGTTTTGGTTACAAACATTTGGATGTGTTCCGATGTTTATCACCGCTCCCTTTGGTTAAGAACAGTCGGGTGCATCCCGGTGTTTACCCCATCCCTTCTCTCCTTCCGCATGCAATGCGTTAGGATCTTGTTTGACATCTCGGGTGCACCCGACGGTTGTGTTATTCTTTGCCTTTCCTGCGTGATGCGTAGTTAAGTTTGCATAATTTTCTTACATCCTTTCTGTGTGAAATATGGTTTGGCTCGTGATTCTCACGTGTGGCGTGTTTGATTATTTCTTTTCATGTTAGAGGTTGCTATACCTTACTTCAGTTTGTTTGACTGTAGCATTTCTTTGCATAACATTTGCATCTAGATGCTTCATTACAGCCTCATTGCATGATCATAAGTTATGTTTTTGCATCGTGCATATCACTTGCATCTTGTTGGCTACCAGTGGTAGCCAACAGCCACCAGTCGTGGCCGACGGCCATTGGTCGCTTTTTCCAGATATTTGTTGCCAGCTGTGCCAACTGTTGCTCACTAAGCTGCATCTTTATACACGTGTATGGTGAGATGTTCACAAGCTCAAGACTTGTTTTTCTATATATAGAGGGTGTCCTCCCTCATTTTTGAGGGTTAGCATTTTTAGAACAAAAATATCTCTCTCTCTAGAATTCTCTCTCTCTCTCTCTCTCTCTCTCTCTCTCTCTCTCTCTCTTGTTATTTTGCACATATTTGCTTAGTTTCTCTTAGCTTTTGCATATCAACCCCTAATCAAATACTCTCACCTTCGGGCTGAGATTACTTGGAGCCTTATTTGAGCTATAAAACGAGGTTTGAGCTTGGTTTGTTGCCTATTTTGTGCCTTAGCTTCAAGAGGTATAACACTTGTTATTTAAGCTTGTTTTCAATACTTGTTTTGTCATCTTTTCAAACTGTTTTTAGGCTAATTTTGAACTGTCAAAAACTTTATTTTTGTGACTTAAAAGTGTTGGTTTGAGGTCTCTTTGAGTTAGGGGGTGGTCCACCCTTCTTGCTCCTTTGTTTGTTAAGCTCTTATACCATCTTTTCATTACTTTCAAACCAACTTTTTTGGGCCTTTTAACCAGTGAATTTCAGAGGTTTTTTAGTGGTAAAAACCTTGCTTTGAAGTCCAAAATTGGAGGGCTTAGCCTCCCTTCCTTGTGTCTTGTTTGCATGCCTAGATAGTTTCATATGTTAGCATGTTTTTCTAGCTTAACTTAGCTTAAGTCCAGCATGTTTTTGCTTCTGAAATAACCTGTTTTGGGCTAGTTAGTTCAGTTGAGGCTTGTATTGCATAGTTGAAGTGTTAATTCCTTCACTAGCTTGATGTTTTAGTGCTTTAATCATCATTCTTTTGAGTTAATAGGATCTTTTAGTGTTGTTTTACACTTTATTTCAGCACTTAAAATCTCTGCAATCTCCCTCCATTCTTCACTCTTTTGTTTTCTTTGAAAGTGGTTTTAAACCCCTTGTTTGCCTAAATGTGAAATGGAGGTGTTGCACCTAATGGTTTAATTCCTTAGGGGGTTCATTACCAACAGTGTAATGACTCTTTCATGCCCAAAGCAACTCGTTGTTTGAGCCATCTTTCCATTAGAGGACACTCACTAATGGACTTAATTGATTAAAGAATGAATCGGTAATGTAAAATGAGTAAACAAAATGAACAAGTAAAAGAGGCAAGATAAGCATCTTTCGTGTTGCATTGCATGTGTTTGAATCGGACATTAATTCGAACATAAGAAAAATGGGACATTTCATGCTCAAAAGTGATGAAATGTGCTACTTTCCTTGGTCACCATCACCCTTGATCATGCATGATAGGGTAGTGGTCTTTTTGGTCTTGTTTGTGCATTAATTGAACTTGTACAAACTTGGTTCCTTAGCCATCATGCAGGGAAATTGCTTGATTGATGGTTTAAGGGCCAAGAGTTACACTCCTTTGAGCTTGTTTGATGATAAGGAGGGTAACAGTACAAACAACCCTTGAGAATACACTGTTTTGCCTCTGTTTGCTCTCTGTTGCAGCAAAAGGAAGTTCAGGGCAACAGTGGCTGACCGGCCATCAGCAGTGGCCGACGGCCACCAGAAGTAGCCAACCGGCCATCAATGAAATTTGCACAGTATGTTGGTAAGGTAGAGCAGAGGCATTCTGGGAGTTAGCAACATTGTTGGTATTCAAATGTGCAAACAGAGGTGTTCAGTGGCAATGCGGTGGCTTTTCGGGTGGAGAAACCGAGCATGCATGCATCCCTCACTTCCTGAGGCCTTTTAGTTTCTTTGCTTAGTTAGTTAGTTGTAGCTAATTCATGCAAACGTTGTAATTATTTAAGTAGATTAGTTAGTTAATTTATGTTGTAATTAATTAGCTTAATCGCTTTGTAATTAATCAATTAAGTATTTAGCTAATTAAATCGATTTGTAATATTTAATTAGCTTAATTAGCCTAGCTAGTTAGCTCTTATTCATTCAGACCCTCCTTCGCGAGGGCGTAATGTTGTAAATGTTGTAATAAGTGTACGTGCATGTGTGTATGTCTTCCAACCCACGTCTTTCTCTCTTTTTTTTAATCGTTTCGATGGTTAGATTGGGGACATATTTCAATTAGCATATCACATGCTTGCATCCATTCATTTGTCTTGCATACACCGAGACTCGGCGCATCATTCAAACTGCATTGCACTTTCAATACTTCTTTGAATACGTGTTTAACCGCATGTTGTTCAAATCGATCCATATGCCATATTAGTAGTCGAGCCTATTAATTTCATATTGCATGTATTGCATTGGACATCTTGTATAGTTAGGATTTTTCTAACTAGTTTATGTTTTGGCTTGGAGTACTCGGTGAGTTTTTAGGCTTTAGCATACTTGTATGAGTGTGATTGTCATATTGCCATGTTTTGCATGCTTGCCATTGTAGACACCCCATTTTTGACCGTCCTCAAGATTTAGACGTCATCGTTTGAACACTCGATGATTTTGTATGCTCGTGTTCATCTTGAGCACCCAAAGTTCTTGGCCGAACGCCTTGTCTTTGGTGTCTTTGAACCTTATATGCTTTGTGCTTGGTTGTGGACCAAGAGCTTGTTGTTTCAAGTCTGGAGGAGAGGGTGGCCTGTCGGCCAGCCCCATAGCCTATCGGCTATGATTTGTGCCTGTCGACCATAAGTGGTGGTTGGTCGGCCACATTGATGGCTGGTCGGCTACCAGTGGTGGCCGACAACCATTTTTCTCCTTTGTTAGATATTTGTTTGCCAACTATGCCAGCTATTGCTCACTGAACTATATCTCCATTCACGTGTATGGTAGGATGAATTCAAGCTCAAACCTTTTTTTTCTATATATAGGGGGTGTCCTCCAGCATTTTTTAGGGTTAGAAATTTTGTATCAAAAATCTCTCTCTCTCTCTCTAGACTCCTCTCTCTCTCTCTCTTGTTATTTTGCATACATTTGCTTAGTTTCTCTACACTTTTGCATATCAACCCTTGACCAAACACTCTCACCTTTGAGTTGAGATCTCTTGGAGCTTTGTTTAAGCCTTGGAAGGGGATTTGAGCTTGAGTTAGTGGCTAAATTGTACTTTGCTTCAAAGGTATTGAACTAACCTTATTTTAGCTTATTGTGCATACTTGATTTTCCATCCTTTTCAATTGCTTTAAGGTTGTTTTTGAAGTGTAAAAAACTCTGTTTTGAGGCATAGAAATAATGGTTTGAGTCCTTGTGAGTTAGGGGGTTGTTTCCTCCTTTTGTTCCTTAGCTTGTGAAGCATTTTGTGCCCTCTTTAATCACCTTTAAATCAAACTTTTTGGGCCTTTTAACCACTAAAAATCTAAGTTATTTCATTGGTAAAAACCTTGCTTTGAAGTCCAAAATTGGAGGGGTTAGCCTTCCCTCATTGTGTTTTGTTTGCATGCCTAGATAGCTTAACATGTGAGCATGTTTTTCTAGCTTTTTATAATTTGATCTCAGCATATTTTTGGTACTGTTTTGACTTGTTTTAGCTCTGTTTGGGGCTGGTTTAGTCCTTTGAGGCTTGCATTGCATGGTTGTAGTGTTAATTTCTTCATTAGCCTGGTGTTTTAATGCTTTAGTCATCTTCATTTTGAGTTGAAAGCATGCTTTATTGTTGTTTTGCACTCCATTGCAACACTTTAAATATCTGCAACCTCCCTCATTTCTTTACTTTTTCATTTGCTTTGAGGGTTGGTTAACCTTCAGGTTGTGTTTAAGCTTGAGATTGAGGTTCGTGCTTAATGGTTTTAATCCTCTTTCGGGGGTTTCTACTAACCAAAGGCATGACCTCTCCCTTGCCTTAAATCATCCCTTGGTTGACACCTCTTCCATTAGAGGACACTCACTTTTGGACTAATCAATTAGAGAATGGATTGGTAAGCTAAAATGAGTAAATAAAAATGGACAAAGTAAAAGAGGCAAGATAAAGCATCTTTTGTGTTGCATAGCATGTGTTCGGATTGGACGTTAATTCGAACACGAGGAAAATGGGACATTTCATACTCAAAGTGATGAAACGTGTCACTTTCCTTGCTCACCATCACCCTTGATCATGCATGATAGGGTAGTGGTTTTGTTGAGTCTTGTTTTGCACTCATTAAGTTTGTACAAGCTTGGTTTCTTAGCCATCATGCGTGGAAAATGCTTGGTTGATGGTTTGGGGGCCAAGAGTTACACTCCTTTGAGCTTGTGTAATGATAAGGAGGGTAACAGTACACACACTCCTCGAGAATACACTGTTTTGCCTCTGTTTGCTCTCTGTTGCAGCAAAAAAGGAAGTTCAGGGAAGGGGTGGCCGACCAACCACCAGTAGTGGCTGACCGGCCACCACCAGCAGCCGACCGGCCACCAATGGTAGCCGACCAGCCACCATTAGTAGCCGACCGACCATCAATGAAAAATTGCACAAGTGTGCTCCTGAGTTGGAGCAGAGGCATTCTGGAAGTTGGCAGCATTGTTGGTGATAAAAAATGTACAATCAGAGGCTGCAATGGCAAGGCAGTGGATTTTCAGGAAGAAACCAACCAAGCATGCATGCGTTTCTTGCCCTCGAGGCCATTTGATTGCTTTAGTTAGCTTAAAATAGCTAGTTAATTCAAGTATTGTACTTAATTAGTTAGTGTAACTAATTATTCAATTCGTTTTGTAAAATTTAATTATCTTAAGATAAGTTAGTTAATTCATTTCAATTGCGTTATAATAGTTAGCTTAATTAGCGTAACTAGTTAGCTTATTCATTCGGACCCTCTTTTGTGAGGGCATAATGTTGTAATAAGTGTGCGTGTGTGTGTGCATGTCTTTCAACTCCACGTCTTTCTCCCTTTTATTTAACCGCATTAGATGGTTAGATTAGGGACATTTTCAATTAGCATACCTTATGCTTGCATGTTTACATCTATTCATTTGTATTGCATGCACCGAGGCTCAGCACATCATTCAAACTGCATTGCAATTTCAATACTTCTTTGAATACGTGTTTCAAAGCATGCTATCAAAGTGTTGCAAATACCATGATTAAGTAGCTGAGCCAATTTAGTTACATCATTGCATGTGCTACATTAGGCATCTTGTATAGTTAGGATCATGCATCTTTCTAACTAGTTTTTGTTTTGGCTTGGAGTACTCGGTAAGTTTTTTGCACTTTAGCATACTTGCATGAGTGTGATTGCCATGTTGCCATATCTAGCATGCTTGCCATAAGGCTATGTGCTTAAATGCTAAACTGCATGAATGCCTATGGATGAAGGCTTGTTGCTTGAATTGGAACGATTCAACAAATGTGTGTTTTAAGCCCGCTTTGTTGTGGCAAATCATGTTTTAAGCCCACTATGTTTGGTGGTAAATCCGCGTCTTTAAGCCTGCTTGAGGGTGGCACATTCAAACCATTTTCGAAAACAAACACGAGTAGAATTGTTCCAAGTCTCGCGACTAGTCTATACTTGTGTGCGTTACATAGTAAAGCTAGTTTAATAATCAGAACAAGAACACATAATGTTTATGAAAGAACATATCATGATTAGTAGAGGCCGATCTTTGATCGAGCTAGCAGGGGTGCTCATTTTAGGACCTTCCCTTCTCATACCTAAGTTCCCGAGCCGAGGCAACTTTGGTGATGACGGACACGTGGCCTTTGGCACGAGTCAGGGTTTCCTAAATTTCTCCAAAAATAAAATATTTAGGTAGCAACTCTGTAATCTGGCAAAGCAATCCAATTTTGGCATTATTTGATTGAAAATCGATTTTCCAAAATGATTTGCCGGATTTGGACTCTTTGGTGTTTATCAGTTTCACATTGCACTTGTGAGACTAGATTCAGAACCGCGGGAGTCCGAACTGTGAGACCTTCTTTTCAAACCCTTTCCAAAAGGTGGGGGCATGGAAAAAGGCGAGTCCACAACCATGAGGCTATGTGCTTAAATGCTAAACTGCATGAATGCCTATGGATGAAGGCTTGTTGCTTGAATTGGAACAATTCAACAAATGTGCGTTTTAAGCCCACTTTGTTGAGTGGCAAATCATGTTTTAAGCCCACTATGTTTGGTGGCAAATCCGCAACTTTAAGCCCACTTAAGGGTGGCAAATTCAAACCATTTTCACAAAAACAAACATGAGTTGAATTGTTCCAAATTGAGCAAACTAGTCTATACTTACGTGTGCGCGTCACATAGGAAAGCTAGTTTAATAATCGGAGTAAGAACACATAATGTTTATAAAAACATCATATCATGATTAGCAGAGGCCGATCTTTGATCGGGCGAGCGAGGGGTGCTCATTTCAGGACCTTCCCCTCTCGTACCTAAGTTCCCGAGCTGAGGCAACTTTGGTGATGACGGACACGTGGCCTTTGGCACGAGTCAGGGTTTCCTAAATTTTTCCAAAAATAAAATATTTAGGTGGCAACTCTGCATCTGACAAGGCAGTCCAATTTTGGCATTATTTTATTTAAAATTGATTTTCCAAAAAGGTTTGCCGGATTTGGATTCTTTGGTGATTATCAATTTCACATTGCACTTTGTGATATTAGATTCAGAACCACGGCAGTCCGAACTGTAAGGCCTTCTTTTCAACCCTTTCCAAAAGGCGGGGCGTGGAAAAAGGCGAGTCCACACCTACATCTTGAAGCAAGAAGGAAACAAGTCAGAAAAATCACCGACAACGAAACAATGATCCGTTGAGAATAAATGAAAGCCCTCGTCGTGCTCTACGTTTTGGTATATGGAACTAGGGGTCAAAGATGTATAGAAATAGATGAAATCATGGCTAAAAAGCTTAAGAAAGCAAAAATGATTCAAGGAAAAAGAAAAGGGAGTGAAAAGTGAAGAGATTTGATCCCAAAAGTGACTTTTAAAAGACTGGATTCTGCGCAGTCCACTCGAGTGTTAAAAGTTGCTCTTGAGACTATGCTCACAGCACATATTTGTAAATTTCAAATAGGAATAACTATCTCGTCCGAACTCCGTTTAGGATTGTTCTTGTGTCCAAATTGAAGTCCTAGAAGTAAGCTTTCTATTGGCTTTAGCATCACATCAAGATTAAAAGTGTTGAAAGAGAAATGATAAAAGAGTGAAGACTACTCAATGACAACTATTCGAGTTTGGAGTTTTTGATTCAATCTCACCCAACCACTATGATAATACCTCAACCAAAGCTCAAATATCGACTAAGAAGGTTCCCAATCAAGATATTCAAAGAGTCAAATATAATTCCATTATAACAGGAAGTATAGAGTTCTACAGATCCTGATTTAGACCCAATTCATTTAGTACTTTTAAATCCGGGAAATCATATTTGTGACGGTTGTTCCTTTCTCTTCATGTTTGGTTTTGGCTTCAAGGGTCGACACCATCCTTGTTGGTGTCGACACTGCCTTCTTTTCCTTGCCTTGTTCTACTCCAAGGGTTGACACCAGCCTTAGAGGTGTCAACACCATCTTGCTGATGTGTTCCTAGATCGTTACTGAAATTTATGGTCGACACCTGCCTTTAGTGGTGTCGACACTTGCCTTTTCTTGTTGGCCTTTGGGGTCGACACCAGTCTGGGAGGTGTCGACCCTTGTCTATTGCAGAATCTGGGTTTACCTACTGAAATTTAGTGTCGACGCCTCTAGTCCGAGGGTCGACACCTTGTCTACTGCCAGCATTGACAATTTATATCATCTCTTTCTGAATGGTCGACACCACCGACATGAGGGTCGACCCCTGTGAGTTTCTTTCCAGATTTTAGTTTGATTTGGGCCTTATTCTTGGGGATTTTGACTTGTTCTTTTGGGTTGACCTTGGCAATTGATTTTACTTTAACCTAGTACTATAAATAGGGTCCTCACTTACCCTTTTCTTTACTTTATCTTCCCTCTTTCGTCTCTCACCCGTAACTCTCTTTGTTTCCCTCAAAACTCACCTTCTCTCACTTAGATATTCAGATCTACTCACTTAGAGGTGTCTCCTTCCCTTGATCCATTTAGATTAAGTGCAGAGCTTGTCGAGGGCTTTGTTTTGATCAGAGCATATCATCATTTCATTTATGTTGACTTTTGGATTTTTTCTTCCTTCTTCCTCTTCTAAGTTTGAGGTAAGGATTCTTCACAGCTCCTTATGGGTTTAAACTAGCTATTTGTTTTAATAAAACCACCTTGTGAAAGAAACGGACTTTTGAACAAATCTTGGGTTTTGGGTCAAAAAAATTTTTTAAAAAAAAATGAGGGGTTTCAAATGGTGTCAAGAAAATGGTTATGGGATTGGAAATGAGGTGTAGAGGTAACAAAATGGTAGGTTTTGATATTTGGAAATGGATTTTGAAAGAAAAAGGAATTTTTGCCCTAAATGTTGATTTTGTGTAAATGATTGGTATTAAGGTTGGAAATACAGAATTTAATTGTTATTGATGAAGATGGTGGAGTTGGGTACGTATTACCACTCGCATATTGGAAATTGAAAAGTTTACCTTTATTGAAATTATTTTGTCTATTTAGAGATACATGTTTTGGGCTATCAGTTGAGGATAGCTATGATTGTTGTAGAAATTACATGAAAACTAGAAGAATGAAAACTATTTCTCATTCATTCACATTGAACATTGTCATATAAATACATATTTGAGATATTTATTATTTTGAGAAAATGGTGAATATTTAGTGAATCTGGGTAGGGGGTGTGGTTACTATGATAAATTGGCTTATGTGTCCTTAGTGAAAGACCAAAAACCCGCGCAGATAGGTGTCGAGCCTTCCAATTAATATCGGTAAAAATGACAAAAGAGTAGTGCTTATATAGCCTGCTAGCAGACATGTACCTAAAGATTCACAGAGTTGTATTCACATTCCTGTTTTCCTTGAAAGGGAATCGTTTTTATGAAGTTGTAATATAGACCTAGCATTTCATGGTTTTGAAAAAGTTGTAAAACATTTTGGCATGAGCATTGCATATGCATTCAACTTACAGCTTTGTTGAGATTCATGCATTGTGTTGAATTATTTCTACTGGACTTTGGCTCACCCTATGTGGGAAAAACATTTCAGGTGCTGATGATATGTCTCCGTTAAGACACTAACTTAGGAGGACTTGGAGCAAGGCTTCATTTTGTTATTTTTCTATTTGTTTTATACAAGCCAAGGGTTTTTATATGTATTGGCATTTAAATCCATTTTGTTGTAACCAAGTACTAATTTGGAAAGTTTTAATCCTTTAGGGAATTCTCTTAATTGTTTATATTTCATTTTACTCCTCACTATGTAACACATGCTACGGATTCAGGGTTAGACTTATAAATGTATACTAACATGTGTTGCTCTTTTGTACAAGAAATTGGAACTTATGGAAGTTAATCATTTCATTGTGTGATATTATTTAATTAATATTGTAGATGGGTTATTGTATTTATTAGGGGCGTTACAGCATCACTATACCCTTCTAGTACCGTTGGATATCTGGTATATTGCTGCCCATATTCCCGAGTGTACCAGAGATAACCCAACACCCGTATAATGCCCTTCCGATGCGTAACATTAGGATTATTCGTGTATCTACTAAGCCTGCTAACAAAGTAGGCTATATACAACCTTGTATAGCTCATCAGATACATCAAACTCCCAATGACCCAAGAATATTCTAGTTGAGAGACACTCTCACCTTTATTCTTGGTCAAGTGTAGACTCAAGTCTACCGGTGTCCTAGACACACTTGTATCTAATTTACCAAATTTCTCAAGTATCTTCTCAACATAATAAGATTGATAAAGTACAATACAACCAGATGTTTTGGTAGTCTTAATACCTAGAATCACATTTACAAGGCCCATATCTTTCATGTCAAACTTAGAGTTTAACAATCTTTTGGTAATTCTAATAATTTTATTATTACTACCAACAATGAGTATGTCATCAATGTGTAGACACAAAATGACATAACCTCTGTCAATGTCGTTGACATATACGCATTTATCACACTCATTGATTCTAAACCCATTGGACAACATAGTATTGTCAAACTTCTCATGCCATTGCTTAGGAGCTTGCTTCAAACCATACAATAATTTGACAAGCTTATAGACTTCTTATTTTGCCCTAGAGCTAAAACCCCCTTAGGTTGCTTCATGTAAATTTCTTTATCTAAATCTCCTTTTTATAAAGTTGTCTTTATATCCATCTGATGTATCTACAGACCACGTAAAGCTGCTATCGTAATCACTATGCGAATGGATGTAATCCTTGTCACAGGTTAATACAGATCAAAATAATCCAAGCTTTCTCGCTACCTATACCCTTTGATAACCAACTTAGCTTTATACTTATCAATTGACCTATCTACTTTCATCTTTCTTCTAAAGATCCACTTACTCCTCGAGGCCTTACTGCCTGGGGGTAGATCAACTAACTCTCAGGTATGGTTCTGTAAGATGGAGTCAATCTCACTCTTAATTGCTTCTTTCCACAAATGACTTTCAGGTGAAGTCACAGCTTCATGGAAAGTTTAAGGTTCTCCCTCTAATATATAAGTCAAGAAGTCCGGGCCAAAGGACTTAGAAGTCCTAGCCCTTTTACTCTTTCTTAGCTCATCTACTTCCTCAGCTTGGTCACTATCACTATGATCATCTTCAAGTTCCTTCTCATAACTTTGATCCTCTCATCGAGTTCGGCAAGGAAACACATCCTCAAAGAAAGATGCATTCCTTGACACCATAATGGTATTCTTGTGCATATCTGAAATATCAGACTTGTACACAAGAAACCTATATACACTACTATTCTGTGCATAACCAACGAACATACAATCTACGATTTTCGAACCTATCCTAACCCACTTGGGTATAGGTACCGCCACTTTTGTAAGACACCCCCCACATTCGTAAGAAATTATAAGAAGGCTTGCAACCTTTCCATAATTCATACGGAGTCTTGTCCACTTTCTTCCAAGGTATTCTATTCAGAATATAATTCGTGGAGAGAATTTCCTTCCCCCATAAGTTTTGTGGCAACCCAAAACTTATTAACATTGCATTCATCATTTCCTTAAATGTCCTATTTTTCTACTTAGTAACACCATTTGACTGAGGGGAATAAGGTGCTATGGTTTGGTGGATAATTCCAAATTGAGCACAAATCTCAATAAATGGCAATTCATAATCTCCACCATTTTCACTTCTTAGAGCTTTAATCTTTTGGCTCTGTTGATTCTCAACTTCATTCTTAAAAATAATAAATTTACCAATCGCTTCATTTTGGCTTTTAAGCAAATAAACACAACAATATTTAGCGTAATCATTAGCAAAAGTAATGAAATACTTGTTGCTACCAAGTGATTGTACGAATTTCAAGTCACACACATCACTATGCACTAAATCTAAATGCTCGGAACTTCTTTTAATAGAATGAAATGAAGTCCTAGTCAATTTTGCTTCTACACAAGTCTCACACTTGTGATTTGGATTAATCTTGAAATGATATGTGATTTAACTTAATTAATCTATGCAGAGAGTCAAAATTCATGTGACCTAGTTTACCATGCCACAATTTAGGGGACTCAAGCATATAAGCAAAAGAAGAAGCTTTCTCATTCATCTTAGGGATAATAGTCATTACATTGAGTTTAAACATACCGCCCGACATATATCCCATACCTACATAGACTCCTCTTTTGGTCAACGCGACCTTGTTAGACTCAAACATCATACAGAAGTCATGCTTGCTTAAGAGAGACCGTGAGACAAGGTTCTTACGAATGTCCGGCACAAATAGGACATCATTCAAAGTTAGCTCTTTTCTTGAAGTCATCTTCAGGACCAAATTGCCTTTACCTTCAATAGTTGAGGTCACAAAATTCCCCATGAACAACTTCTCACCATTTGAAATTGGTTCGAAAGTTGTAAATATCTTTCTCTCAGCACAAATGTGGTGAGTGGCTTCAGTGTCTACCCACCATTCATTCGGGTTGGACCCCACCATGTTCACCTCTGAGATCATAGCTAATAAATGCATGTCTCCTACATCTTGTGATAGATCCTCCATTTTAGCCATGTGGGCCCTGCTTTTGTTCTGTGGAGGGTTCTTCGTTTAAGGCTTCTTCTTCTTGCAGCAATCAACCGCTCGATGCACATTGCTTCCACAGTTAAGCACTTTACATTGAAACTAAAAGTACATTCATGTGGCTTGTAGACCGGCCTTTTGGAGACTCTACCTCTAGCCCCCAGCTTTAAGCTTTGGTCTGTTGATGGCTTATTCTTCACTCTCGAGGATTGGCTATGCTTAATTACATTTGCTTTCACAACAGGGGTACTCCCCCCTTTCTTCTTGTTGTCCTCCTCAATGCGAAGCCTGACAATGAGCTCTTCGACTGTCATCTCCTTTCGTTTGTGCTTCAAATAGTTCTTGAAGTCCACCAGCCATTAGGAAACTTCTCCATCAAAGCAACTGCCTGGAATGATTCACTCAGTAACATTTTCTCTGTATGAATATCGTGCAGAATAACTTGAAAATCTTAGACTTGGCAAATAACGGTTTCAGAGTCTACTATTTTAAGGTCTAAAAATCGGCCAACGACAAATTTCTTTGCTCTAGCATTCTCGGTCTTGTACTTCTTGTCCAAAACATCCCACAACACTTTTGCTGACTTCTTAGTATAAAACATGTTGAATAGTGTATCTACCAAGCCATTCAGAACATAGTTCCAGTAAAGGAAGTTCGTCTGCTTCCAAATATCTAGAGCCATGAGCTTCTGCTTGTCTTGCTCATTCTCTTCCACGGTTGGTGGATTCTCACTCAAAAACCTTGCAAGACTAAGACTAGTCAGCTAGAACAACATCTTTTGCTACCACCTCTTGAAATTCACTCTAGTGAACTTCTCCGGGCACTCATGATGGTTGAGTGGTCCTCTCAAAACAACAGGAGTAGCAAGAGGATTGACCACAAAGATCACAGCAAATGGATTTATCACAGACGTCACAACAAGGGTTGGCAAGCCATTTGACCTGGGTTCTAATCCCTACTAATATTAGTAGCACAGCAGTAACAACATCAGTTACAGTTGCCATTTTTGAAAAATACAACTGAATTTCACTATTTTGTGTTTCCAGAAACTAAACTTAACACTAGAAAATCCCAAAGTCGGAAATTTAATTCAAACTAGTCTCACCACTTACCCTAGAATCAAACTTGGCCAAGAAAGTTTCCATGAAGATCAGAGGGGTCACACTGGTCCCACTTAAGACCTAGTTTGTCACAATCCAAACCTACCCCTAAAAGTTTGGTTCACAACCGGTCAATAATCACACGATTACCTACGGCCTCATATAGAAAACAAATGTTTTTAATAATTGGGGCCTTCAGAGGAAGCAAATATAAGAAATAATGTCCATTGAGCGGTGTTTAAATGGTCATGATAAAATACGTATACATATAGGAGTCAAGACATTAAGTTACACATCAACAAAACCAACATGACAATACCGGACAAAAGTCTTAACATAGACATAAAGTCAAAAGACAACAGCTCCATCTTGGAGTTTTAACACAACAGGTCCTCATAAGCAATTTCCTGAGGCTAACTCTAAGGTTGATCACCATGCTGATCACCTACATACATACAACATAGGGGGTGAGCGACACTTAATGAATAATAGTAAAGTAAAGAGAATCAAATGAATAATCTTAAATTAAAAAAAAAAAAGCATATTATGTGAATACAATACTTTTCCAAAATTTCATCCTTCATAACACGATCAATGGTCACATCTATAGGATGGCCTCGGGCCCAACATATTATGGAACAGCGTTAGGCCCAACATATAACATAACGGCCTCGGGCCCAATCATATATCACAGCAGTCTCGGGCCCAATCATATATCACAATGGCCTCGGGCCCAATCATATATCATCATATCATTAACAGAACAGCCTTGGGCCCAAGCACATCATAGCATAAACGGAACGACCTTAGGTCCTTATTGCACATGTCATATAACGTTCATAAAACTCATGCATTTCGATCAAAACACAATATCATAATAAGTCACCGTACCTAGATCAAAATAATCAATTAAGCACATATCTTTACAATACTATTACTCACAGTGCGTTTGATCTTGCGGCGTTTCCTTTGCCACATAACCTACACAAAACATGTCTCACACACACATTCGATAAATCATTTGTTCGTTTCGTACACTTTTCTTTTAGTGATTCAAAACCTTTTTCAATGGTTTCTAATCATCATTTCATTTTATGGACGGTTTAGATAAGGTCGAGAATGCATTCAGAAAGTTGAAGAGGTCAACACAAGAAAGCAAGATTTTTTCGTGCTTGGCCGCTCGTGCGGCAGGTCCAACCGCTCAAGCGGTCATGCCCCACTCGTGAAGAAGTGTGAGCCGCTCGAGCGTATAGAATGCAACCCACAGATTTTGTTCATGTTCCGCTCGTGCGGAGCTCGCAACCGCACGAGCAATCTGGGCAAAATCCAAACAGTCTGAAAATGGCACAAAAATGCAATCCTCCATACTCATTCCCAAGCCCAAATTCATGCAAAACTAATTCAAAATCATTATATACTAACATGATTCAAGTGTAATTTCAACTCAAACACATCATTCTTGCTTCAATGTCAAATTCAAGGTCTCATCTTTTTCATACATTCATGAATTACATAATCAAGCTCAAAATACATATAAACATGGATGATCTTTCAACAAATCTTTGTTGTATGAACAATCTAGAGCTTATTTCGTGAATTATTCACAAGATTGAACTCAATTCAAACCAGGTTGAAGAGATTAAGGTTCCATTTCTTGAATTTAGTTCAAAAAATTACATATCTCAAAGCCCTAACTCATATAAGTAGATTTCCATACTTTAGCTCAAATCTATGGTTTTCCCCTTGAATCTCTTCTAAATCCCTAGCTTCTCCTCTTTCTCTCTCTCTAACTCACTCTCTAGCAAAAGCTCTCCACAAACTGATGGACTCAAGAAGCTATATACATATATCCCACTTAAGCTAATTAACATAATTAAATCATTATGAATCGTAATTTTAGAAAATTTCACAGTAGGCTCTAAAAATGCTAAACACATGAAGTCGGTTTTGGTTTCCGACACCTCTAAGGCTTTCAACTTCAGTTCGAAGTTGTAATTGCAACAAATATTCCTGCATTCAATAGATATAATTTCAAAATCACATAGTTCACACACTTAAACATGCAAATTCATATCAAACACATAAGCACATGCATAATTAAGCATAATACGGGTTGAGTTATTACACAACTAACCTTAGACAAAGCTTTCAAGAGCATCCTAATCAATGGGAAACAAATTTAGAATTAAGTTTTTCAGGAGATAAACTAGGTTAAAACAAACCAAATTTCAAAACTTACTAGCAATTAAAAATTGCTACCCAAATTACAAGCAATTAAAAATTGCTATAACAATTTACAAGCAAATAAAATCCTTCCAAAATTACTATCAAACAAACTTGCTTCAATAAAATTGGTATATTAACCACCACTAAAAACACAAGCAACAAATTGCTTCAAATATATTAAAATAAAAAATAAAAATAAAAAAATTAGCGAATCCAAATTAGGATTCTTTTGGTTCAAAAAATTCCTTTCCACATGTATTTTTGTTCAACAAAAAGGTTAGTAGTCCAAATTCTATTTTAGTAGTCCCAAATTTGATTCATTTCGTTTTGTTTTTTTGTTTGTTTGTTTTTTTTTTTTTTTTCTATTCCCTTATGCATACGCATTCCTGTAAAGAAAGTTAACAAAAAAACAAAACAAAATACAAAACAAATAATTGAAAGAAACTGTAAAAGCAATATACTATTTTAAACCCTCTAGCAATCTATTTAATAGCAAAATTAAGTAAAGAATTGAAATCCTAGACAAGTTATAAAAACTTATAACTCCAACAATTAAATTAAAACTAATAGGCAAGAGTTATATATGAAACTATTACACAATAAACATCTAAATAATTCTATCAATTAATATGCTAATAGTTCTAGAGCAATTAACATGTAAACAATTCTAGAAATTAAATTATATAAATAATTCTAGAAACTAATAAGCATATAACATAAACTAAATCCTAAAAAATAAAGAACAAGCAAATTATCCTACAAATCTAGGATGTAATAAACATGCGAATTAAATTAGAATCTAGAAAATATGAACATGTTTATTATACTAGAAAGTAGAACACATTTAGCATGTTAACTAAAAATTTAAAACTCCATGAATATGCAAATTATATTATAAAACTATCATGATAGAAAATTAAAATTATGTTCATAAAATTATTCAACTATTACTAAAACCAAACATGATGAGGAACATATTTATTTACTTAAATAAATTGACCATCTAATCATGAAGTTGGAAACAGTACACAAATTATATAAATACATGGAATTTCTAATAATGAATTTCATATATCAAACATTTTTCTTTTATATGTTACAATCCAACAGTGGGCTTATGTACACATTATGAAATATTCTGATTTTTTGAAAAACAGCAGTAATAAACTAACAAGTTAAATAAACATAAATTAAAACAAACAAGTTTAAAATTAAAACAAACAAGTTAAATAAACTAAATAAAATATTTTAAATAAGAACAGATAAGTAAATTATGCTCACAATATTAACTTACAATTGGTTACTGGAAGTAATTGGAAAATACAGAATTGTTTACTGGAAGTAACTGGAAACTACAGCTTCTACTTTGGTCTTGACTGAAAAGCCTCTTAAAATTTTAAAACAAACTTAAAATTTTACAGAGACTGAGAGAAATTGCGAACTACTTTGGTCTTGACTGAAAAGCCTCTTTTATAAGCAAAGTAGATAACTGTTGAGCTTGTGAAACTTGGGACTGCAAGGTCAGTGATTGGAGCTGTGAGGCTTGTGACTTCAAAAGTTGGAAAATATTGTGAGACTTGTGACTTCTGAAAAGATTGAAAATAAGAGGTACATAGGTGCAGAGAGCATCTTTCCGTGACCAAGAACTTTTTTACTTTTTTCTTTTCCTTTTTTTTTTTTTTTACTTGCAATGAGGGAACGTGACTTCACAGTTGACTGATAGGGAATCAATATATATATCAGCAGCTTTTCTCAAAGTAAGAGTAGTGACTGAAGTTCATTTATACATATATAGAATCCAATGGCTGACTGTTTAAGCATATGGGTCCTAAGCATCTTGAAACTGGGGCCCATAAGGATCATTATTGGTTGAAGTCTCAGAGGAACTAGATTCTTCAGAGGTTTCATCTCCAACCTATGACTTGGCTTGGGCCATCAATAGCTTGGCCATCTAGATCAATTCATCACTGGATGACTTGGTCTTAGCTTTGGGCTTTGACTGAGCTGACTTGGATTCGAATGACTTGGGCTTGGAAGAGCTGGTTGTTGGGCTTCCAAGTCTGACTGGTGGAATTAGGCTTTCTTGAGTTCCTTGGGTGACTGAAGTAGTTGGGTTCTGCTGAGCTTTGACCATTGCAAGTGTTGGTGCATGGAGATTGACTAGGAATTCTTCTTGAACTTGATCAATTATGTGTTGGGGTTTAAAATTATCCCAACATTTAACAAAGTGTTGGTGAATAACCACGTGATCAGAAATAGCATATTGCCATTTAAATATCCAGGGGACTTTGTATTTGGATATAAAAATGAGTAACCAAGGAAATTGTTTTTGTTGTTGACTGAGTTTAAAAACAGAAGAGAAATAATTTACTTGTTCAATTAAAACAGAGGGGAAGATTTTAGGAATAGCACCATGCTGAGTCCACCATCGAAGAAACCAAGTGGGAAATTCTGATTTGAATTTATGGTCAAATTGGAGGAACCAAGAGTGACTATATGACTCATTTTGATATAGGAGAACTTTAAACCAGGCATCCATATAGTCATAATAACTATATTGGATTGTATGACCAGATAAATCTCTGAGTTGAAAAGAAAGACCCCATTCATCAAGAGAAACTATATTGTGAATGTAAAGAGAATAGTAAACAATTTTACTAGTGTATGTACGATCATAGATGGATTTAATGACTATTGACTGATAATGAAAGAGAATATCTTTGTAGTAGGTAATTGACTTTTCTAGATGGAGTGGAACAAAATGCCATCCAGGAGGGAAATAGGATTTAACTAGATCAAGAACATTATGGGTATTCTTGTGAATAGATTCTTTGAAAAAGAGATTAGTTGATTAAAATTTGACATAATCAGATCAGACTGATTTGACTGGGTTAGAAGGGTAAGGAGTGAGTGACTGAGAAGAAGAAGTGAATGGATCTGAAGCAAGAGCGGATGTAAACTAGGTTTAGGGATATTACCAAGAACTTGGTAATGGTTGATAGTGTCAATAGGATGATATCTGGTGACTAGGTCAATAGGAGGAACAGCAATGGATTTACTAGTTGGAACAATGGCTTTATTAGAAGGCTTTGACATCTGTAAACAAATAAGGTGAACAGAATTAGCATCTACTAAGGATATCTAATTTGTTCATATGGAAATAAAGACAATTAGTATAATAAGCAAGTAAATTATGACGAATGGTAATTTGATGAAATTGTATGAATTGTGCACAGCGAGTAGTTTTACGAGCTGTCTTAAGGCAAGCAATACAGTAAGCAGTTTGGTAAACAAGGTTTCTATAATAGGTGACTTTTAATTTATGGTAGGAAATAAAAGGAGTGGCCATCCTTTATCCACCCTGTAAAAATTCTCGGGTAAGGAAATCTGGAATAGAATTTTGACGACCAGGTATATATTGAATATCAAAATCAAAAGTACTTAAAATAGATTGCCATCGGGTGAAAATATGTTTACTAGCAATGTTTTGAACATCTTTTTCTAAAACATATTCAGCACTTTTACAATCAACATGTAATAAAAAAATTTTGGTTTAAAATATCATCTCAAAATTTACTAATAGATAAAACAATAGATAAAATTTCTTGTTTAATAGTACTGTAATTCTTTTGTGCTTTATTCCAGACACCAGAATGAAAATGATCCATTTGTTTAGATGACTGAGGAGTGATTTTTTGAAGAAGGATACCTCCATAACCAACATCAGAGGCATCAGTTTGAATAATTTTGAAAGAATTTTCAGTAGGAATACCAAGATAGGGCAAAGTCTTGACATATTTTTTGACTTGTTGAACAATAGTAGTATGTGTAGAAGACCAAAGTGGAGGATTATCTTTTAACCGATGAAATAGGGGTTGACAAGTTTTCCTAAGGTCCTTATAAAATTCAGCAATGTAATTTAAGGAACCTAAAAATCGTTGTAATTGGGTTTTGTCCAAGATTTCGTCAGGGAACTTGGAAGCAAATTCAATAGACCTACTGATAGGAAGAATAGTACTTTGGTGAATATCATAACCTAAGAATCGAACTTTAGTTTGGAAAAGTTTAATTTTAGGAGCAGAGATGACTGAACCATTATATTTGATTATATGGAAAAAGGAATTAAGATGTTTCCAATGTTCATCAAGTGACTTAGAGAAAATGAGGATATCATTGATGCAGACTACGGAAAAATGACTAAAGGAGTTAAAAACCGCATTCATAATATTTTGAAATTCACTAGGAGCATTTTTTAATCCAAAAGGCATGACATTCCATTCATAATGGCCAAAAGGGGTAGTAAAAGCGGTTTTATAACGGTCATCAGGATGAATTTGTATTTGCCAAAATCTACTTTTTAGATATAATTTACTAAAAATGACGGCTTGACTAAGTCTTTTAATTAAATTTTTTTTATTAGGGATTGGATATCGGATCCATTCTAAAACCTTTTTTAGCGGTTTATAATTAATAACTAATCGGGGAACACCTCGTTCAAGTTCAACATTTTTATAAACATAAAGAGTAGGCCAAGACCAAGATGACATACTTTTACTAATAATATTATTTTTTAATAATTCGTTAATCTCTTTTTTGCACATTTCCATTCATTCATGATTCATTTGGATAAGTCTAGACTTGATAGGAATTTGTTTTTCATTAAAATTTTTAATATAAGGGAGTGTTACTGCATGTTTTTTCCTATGCCAAAAAGCACTAGGTAAAGTAGAACAAATGGTATTTGCTAATTGGTTTTTAAAGCCATCAATTTTGGATATAAGAATGAGATTAGTTAATTGAGATTCAATCCGTTTGTTATTTACTTCTTCTTTGAGAAATTTGAGTTGTTTGGTTAATCGATTAATAGATTGAGAAATTGAACATTCTTTTAATTGATTTAATTCTTTGATCTCTGGTGGAGATAGAAATTTAAAAGTGACAGTGTGTACAAAAGCTTATGTAGTTATTCCTTTAGGAGTAGTAATGAAAGGATATAATAAAAAGATAATGGTATACCTAGAATGACCTTATCAGTTAAGTTTTGAACTAACGCAAAGGACGTTTTGAAGCAAACATTATTTTGACAAATATGTACCTTTGGTAATTTATATTTGATATGCATTTGACTTCCATGAGCAGAACTTAATTGTTCGGTAGACTTATGATAATATTTGGTAGGAATTAATCCTTCTTGAATACAATTTAAATCAGCGCCAATATCAATTAATGCGATGACTTCTATTTCAAAATCATTAATAATTATTTTGACTTTCGAATGCCATTTCTGAATATTAATTTGATTAAGGTGATTACTATCGTGATCACTATTCTGTGGAGTAGTTCTATTATCAAAGATGACTTTGTTTGGATCGGGGTTCAGAACTAGATTCTGATTCTGATTCAAAGGATGATTTATTGGATTGTTGGAAATCATTAAGACTTTTGTTGGTTTTTAATAGAACAATGTCTTCTTCGAAGGTCTCGTCTTTAGCTTTTAATTCTTGAATAGTTAGTTTAATATGATGAATTTCATTTTGTAGATCTTGTAAGGTGACTTCTTTATGTTTTTATTTTTTAAATTGGTCTAAAGTTTTAGTTAAACTAATGATTGGTTTATCATGTTTAGGTTTTTTTTATCTTTATTGGTTAATAAGGATTTCAACTTATTAGTATATTGTATTTTTAATTCAGGATTTTCTAATCTGCTAATTAATTCAATGAGAGCAGTTTCTTCTTGTTGAGGTTTACTAAGAACATTGACTGTTTTGCAACAAGTGTCATTACATCCTAATTCAATTTCATTGTCAGTACTATCAGTGGAAGAATAATAGGAAGAAGTATCACTGAAGGGAATATCATTGCTAGATGAATGACTAGACTGAACAGGAGTTTGATTTGGAGTAGTGGTTAATTTACATTTGTCAAATATTTATTGTTAATTTTCATTAGTAATTTGTAATTGGTAAAGTTTAGCTTTAAGTTTTTCTTTTACTTTGCACTTATTGGAATAATGACCCTTTTTTCCACAATTATAACAAGTAACATCCGGTTTAGGTTTTGACTTTTGAGATTGATTAAATTTCTTATGATAATTTCTCTTTTTGGGTTTAGTATAATATTTATCAATTGATTTAGAAGGGTAATATTTCTTTTTATATTTAGTGGAGTATTTATAAGAAGATTTCTTTTTCTTATTTTTACTTCGAGAATGTGCTATAGGATCTAAGCCATATTGTTCACAGAAGTTACCTAATTCATATTTAACTTTATATTTGTCTTTAGCAGCTTTTTGACTAAGTTTTAGATCGATGCACATTTTTAGTCCTTCCTTTTGAATTATGCTAATTATATCACCGTAGGTTAAGTGATCATATTCTATAATACCAGTGGGTTGACTAAGAACATCGCGAATTTTATGGGCAAAAAGACTTTGGTAATCCATTAATAAATTTTTCTTTCCAAAATGACTTAGTACAATCATCTCGAAGCATTACTCTAGAAGTAAAAACATCTTTATACCATCTAAAATCACTTAGAGTAGGGCAAGTTAAATTACTGAGTTGATCATGGATGCAAGAATAAATATTAATCGGTGTTCCTATAAAATGTTTAACTATGGTATATATTAAGGTATTAATACCATCACGTATACTAGAACCTATTTCTTCATCAAAGATAGGAAAACCATTATCATCCATTTGGACAGCATGTTGAATAGATTCTCGTTGATCAGAAGTGAGATATTTGTCTCACCAAGATTTGAGCATATCAGTAAATCCGGTAGTAATTAAAATGATAATTTCAAGTTGAGTATAATCAGGATCATTAGTAAGGTAATTGTTCGCAACCATGGATAAATGATTGAGTTTTTGGAAAATTTGATGGTCACTAAGACCATCTATATTCCATTCATATAATTTTTTAGCAGAAACAGAAAATTGATTGCTAATATTGGTTTCTTCAAATTAGAGATTAGGAGGTGTAGGCTTAGTGTACCAATTTTTGGTAAGAGTGATAGGATTAACTTTAGGGTGTGATTCTATTAAGATGAGAAGGTTGAAATTGTTGTGCTAACTGAGTGATTTCATTATCGGTAGATGTATCAAAATGACTAGGAAATTCTAGAGGAGGTTGTTGTGTTAGGACGGTAATTCCTTTGCTTGTAGACATTTTAGTAAATAATTTTTCAATGGCTTCAACTATAGTATTATCTTGAGTAGCTAAGCTTAATCGTTTTCTAGTACCATGAAGATTAATAAGAGGTTTATCTAAAGGTTTACTTGTAAAAGTATGACTAGTGGAGTAACCTCAAAAGTAGTTTCGAGTTTATCTAGTTGTTTACCAATAGTTTTTAAACATTGATTGGTATAATTATTTTGTTCAATGACTTTTTAATTTCGTATTCGTCACTAGGGAGTTTAAAAGGAGAAGCATGAACAATGGCGCCTTTATGCTCAATCAAAATGGTTTCTAAAGGAGGGTGACTAGATGAAACAGAAGTGGTAGGGAAAGTTTTCCATTTAGTTTTGGTGATAACATTTACTTTTTGATAATAATTTTCTAAATAATCAAAGAAATTAACTTTAGTATTGATTTCTTTCATAAATTTATACCATTTCTTGGTAATTTTAGATTGTTGTTTTGTATCATAACGATGTCCATATGTGTGTCTTCTTGACTTATTTGCAGTAGATTGGAATTCAGCATGAAGTTTGTTAAGATCTAGAGTAAAAGGTTTACTTAAAGTTAACAATTGTGGGTTGACAGGAGGGACAACTTCAAAATCAATTTGAGTAGGTGAATCTTGAGATATAGTATCTTCTTCTTGAAGATGTGTGTGAGTGGAATAAACTGGTTTACTAATTTGAGAAGTAGAGGAATTATCAATTCCTTTTAATTTACTATGTATATGTTGGGTTTGCGAAGAAGGTTCGCAGATATGAAGTTTTCTATCTTTTCTAGTGAATAATGGGGTATTGAAGATTTCATCTTCATCAGTTTCAGTAGGTAAACTGGAGGTACTATGTCGAGAAGATTGACTAGAAGGTCTATTAAATCTAATATGAACAAAACCATCATAAAATTGTTGAATATTCTGAATATCATGACTAGTCGAAACTTGTTGATTTTGGGAATAATTTTCATTTACCGTAACCCAATCATCCGAAAGATTTATATCTTTCCAACAAATCATTTTTGGAACTAAAACGTTAGTTTCATTAGTGCTACCTTGGATTAATAAGGTTTTATTTTTGGGACTTTTAGTTAAAGCTTGAACATTTAAATTAGTTTTTATGCATTTGTAATAAATTTGATAAATTAATGCAATATTATGAAAACTTTCTAACATATTGGTATATTCACCAGATAATTGTATATTTAATGTTAAAACCTTTAATATACGGGGATCCCGTAAACTTAAAATAAAATCAAGAAAACAATTAAAATGTACTGGACCTTTATGAAGACCAGATTCCATCATTCCCATTACACTAGCATGATAATTAATAAAACGAGCATCTCTTAAACATAAAAGGACAGAAGTATTTTTGCCTTGTTGGGTTAATGGGTTTATTCCTACTTGGATTAATCCTAAATGGATAAAATTATGACATGCTTTGAGATGTTTTATGATTGACTCTTTAGATAATAATTGGCAAGTTTCCCGTGGTTTACTTAAAGCATAAAGTTGTTCAACTGTTTTGACTTGTAAATTAATATTAAAAGTATATTGTAAAAAACTAGTTTTATAAATTTCCTTAGTTTTTACTTTAGGAATATTCCAGCTTAAATCAATTTTAACATCTTGATATTCATGTTCTTCTTCATTAATTAGAGTATCCGTACTAGGGATAGGAGCTAGAGTTATAAATCTAGAGCTAACTAAAGAGTTACTTCTGAATAATCAACTCATTTTAATTCTATAAAATTAAATCCAATTTTCTAAAACTCATTTTGTCACTTATCATGTTTTCACGTACAGTGTGTTTGCTCATACCCTTTTCCGGGAACCCCTATATCCTTCGACTGCCTAAACCTAAGGACTTACACTGGATTGGGACGAAAGGTGGGTGGCTATTGGCAAAGTGGAATACAAAGATAAGTTAAACAAGAATAGGGAGACTGGAGTTAATTTAATTAGAGTGGAAATGAGAAGAATAAAAACAGAAAAGATAACTCAATAAGAAACTCAACACACTAACAACTTGGCTCTGATATATATATATATATATTATTCTAATCATGCATTTTCATATGTAAAATAATAAAGATTAAGAACTCTAATTTTGGAGCTCTAAAGAGAGCTCTAGTGATGTGGCAAGAGAAGAGAAGAGAAATAAATAAATAAAAATGAAAAACACATAGGTACACACATTACACCACATGTAGGCCCTACTCCATGCCACATCACTATAGCTCTCTTTAGAGTTCCAAAATTAGAGCTCTCTATCATTGTTGCACATGCACCATTTCTAGTAGTATCGACTATATTTATTATATTATATGGAAAACATAGAATTTGTTTTAAGATTATTATACAAATTGTGTATTTAAATAAAATAAATAGATTCATAGTTTTTAAAACAATAAATCATGAATTTAAATTATGGTAGAAATTAGAACTTGATGAACAGAAATACATATAACAAAAAAAAAAAAAAAGGAAAAGAAATCAAACTGAAGCCTGTGTGATACCACAGTCTCCTTAAAATAGATTCGTCGCCTCACCTGGGTGCTAGAGGTATGTCGGCATCTACCTCCTAGGATACGTCGACATCTGCCTCGCAGGATATGACTGTTTAGACCTGCTAACGCAGAAGCACCTTCTGTTTAGCTTCGACAAACTGACGCAGCATTCTCTCACACAAGAAGAAGAATATAAAAGCAAACTGACTGTATAATATGAGAGCCAAAAATTCTGTACTCCAACCAAAAAAGATGGTCTCTTTTTATACACAATGAAGGAGAGAAAATGAGCCTTTCTGCAATCAATGTTGAATTCAATTTCTGCAAAACTGAAGAAGTAATGCAAGGAAAACTGATGGGACTTAAGCATGTGAGTTATGCACAATATACACATGTGTGTATATATATCAATAGCCACTTAATAGACTTGGCCCAAAAAGATAAGTTTAGTGGACCTCCAATCCAGCCCAGCCCAAACCTAACCCATTCCAATAAGTCTTAAGCCTCAAGCCCAAGCCCAAGCCCAAGCCCAAGTCCCAATATCCAAGATCCACGATCCATAACCCATGGCCCACGAATCATGGACCATGAACTACGAACCACAGACCCAAACCCAACTTGATACAATCCGGTCGGGCAAGCGGGTGGCGCGCATGTGGCAATTTTTGCATAACCAAATTGAACTGTAGTTTTGACCCAAGCTCATCCTTGAAGAATCCATAACTCCTTTCTTTAGGAAAATTTGGATGCCCCAAATGGCACATGCCCTTATCCAAAACTTGGGATTTAAATACCCATCAATATTTTCCTCTACAATTAATGTGGGATAGGTAGTTATACATTATTCCCAACACGTTATTCATGAGGCTAACTTTATGAGACAATTTTTCATTCAATTCTTAATGGTTTTTGGTCATTCTTTTTGTGGTGTAAAGATCTTGTTACAAAGAATCTAAACTCATTTGATCCAACCTCAACCAGTGGTTGAGACTTACTTTAATTTCACATTAAAGTCACCACAAAACTATTTTTTCCGACAATCACCATCTTGGTCTTAGTCTTCAAGACTAGTAACGCAGATGAGGATGCCAATAGGAATATGGTACCATTGTCAAAAATCAGAAACAATAGCTAGAGCATGTACTGAAACTGATCTTGTCAATTTTTCCAAAAACTTAAGCTATTAGGAAATCGGTCCAACAATATATATCAAGTTATTCAACAACCTCACTCATATGTAACCACATCTTGCACATGCAAATAAAAAAACATACGTAGAGAGATTTTAGAATGCAAATGAGAGAATAAATAATGCAAATGGAGAGACTTGAATCCAAGACCTCTCTCAATTGAGAGTTGGTACCATGTTCAATTAGCAATTTCCCAGAAGTTTAAATTGTTAAGAAATGAGCCTGCCAATATATAAAGAGCTCAAGAAAACCAAGAACAAAGAGAAGGGAAAGAACTGCGAGAAAAATAAATAAATAAATAAAATGACCTAGAAGCAAACGACGATGATTGGACATGATAAGAGGAAGCTTATCCAAAAGAAAAACAATAGAAAATAAGAAAGCCAGGGGAAAGAGCTTCTAGAGTAAGAAAACGCAAAACTACAGAAAAATGTGAGATAAAAGTTCAAAAATATATATATATATATGTGTGTGTGTGTGTGCTTTGGGTAATCATGACATTATCTGGAGTCTCATTTAATGAGACTTGTCGTTTCAAAAAAGGGAAACTTAAAACTATTCAGAAAGTCCCATGTGGCATAAGAGTGAGAAAGATGCTATATGAAAGGATAGAAATTGAAAAGACATAATTTTTCTAATGGTTCAAATTCCACAAGTTGCTCGGATGCTCAAAGGTGCTTCTATGCAGATGTTTGAACTTGAATTCAACAAAAATGATCCGTAAAATGCTCGAAGTAACTTAGGCTGAGATGCCTTGAACAATAGATTGGATGAGGAAAAAATTTGAACTTTCCTCTAGTCGAGCTCAAGGCAAGTTGGAGTTAACGGGCAATTATGTGAGGTAGTTTTACACGATAAGCTGGTCGGTCGAGATGAAAGGTAAACGATTGAGCAAGATATGTAGTCTACTTTTAGATAGTTCTCTAGTCAAGTGTCTGGTCAAGATAATGTTCGGACGAGTGAAGTCCAAGTGAAGGGTAGACAAAGTCAGAGATAAGTCTGTAATTATTAGGATAATGCCTATCATTCTTGCAAAATACAATCCAGTAGTTGCATAATACTCTCAACCATAAAATTTGAAGGTATAAAAGAATGTCACGGCCCAAACCTGCCCCTATGGGTTTAGCGTCATAACTGGCCAATAATCCTAAGATTACCAAAGGCCTCTAAGACAGATTAGCAAAATAAGGGGCTAGCAGACGCAAATATCAAAATATAATGTCTATAGAGCTGTGCAGACTTATATAGGACAAAAAATTTAAACCCTAGATTTACATATCCTATGACATCATTCTTGCATCACCATAAGTATAGATAAACAAAAAAGGACTTAGCCTATTTACAGAGTAACACAAAGACTTATCCAAATAAACAAAAGAAATAAGAACTTAAAACTTGTTCATTAGCTTGGTCACAAACATTGTCCACAGAACTTGACCATAAAAGACTTTCAAGAACCTCCATGTGAGGCATGGTAGTTGGCTTGACAAAACAAATCCAGACTTGAAGTCTCACGCTTGGTCACGCCCCTAGTCACCTACATACATAATATAAAATAATGAGCTAGAGCCCAATGAATAGCATCAGAGTAAAGGTTTTGATGAATGATGTCCATAACAAATTCTGAAATCAGAATTCAGATCAGAAACAAATTCTTATACAGATTCAGATTTGTAAACCGTTATATGTGGTACATCCATTAACTAACAGATCAAATTGGTCATAAAGACCCACGTGCAGAGTAATAGATCAGATTGGTCATAAAGACCCATGTGTAGAGTAAGTGGTCATAAAGACCCATATTCAGATGAGATGGCCATTAAGACCGATGTGCAAATCAGATAGTTGATAATGCATAATTAGTTCCATGAATGGAACCCACATGAAGCGTTGGTACCAGGTAATAGATAACAAATAACAAAATTTCATATATAGATACTAAGGATAACACGAATACATTTCAAAAATTAGACATTCATTCATTCTAATCCAAAAATAACATTTCAAAAAATAGAGTTTAACGTATAATCAAAAGCTACATATAAGAAAACATATCTTTATAAAGTTGTTACTCAGAGATAACTCCAGAGACATATTAGACAGATGGTTGCACGTGACCTACATAGACACATAACAGATACACATTGAAACACATGTTCCATAGATACTTAACTTATTATATTTCTTTCCTTAATGTGTTTCTAATTCATATCCTCATTATTATGGCCTAAACCATGGCTTAAGAATGTCTAGGATGCGATGAGGATGCAATTATGAACTATGAAGCACTTGCAAAATTTTCAAAAAACAAGGTAGTTTGCTCAAGCGATGCTTTGGTAGCTCCAGCGGACCCCTTGGTCTGTAAAAGTACTAGATGCTCTCATTTTACGCTCGAGCCAACTTCTTGGACACTTGAGCCAAGACTGAAAATAAAGGGTGGTCGCTCGAGCGGTCTTTTGATTGCTCGAGCCAACCATCAAACTCTACAAAACTTCTGAGAGCTCAACGGTTTGGTCGCTCGAGCGATGCGACCAAATTTTGGAATTTCCAAAATCCCATTTCAAGTTCAAAACACATGTTTAAAGCTTCAAATATGTTCTTTTGGGCCACAATTTGTAGAAAACACTTAGACACTTGTATAAAACCATGAAATGAAGATTAATTCACAAAATCAAGGCCCAAAAGTATGTCAATTCTTCAAAATCAAGCTTTAAAGGACATGCATGCAATAATGTGAACTCTTAGCTTTCAAAACATGAACAAATGAAGTGTTTAAGTGTGAAATCATGGTGAGCTCTCAAGACTCAACAAAGATATGGTCTTGCATGTAAGAATTGGTTGAAATCCAAACTCAAATTTCATAAACTATACATGCATGCATGCAATGATCTCAATTCTACATTCTAACTTAATTCCCATGCTTAATCTACTATTTCACTTGATTTCTCCTCTACACAACTCATGTTCATAATTCAAAGGTTGAATTCTTACCTTAATTCTTGGGTTTTGGAGGTGTAGAGGTTAAATCTCTCAAATATTCCCAATTCACTACCAATTCTTAGCAATTCTCCATGTTCTCCTCTTTGATCTTAATCTCTTCCTCACTGTCTCTTCCTCTCACGTTTGACATCAAAAATGATGAAGAAAATGTGAGATCTAGAAGTTATATTAGCCTTATATAGGTTCATTAGTCTAGGTTAATTAAGTGTCAGTAAACTAATTAATCTAAATCAAATTAATTCCCTTATTCTAATTATTTGATTCTGAATCGAATTCTAATTAAACTTACCATAATATTCCAAAAATTCCAAATAACACATTGACTTAGTCAATTTCATGTTCGAATGCCGATAAGGCCTTCAAATTCCATATCAAAACAGAATTTCAGACAAATATTCCTACAACAGACAGATAGAAATTCAAATAACACACAAATCACACAATTAACACATAATTTCATTTAGCCACTTATTTCACATTCTTAATTACATATTAACGGCTAATTATGGATCGGGGTTGTCACAAAGAATCATTAAACCCCAAGAAGAAATTATGGAATCATAAAAGCTAGTACTTACATTGTATTGAGAATTGATTAACTAGCAATGCTGACTTGAGCATTGAAGTGTCCTTATGGCTGACCACCTGTTTGTACCCTTTTTAGGAAAATAGCAAGTGGCAATTTCCCCAATTTTTAATGCCATATGGCGATGGAAAATGAAGAGTTAAAAATTTTTTGGAACCCACCAAAGAAAATTGGCGACTGAGCAAAAGAAATTTATTTTATTTTATTAATTAACTAAGGAAATTGATTGATTAATTAATTAAATAAAATAACTTATATTTGGTAGATGAGGCAACCCTTAATCGTTCCTAAGAATTAGGAGGTTATTGAGGTTTATCTCCTATTTAAGTGCTTTATGTCCTATTTAAGTACCTTACCTCTTATTTTGGTGCCTCATCTTTAAGGTGATTGTTAAAGAGATTGCTAATGATGAGGCTTACACAAGATTTGAAGATCTCACATGTTAACAATAAGGCTACAAAAGTGGAACCATTTTTTTCCAAAATCAAAGCAAGTGGGTTTTTGATGGACACGTGGCAAATAGTAAAGCTATGAAAGATCAACACATACTACAATCAAGGGGTTAGTTTTCCAAGCAAGGCGAGATTGGTTTTTAAATTCCTTAAGGATAAACATGAATCACAAAGAGAAGAGGATTCTATGCAACAACAAAGGAGCCTTTTCCCATAATCAAGCAAAGTCAATTCAAATTCAAATCTAGAGGGACACATGGCCGCTTTCTAGAGCTTGGTGGATCAAGTCAAAGGTACAAGGATAGGTCTTAGCCGTTAGAGGTCAAAACCGTCTCCTAGTTTTGGAGGATTATGCTAAGGATCAAGGACACATGTTACCAAGAAGAACTGCCATGTTCATGGCAATTGAGCAGAATTACAAGCTTCCTCAACACTATATAAAGGGCTCCAAGTACAACATTTGAAGGGATCCAACACCAATCATCTCGACCAAGAATCTTTCAATTCATCTTAGCTTCATAGCTTAATTATCTTAGCTTAGCCTCATAGCTTCATAGCTTAGTTCCTTTAGTTTCATAGCTTAGTTATCTTAGATTATCAATTATACTTCATTCTCAATCAATACAAGTCATGATTTTAGTCTAATTATCTTTGGCACCTATAAATTTGTTAAAAGTCCTATCTATTGGGGCAAGATCCGAACCAGTAGCGGTTCCTCTTAACCACGCATAGGCATTTCTCTGTGTTAGAAGTCAGAAGTGTTCAACAATTACTACACCTTGAAACTGGTTCACAAGTTTTGGCACGACTGCATTTAATCAACAAGCTTTTTTGTATTCACACTTGCAGGACTTCTTGAGTGGCAACCGGAATTTCTGAAGAATGTAAACAATTTTGGCACACCTGGTGGGACATGAGGTGTCATCTTTATTAAACATTCATCATGGTTGGTAAAGGAAGAGGAAAAGGTGTTATAGGTCAATCAAGAGTAGTGTTGCCTCCCAACAGTCCAGGATCAAGTGATTCCAGACCATCAATAGCACAACACAATTTGAAGGATTCCATATGACAAAAAAAAAAAATTGAGACATTGCCTTATAACAGCCAATAAGGAGCTTTTTATGGAACTCTCTCACTCTTTGGTCATTCCGCTACACAAAATGAGGCAATCTTAGACAGATCTGGTGCAAGCAATTGCCAATATGATGGTAACTTTAAGAGACAAGCTTTCTATAGTTCTTTCACTAGCTCTAATTCTACCCACAATATGAATTTTCAATGCTATTACAGAACGGAACCCTCAGAGCAGGCTAGTTGCCACTGAATTCCCATCTCTAGGAGCTTTTCAGGCCTCTTCTTCCACTAACCCCATTCTTGGGGGGCATGGAAGACAAGGTAAAGAGAGGGGGGGCAGGGCGTTAAAATGGGGGGCAACTTCTTGGATTTCGGCTGTTTGAAATCAGAGATGACCAAACTCCTCAAAACTCCCAAAACCTGTAGAATCTATAACATCAGCGTTCTCTAAACCTGAGTTTCCACAATCAAAACCTTCAGAACCAGAACCTGTAGAATGTCCAAGGAGTTGGTCCTAAGCCTATGTAGAGTGGTCAGCTTCAGTTCCAACGAGGTTGGTCAAAAGTCAACCCTTTATTCACTATTCTAGAACAGATAGAATTGAATTACACTCCGATTCTAGAACTAAAATGGGAGAATATTGCTCTGATTCTTGAACAGAGAGGGCATCCCTATGCTTCGATTCTGGAACTGAAAGGCAGATCTTTGTTTCCCTTTTTGAATAGAGAGGGTATAATTTTGTTTTGATTCCAGAACAGAGAAACCATAATTATGTTTCGATTCATGAACTGATGGGGTAGAACTTTGTTCTTGAAACATGCCCGGGGAGTACCCGTGCGCATTAAACAGTTCGGACCCTCAGTCTCTTTGATCTAGTCTCACTAGTGCAATTTAAAATATAGATGGAGAGTCCAAATTTGGCAATTCTCAAAAAATCCATTTTATTGCAAAACCTTTTGCCATAAATGGACTGCGTCATCAGATCTCAGAGTCGCCACCTAATATTTTGGGAAATTAGGAAACCCATGATTCATGCTGAGGCCACTGTTCATCATAACCAAAGTTGTCTCGGTTCGGAACCTTAGGTATGAGAGGGGAAAGTTACTAATTGAGCACCCCCGCTCACCCGATCAAAAGATCGGCCTTTACTAAACCATGATATGAATTTTATTTACTTTATATGTTCATATTTTGATTATTTCATAAATCCTAAAAATTACTATGTAAAGCATACAAGTATAGATTATGTCGTTTATTTTGGAATAATTTGATTTCATGTATTTTGAAAGAGTTTTGAAGATATACAACCTAAATAAATTGAGTTTACAAACATGAAAAATCAACATTATTCCAAATTAAGCAACACAACCTCCATCCACTGGCATTCATACAGTTATATCAAGTAAGCAAGTAGCCACATAGTAGGATGCTTAAACATAATAAGAAAAACACACAAACGGGATGCTAAAGCAAGAAAACTTACATATTTACTGACGTTCCGCGAATAGCTACAAAACAAAGTTCGTAAAACATGCATGATCTTATATACAAAATCCTAATACAATTCACTCATGAGATGCAACTAAAGATTCGACTTCTAAGATATGACATGCGAATCATCTCAAGAACATGAGGTAGCACACATAATCACATAGGAATCGATTAAATTCACAAATGTAAACTTAGCCGAATCAAGATGCACGAAACATGGATGCAAAGCATGGATATATTGAAAAATAAAATATGATGCATATTCACAAATAAATAAAGCAAGTAAAAGAACGAGATAGAAAGGAATGGGCTGAGAAATTATTACAACACTTGGAATAAATTATTACAAACCAAATGTGAGAGAGAGAGAGAGAGAGAATGGAATATTAAAACAAAATAAAAACCTCACAACTCTCTCAAACTAAAAAAGAAAACAAAAGCTTCATGTGCCTCGGAGACCACCAAAAACTGTTCTACTTGACGCAAGAAGACTGCTGTATTCTGGCTGGGGAAACTTATTTTGCGGGAGCACTATTCATCCTGGGACACTATTTACCACCAACAGTACTATTTACCATGACAATTACTATTCACTCTTCTTGGTTGTTATTCGTCTTACCGGGCATTTTTTGTCCACAATGACTATTCATCTCTAGAGGCACTATTCATCATCGGGGTTACTATTCACCTCTGGAGGTTACTATTCACCACCGAAGGTTACTATTCACTGCCGATCACTATTCATCTGGTGGGGTTACATCTTTAACAAACTAGATGGTTCGACTGACCATTTAAAGCGGTAAAATTATAACAATATATATATAAGTAGTAAATTACAACATTTTATTTAAAGCAATAAATTATAACAGTTTATATACAACAGTAAATTACAACAGATGTGTGGGTGATGCAACCTTCCCGTTAAAGCAATTAAATAGTTATAAAAAAAGATATGACAAAAGTATTTAAACAAGTTATGTCATATTTTAAATTAAATAAAAGTTTGCAAAAATTCACCTTTCGAGAAAATGATAAATTTTTCTGATTTACAAACTTTCTTCTGATCGCCCTTAAGGTTGTGGAGCATGTTGTTGAAATCTCAGCAAGAAAGTTCAAGTTTTAGCTTTGGTGAAGTTTTAGGTGGTATATATCAGTGGATGTTAGTGAAATGTAGGAAAATTATGGTAAACTCTTTCTTTGATCAAAGTTTAAACCTCTCTCTAATCAAAAAATTTCACTAGCCCTCATAGCTCCAATGGTCTTCTATATATAGGCCAAAAACCAAGACCCTTTCAAGCTTTGAAGGGCCAATTTTTATTGAAAAGCCAATTTTGAAGAGCCAAAACCCATTCATTTGTTTGAAAGGCTAATTGTAAATAGTCAAAACCCATTCATTTGTTTGAAAGGCCAATTGTGAATAGTCAAAACTCATTCATGTTTTGAACAGCCAATTTTTTCCAAATTGCTAAATTTTCTGGACAAGAAAAATGCAAAAAAAAAAAAGATTTTTGAATAGTGCTAAACTAATTTGGCCAAAACGAGTGTAAAGTTAGGATTAAAGCTTAAATCTAATTTTTTTTCTAAGAAATTCATAAATTAACACATTATAATTTTCATCATTGGGTGTTCAGAAGAAAGCGCCCAAGTCTTAGGGCTGGTTAAAATGGGGCGTCTACAGTTCCTGTTCCTGAACAAAGAGTGCATAATTTTGGTCCAGATCCAAAAGGCCGAAACTTTGCTCTGATTCCTAAACAGAAAGAGTATCCCTATTTTTTCGATTCTAGAATAGAGAGGGCATAATTTTGTGCCAATTCTTGAAGTAAGGGGTCAAAATTTCTACAGCCAATCACAACGTGGAGCTTATCAAGGGGCACATCAACCAAATCCGGCCATGAACAGGGATCAGTTATGGATCTCATTGAGGAACAATTCGTTCCTGCACTCAGACACGTTGGCAAGCCCATCTATCAAAAGCCTTATTCAGAAGCAATCGATAGAAATTACGATTTTCCTTGAGGGTATAAAGTTCCTGATTTTGTTTTATTTTCTAGTGAAGATAATCATTCTACTATTGAGCATATTTCCAGGTTTATTGTACCATGTGGCAAGGTATGATAGAATGACTTCTTAAAGTTGAGGCTGTTTGCCAATTCCTTAACTGGAACGGCCTTCACTTGGTACATCAACCTGCAACCAGACTCAGTCCATTCTTGGTAGCAAATGAAAGAGATGTTCCAACCAAAAGTTACTATGGTTGACTTGTCAAAAATTATCCAAGTTCTTGGCAAGACATAGGAGCCTACATTGCAAGGTTCAAAAGAGCTAGATTCAAGTGCTACATTGTCATACCAAAAATGGAGTATGTCAAGCTGGCTCAAAACGGCCTTGACTTCGAACTTTGCAAGAAATTTGAAGGCATGGAATTCAGATATCTCTTTGAATTAGCCGCGAGAGCAGCCAGGTATGAACAACTCCTTAGAGAGGAGCAAGACCGAATGATGTGTCAAAGGGCACCTATTATAGGGTTCTTAATTATCCGGTGGCAAATACAGACACAAAACTGAACCATGAGGTTACTGTGGCAGAAATCCTAAACAGAAAGCCTTATGTGTGCAAGGCATTTGTCAAGGTAGAACCAATGAAGGCGCAAGGGAATTCCATTATGACCAAGACAACTTGTTCCTACACTTTCGATATCACCAAAGCGGAAGAAATTTTTGACCAGTTAATGGCATACAAGATGTTCAGATTCTTCATGGGTCACAAAATTCCTTCTACTAATGAAGTTAGGGACAAGGAATACTGTAAGTTTCATAATTCCTGGAATCATACTACTAATAATTGTATTGTTTTTAGAAATGCTATTCAGGATCGTATTGACAAAGAAGAGTTCAAGTTTCTTGAAAAAGAAAAGCCTACAATGGAAGTAGATAGTGCTCCTTTTCCGAAGGAGTTTGGCACAAACATGGCATCTGTCAGCCTGGCAGGAATGCTACGAACCACTCCTAAGTGAAAGATTATCATAAAGGCTTCTTCTCGGCGCAACAGCTTTCCAATTTGTTCATACAATGGAAGGGAGTCAAATAAAAACTTCTATGATGAGTCCTATCCACAAGGAAAGAGAGTGTTCAGAAGAGCTTCCTGGTCTCAAAATCGCAGGAATGAGCAGCAAGAACTCTACCTTCCAGTCCTAAATCCAACATGTACTTAGTGTGACTATGTTCCTTAGAGATATAAGCCAACTATCAAGAGTGTGGTCATTAAGTATGGGGCAGAGTCTCATTAGCCTGCCAAGAAGATGAAAGAATCCAAGCAGAGAGTTTCTATTTTTTAGTGACTTCGGCCTGTTAGAGCCGATTTGCAGGAAGGAATGTTGAATTTGAAGATCACAGTCCTTACCCAAGGCCAAGCCAGAACTGTTAAACCTCTTGTAGCTCCTCCAAGAAGATGTACAAATGTTAGACATCCTAAGTTTCCTTATCCCCAGTTAGCTTTGTAAAGATCCCAGAAACATCGCTTACAACGAAAAACAAAAGCAACAAGATTGGCCAAGGGAAAAGGTGTAGCAGAGTAAGAGGATTCAGAAGTTCAACAGTATGTTTCAGAAGATCAACCTGACTAGAAATTCAAGGCTCAGTCTCCAGAAAGGAAGAAGGTGAGGAAGGAGTACCATCCTAAGAAAAGACCTATTGATCCCAGTCCTATGTAGAAGGATCCTATTCCTGTTTAGAAGCAATTAGCAACATATGCCTCAGGCCTTCTCTAGTAGCCTCATGCACTGGAAATCTTAGCTAACCAAAAGGCAAGGGGCAAGACAGAGCAGAAAATGGTCATCCTTAGAAGTAAACCAGTTACTTCAACTCAAAAACTTTCATGCAATATAGTGTTTGTCCTGTCTCAGTCTTTCAGGGCTAAGGAAGGGCAACCATCCTACATTAATAGAGATGTTAAAGAGCCTGGAGCAATAGTAGAAATTCTGTAGGATTCCTGTCAGCAAAAGTCCTTCTAGCCTACATAAATTAGTCATTTCATCATTTTGTTGAAGGATGAATCTAAAGACAGAAATGTATCAGCCTCAGCAAATGTCATTTTTAAGAAGCCATATCCAGAAGCCAGCAATCACCTTTGTCTTCTATACATTACAAAATTGCTAGATGGTGTTCTAGTCAACAAGCTCTTGGTAGACAATGGCTCTACAGCCAATCTCATACCCAAAGCCACGATGCAGAAACTAGGCAAAACAGAGAAAGATTTGTTTTGCCTTCTAATGCCGGCATTACAGATTTTGTAGGAGGTCAACAATTTCTCAAGGAATCTTGATCATGAACTTAACTGTGGGAGGTAAAACCCTAACTACTCTTTTCTTTATCATTAACTCTAAATCAACCTATAATGTTTTGTTCGGTAGAGATTGGATACATGCCTACATGACTGTTCTTTTCTCTCTTCACCAATGCCTTATATTTTGGAATGATAAAGATGTAGAAGTAGTCTGGGCAAACAGAAAGTCGTTTGTAGCTTCTGCAAACCATGCAAAGGCAAGGCTCTACAATAAAGAAATTGAACCTATGAAGTTTTCAAAAAATGACAAGTATGGTTATCCAAAAAACATGAACTCATCCAACCATTCCTCAATAGAAGAGTTGGAATGTGTCTACAAAGAGCTAGTTGGGACCTTAGTTTCAGAAATCAATAGGCCAACAACTGGATTCATAGAATGGTTTAAAAATGGACCCAAGGCCCTTAGATATTGAAAAGGCCATGGCCCTTAAATCCATGATGGCCAAGTTGATAGCCTACCTAGCAGAGAAACGGTTAGTGGGTCTAGACGAAAAAAAAGCTCTGGTAAACTCAGCCGAAGTAATTTTTGAAGAAGTCATTCCTAACAAAGATTTTATCCAATTTGAAGAATTATAAAAGCAGCTATTGCCAAGTTAGATGACCTCACAGCAAAAGTTCAGGACCCTCTAGAAGAAATTAATGTGGGAATGGCAGAAATGTTCAAACCAGTCTACATTAGCCAACTGTTTCCTAAACCATGCAGGACCAGACTTATTCAACTCTTGTGTCAGTTCAAGGAATGTTTTGCTTGGGATTATACAAAAATGTTTAGCTTATGCAGAGAACTAGTGGAGCATTGTCTGCCAATCAAGGAAGGATTCTTGTCGTACAAATAGCCACCTAGGAGGATGTCTAATGAGGTAACTCTACTAGTCAAAGATGAGTTGGAGTGTTCACTTAAAGTTATTTTTATCAAAACTGCTAGATATGTAGAATGATTGTCAAACATGGTACCTATAGTCAAGGAGAATGGAAAGATTAGAGTTTGTACAGATTTCAGGAACTTGAACTTGGCCACCCCTAATGATGATGACCCTATGCCTATAGTAGACTTGTTAGTTGATGGTACTGCTAGGCACAAGGTTCTGTTTTTTATGGATGGCCATTAAAGATACAAATAGATTATCATAGCAAAAGATGATACATCTAAAACAGCTTTTCGTTGTCTTGGTGCATTGGAAACATATGAATGGGTTGTAATGCCTTTTGGCCTTAGAAACGTTAGGGCTACTTACCAACGTACCATGAATTCCTTATTTCATGACAGGATACGCCGATTTATGGAGATATATTTTGATGATGTGGTAGTGAAGTCTAATTCCTATGAAGAACACTTAGCAGATTTACAGAAATCTTTTGAAAGGATGAAAGATTGCAACTTGAAAATAAATCCTTTGAAATGTGCCTTCGGTATAACAATAGGCAATTTCTTGGGATTTCTAGGTTCATCAAAGAGGAATTGAGGTTGACAAGAACAAGGCAAGAGCAATCTAGGAAGCCAAGCCTCCAACTTGCAAGAAGAAACTGCAGAAACTTCTGGGACAACTCATTTTTCTTAGATATTTCATATCTAATCTGGCAAGAAAGGTTCAAGTTTTTTCTCAATTCTTGAAGTTAAAAGATGAATAACAGTTTAGATGGGCGCCTTACCACCAGCATGCTTTTGAAGTCATCAAGAGGTACTTAGCACAGCCTCCTGTCCTAATTCACCCTGTCAAGAATAAAGTTCTAAAGTTGTACATTTCTGTTTCGGATAAGTCCATTAGGAGTTTGTTAACGCAAGCTAATGAGAGTGGGAAGAAACAAGCAATTTATTATCTTAGCAGGCTCTTGACTCCTATTGAATGAAAATACAGTCCTATGGAAAAATTATATGTCTTGCACTTTATTTTTATGCAATAAAACTGAGGCACTACATGCTTCCTTGTTTTGGTTTACTTGTGTGCAAAACTAATTTGATTAAGTATTTACTTTCTCGGCCCATAATGAGAGACTAAATTAGTAAATGGGCCTTAACTCTAATGGAATTTTCATTTCTTATATTCTTCAAAAGGCTGTGAAAGCCAAGCCTTAGCAGATTTCCTTGCCGATCATTCTTGTTTAGAAATCAGTGATGAATTTGGTTTCGGCTTGCTCTCATGTTTTTCTTGTTTCAATCCTTCGACTTTGTTGTTTGATGGTTCTAAAACTAATCTAGTTTCTAGATACGGGATCATAATCATTTCCACTAAAGGCCTAAAAACACAATTCTCTTTTCAGTTTGATTTTGAATGCTCAAATAATCAAGTCAAATACGAGGATATGATAATTGAATTGGAAATATTAAAGGAAATGGGAGCTTCAACAGTAAAAGTGATTGGGGATTCACAACTTGTTATTAATCACTTAGGGGGCATTTACAAATGCCATGGTAAATATTTGGCTCCTTACTTCATGGAAGCTAGACAACTCCTTGAAGACTTTGATGATGCTTTACTCAAACACATTCCTAGAAGATTTAACTATGGATCCAATGAAAAGGCTCAAGTTGCGAGGGGTGAAGATTCCTTAAGGTTTCTATCAAAGAACCATCACCATCTAAAAAGATTGTTGCCTTTAGTCAAGAGGAGAGAAAAACTTATCCTGGAAGTAGACATGGCAGAAATTTATGAGGAAGATTGGCGCTTTTCCATAACCCAATTCCTGAAACATCCACAACTTCTTGTAGACAGAAATACTAGAAGAAGAGCAACACATTATGTCTGGATTGAAGGAGAACTCTACAAGAAAAGTCCTAAGAGGACTTGCTCCTGCAGTGCCTTTCCAAAGAGGAAGCAATCAAAGTGATGGCTAAGGCACATGAAGGAATTTGTAGGGCACACCAGGTAGAAAGGAAGATGAGATGGTTAATTAGAAGGTATGAATAGTATTGGCCTACTATTCTTTCATATTGTATTAGATTTTCCCAAGGATGTCTATTCAACATGCGCCAACAACTTCTATGAACTCCATAGTTAAACCATGACCATTTAGAGGTTGGTCTTTTGACATGATTGGCAAGATCTTTCCTCTTTCTTCTAAGGGTCATTCCTTTACCATTGTGGCTATAGATTACTTTATAAAGTGGGCCAAAGCCATTCGTATGAAATCAATAAATCAAAGTGACATCATTAAGATGGTCAAAGAGAACATTATCCACAAATTCGACATACCTCAACATATTATGGCCGATAGGGGAACAATTTTCTTTGGTGAGAAAGTCTAGGCTTTTGCCAAAGAGTATGGTATAGAGCTTTCTCATTAAACTCCATATTACGCTTAAGGTAGTGGTCATGTAGAATCAACAAACAAAGTTTTGAAAGGCATCATTGAAAGAATGATTGAGAACAACCTCAGGATTTGGTATGAAGTCTTGTTAAAAGCATTGAGGGCCTACAAAACTTCAAAAAATAGCAACATCAATTATACCATTTATGCTTACTTATGAGCATGATGCAGTCCTACCTATGGAGGTTACTGTGAAGTCCTTAAGGGTTGCGTTTCAGAACGGTTTAACTCCTGCAGAATACAATCAAGCTATGTTTATGGAACTTGAAGATCTTGATAAAGTGAGGTTAGCAGCTCTAGATAAACTTTTAGTGCAAAAACAAAGAGTAGCTAGAGCTTATGATCAAATAGTTAGGAATAAGAATTTTGTAGAAAATGACTTAGTTTGGAAAGCAATCCTACCATTTGGTGCAAAAGATCCTAAGTTTGGGAAATGGTCTCCAAGTTAGGAGGATCCATTTCAAGTTTTCAGAATTTGTAAAGAAAGTTCCTACCAATTGCAAGATTTAGATAAAGAGTTACAAAGGATCTAATAAATGACAAGTACTTGAAGAAATTTTATCCAACAATGTAGGAAATGATGGAGTCAACAACTTAAAGTTATGTGCATTCATTAGATCAAAAATGGCTTAAACAGGTCGAACAAAGTTAAGCATGTACAAATGTGTTCAAAATGGTCTGGTCTAGAACTAGGCTGACAAGCAAAAACAGCATTAACAAGCTAAACAAAGACAAAAGTGCTATAGATTCTTAAGCTAAACAAAAGTTTGGGTTCAATAAAAGGCAATTACAAGAGACTAGTCAATTTAGTCTTGAGAATGTTCCAAGGGGCATGCATAACTTACAGTTTAACCATGGTCACGGCACGAGTCTTGGCAAGTTCAAGAAGTTTGATGTCTAGCTTTGAGGATTCATAGCTCACTAAGGAAGAAATTGTGTACAGTTTCTATTTCTAGACAGCCAAGACTGATTCGTCTTTCTCTATGTTTTCTAGCTGGACTTGAAGAATGGCAGTCTGGTCCTTCAGATAGACAATGTGTTTGGCCTTAGCATTTGTAGCTTCCTTCAGTTTTTTGTAGGAATCCACATACTCTTTTATGAGACTTTGCAAATAAGCCAACCGTTGAAATTTCTCATCAATTTCTCCTTGTTTGTGAACAAGAGAAAGGTGAATCGAGCTTAGTTCAGGAATCTACTACTAAAATTCTTGAAGAGCTAGTTGAAGGATGGAGTCAAAGGGTGCAGAGGTAGTTAGAACCTTCAAAACAAAAGTTAGAACTGGGAGTTATCCTGGGTGCAAAACATTTGGAAAAGACAAGGCCAACAGAGACTTCAGATCATTGTTGGCCTTCTCAACTTTGTTTGATGATGGCATGACTTGGCTAGAGGAGGCAGTTCCACTAACAAAGGCTCCAGAAGCAATTGGAGTAATTTTCTGAGACAAAGCCTCAAATTAAGCATCCACGTCCACTGTTGGCTTTAGGATAGATGGAGCAAGTTCTAGTGCTTTGAAAGCATAAGTAATTTCACTTTGATATTGTGTGGTTTCTTGTGCCTTTTCCTGTATAGAAAGATCAGGAGTAAGAAAGAGGCCAAAAAGAAACCAAAGAAGGAAGTTGGTTGTGGAGTGAAAAGTTTTACTTTGTTGACAGAAGGTGGATAAATTATCTTAGGAAGGTTGTCTTCTACCTGAGGAGTTATAGTAGAATTGGAGGAATCCATTAAAGGAGTGTGACCTTTGTGAGCTATCATTTCGAACCTCTTTCATTTGGTTGGGGTTGGTGTTTCTTTGGCCGGAACCTTGGTTGTTTTGGTTACCACAATCTCAGGAGATTTCTGGGATAAAGAATAAAGACTCAGTAGAAGTACAAAGGAAGCAAGTCAGAAATGATGGAAAATTCTTACCTTAAAGGAAGAAGAATTAGAAGGGCTAGCAACAATTTCTGCCTTGTAATTTGACCTGGTTCTTTTGGCTGGTGGAGTGGCACCTACCTAGAAACAAAAGTTCAATTCATTTGTAAAAGTTGAGTTCTTCCTTTGCTAGAAAATGATGGTGAATTCTTGCAAGGCCAGAGGGCAGAAATTGTCAAAATCAAGTAGAAGGATAAATAAGTTACCAGAAAAAGAGGAAGCTGACCTGCATTGGGGATAAGAACTATTATGATTATTCTTTATCTAATAGCATCCTCAACTTCCTAGGAATGAATGTTTGTCTTTGCAAAAGTTATTTTCTCCTTTTTCAAAAAGGAAGGCATCCATTCATTCCTCACGGCGAGTGTCAGCAAAAACAGAGGTTGTATCAAAGAAGGGGGGAAATGTATCAGCAAAGTTAGGAATGTTCTGCAATAAGGTTTTAGAAAAGTTTCTAAGGCAGAAGTTTTGGTACCCAAGGTTTGATAAGTTTTAAGGAATGCCAGTTTTGCCTTATCTTTCTATTTGTTAGAAATTTTAGTTAATTTATCCTCCCAATTTTTTTTCATCTCTTCAAATTTCAAAGGGTTCCATTTATACTTGAAGAATTCCCCAAAGCAAAGGACTGAATTGAAACGGTCAAGGAAGGAAATAATACCTTTTTTCTATCCTCCAGAAGGGGCAGGACTTGGGGCAACCGTCTCCTTGGAGTTCTCAATCTTGGCAATACGATCTAGGAAGATGCAAATCAGAAGTGCCATCAGATCAATGGAAGTTTTGTTTATAATGTACATTTCCTACCAAACATCAAATTCTATGGTGGCATCAAAAACTTCATCAAAGACCTTGAAATGGAAGTTTTGCTTTAGAGTAGGAAAAATAAAGTTGAGTCCTTCAATGGCTACATTGCTCATGACAAGTCTACCTTTAAATGTGTCATTTTGAGTCCAGTATGGAGGGGCATGGATCATTTGAGACATGCCAAATTGACAGGCGAATTGCGTGGCGTTATAAATTTCTACGCTGCATTTACTGTTATTTAGTGTGAAGCTAAGGCCAAATGGAAGGTCCCTTCAGATTAGGAAGTTGGCCTAAACTTCAAATTGTTCATCTTTCTAACCAGTGGCTTTGGATGGAGGAATACTAAGCCAAGAAGAGACATAATCACGTGTGAAAGGCAGGGGAGCAGAGGCATCACGAGATATCAGCTTTCTGTAAAAGAAAGTGAAACATTCATCAAACACATGGGCTTTGGGGTTAGCCTCTAAGAATCGGAAGCCAAAACAGTCACATTGTAGCACGTGGCAAAAATGGATGGAGCAAACTCTAGAAAATAAGCCCAGAGCCAGAGTTGCATAAGCCAGAACGGTCCAGAACCATTAATCAAGCATGAAGAGACCAACTCCATCATATCTCTGTAAAGGTGAGCCAGAACTAGTGTATCAAGAGCAAGTTCTCTGCCCTAAGAGAGGGCTTTGGCCTGTTCTGGAACTGAACAACAAGTAAGAAAGAGGAGTAAGTTAGCAGTTTCTTGTCAGGATAAACATAGGCAATATCCTTGCAGACAAGGAGAGTGTTTACTTCGTCTCCATAGAGGCAAAAATTGGCTAAAAAGGCAGCATCCTGCAAGGTAGGGGCCATCATAGGAGTCTTTAGATTAAATGAGTTGGTAGAGATGGACTAGAAGTGGGAAATAGAAAAGAACAGGGCTTTGTCAAGTCAAATATTACCTCGGCTCAACATGATTGCATCATAGTTTCCTGCTTCTTTCCAACCATTGCCTTTAGCAGTAGCTACGCAATCCAGCCAAGCGACGTACTCATGTTTGGGAGAATGCCAAACCTTGATGGGTGATGACAAATTATAGTGACTCGAGTCAACAGAAACAAAGTGTTCAAATGGTAGTTTCTTCTCAAGGCATGGGTAATCCTAATTAAGATAGGTAAGAAAGCTACCAGCAAAAGCAAGACCAAGCCTTAGCTTGCATTTCAAATATGAGCTGACAAAATTAGGGAGATCGATCAAATATTCAGAATAGATTGATGGTTTCTTATCGTTCATAAGGGCATCGATCTTAGGCCCAACGAATTTTAGTTCCTTCTTAAAGTTTGCAGCTTTGTTGGAAGCCATGGGAGTAAAAAAGGAGAGGGAATTCTTGGCAAAATGAAAATGAGGTATAAAATGAAATCAAGTAGGCAGTTGAGGCTATTTATAAGCCTTAGTGCTAGATGGATTAAGTTCTCAAGGGAGGTGGCACCAATTTTTGGTGGTAAGATTGAAATTTTGTGAATTTGACTTGAAGATGCTCACCTAATCACTCCATTAAGGAGTCCAAGTCACTTCCACCGTTGTAAAGATGTCATCAGCCTTGCCACTGATAGACGCTGTCAATCCTAAAGGGTGAAAGGACACCATCATAATGATGACAAGTGTAATGATGGTCGTCAGCTCGTTTCTCACACTTTGATCTTCAAGGCTCTATTTCGCAAGGGATTTTAGTCCAACACATTAAGGAGAATCATTATTGGGACTCAAATCAAGAGGAAAAATGGGTGTTAGCATTCAAGTACATCATTTTAATTCCTTAATAGAACCAAGAATGTACTTGAAAGGGGTATTGTTTATACCATTTTTGGCACGTGGCAATTTCCCCAATTTTTTATGTCACGTGGCGATGGAAGATAAAGAGTTAAAGATTCTTTGGGACCCACCACAGATAAATGGCACCTGAGCAAAGGAAATTTATTTTATTTTATTTTATTAATTAACAAAGGAAATTGGTTGATTAATTAATTAAATAAAATAATTTAGATTTGGTGGATGAGGCAAGCCTTAACCGTTCCTAAGAATTAGGAGGTTGTTGAGGCTTATCCTCTATTTAAGTGTCTTATGTCCTATTTTGGTGCCATATCTTTAAGATGATTGTTAAAGAAATTGCTAATGATGAGGCTTACACCAAATTTGAAGATATCACATGTCAACAACAAGGCTACAAAAGTAGAACCATTTTTTTCCAAAATCAAGGCAAGTGGGTTTTTGATGGACACGTGGCAATTGGTGAAGATATGAAGGATCAATACATACTACAATCAAGAGGTTAGTTTTCCAAGCAAGGAAAGATTGGTTTTTGAATTCCTTAAGGATAAACATGCATCACAAAGAGAAGAGGATTCTATGCAACAACAAAGGAGCCTTTTCCCTAAATCAAGCAAAGTCAATTCAAATTCAAATCTAGAGGGACACATGGCGGCTTTCCTGAGCTCGGTGGACCGAGTCAAAGGTACAAGGATTGGCCTTAATCGTTGGAGGTCAAAACTGTTTTCGAGTTTTAGGGGATTAAGTTAAGGATCAAGGATACATGTCACTAGGAAAAGCTGCCATGTTCTTGGCAGTTGAGCAGAATTATGGGCTTCCTCAACACTATATAAAGGGCTCTAAGTGCAACACTTGAGCGGGTCCAGCACCAATCAACTTGACCAAGAGTCTTTGAATTCATCCTAGTTTCATAGCTTATTTATCTTAGCTGAGCATCATAGCTTCATAGCTTAGTTCCTTTAGTTTCATAGCTTAGTTATTGCAGATTATCAATCGTACTTCATTCTCAGTCAATGCAAGTACCGATTTCAGTTTAATTATCTTTGGCACCTATAAATTTGTTAAAAGTCCTTTTCATTGGAGTAAGATATGAATCAGTGGCGGTTCCTCTTAACCACACAGGCATTTCTCTGTATTAGAAGTCAGAAGTGTTCAACAATTCCTACAACTTGAACTAGGTTCACAAGTTCTGGCACACTCACATTTAATCAACAAGCTTTTTGGTATTCACACCCTCAGGACTTCTTAAGTAGCAACAAGAATTTTTGAAGAGTGTGAACACCACCCCAGCCAACTAGGACTCATGTGTTTGTTGTTGTAAGTGATAAGAAACCACACTGACGTTGATGTTACTGTTCTCATCTGCTCATTTGGTGTGAATAAATTTTTTCCAACACGAGTTTCTTATTCAATTCTCCAATATTTCTCTGCTTCTCATTTCTCATATATTTTGTGACCATTTTTTTCCTACTTTCATGTGCCTATTATTTTCCATTTTCACTCTCTATTCTTTTTCTTTTTCTTTTTTAATGACAATACACACATTCATATTTAACAGAATAACAAAATATCTAAACAAATATTTGACAACGGGAAAATACAACACAAACCCAGAAAAAAACCAGAAAAACAATACTACATTAAAATCGATTCTCCCAATTGTCAAAGAAGTTGAAGCCATTTGGTCGAGCAAAACCAGTTGTAGTGATTGGTTTTTCTTTATCTAGGACGGACTTGTTCTTCACTATTGCACAATCCAGGTCAATACAATCAAGAATGGATGTGGGGCTTGAAGAGATGACTGAGGTCGAACTGCAACCAAGATTTATAACTTCTTTCATGCTCAACGTCAACTCAGTTTGCAAAGGGTGAAGATGATTGTGCTCTCCTTCATAGGTGGCTACTAAAACAGATGGATTTTCTGCATTTCTTTGCACCTAAAGTTTAGAGAATTGATGAGTGATTGAAACAAATTGAAATTTCTTATTTATGAGTTTGTAACAAGGAAGAAAGTGAAAGTTTTGGCTCACCTTTTTCTTAACAGGGCAGCTTGGAGCAAAAGAGCACTTGTAGTAAGCTCTAGGAGATGGGTTATCTCTAGTAACCTTTTGTCCATACTTTCTCCATTGATATCCATCCTTTAGCAACTATGACATAATCCAAGGAAATATATGGTAAACTAGTACTTGGAATGTAAGTTATACAAACATAAAATTTATGCAGAATTTTTATTCATAATGATATAATATTCTTGGGTCCTATTCAGAATGATGTTACAATCTTAATCTTCTTATTTTAAAAATAAATTTTATTTTTAAGATTGTCACTATTACATTTGTGAATCATATATATTATATATAACTCATGCACTGAGGAAGTGTAGAATCTTTTGTCATCCTTCATTCCATGTTTGATTGCTTGTTTGGGGTTAGGGAGATTGTATTAGTAATGTCCTATATAAATCATGCTTAATTGTGACGAATTGTATGAGATTATGTTTAATTGTGATGAATTGTATGAGATTATGTGACACAATGTATTTGGTTATATAATTCTTAAACTAAATGGCTAGGCATGTGGCCAAACAAGGTAAAAGGGACTAGTAGGAATCAAGCAACTGGTGCTTAGAATCAAGTGAAATTTGGTAAGTTGATACAAAATGTCTTTCTAATTAGGGAACTGCCAATGTTGTTGTATTTCCTTATTTTTTCTTTGTTAGTTAGGGAGCTGCCAATTTTGATTATTTCTTAGTTCGTTAGGTTTCCTTTATGTTATAAATAATTATTGTAAGATTTACAGTTGATTAGTTTAGAAAATTAATACACTTTCAAGCTTCCACTCACTTTTCCAATCTCGGATATTCATTTCAAATCAACTATTGTTGATTCTTTATTCTCAGTATTCCTTTTGAATGAACGAGTATAAAAAACAAATTTTGTTTCCGATATTTATATTATAATCAACGAACTCTAATATCATTATTATCTCAATCTCCCTCTACATCATTAAGAGTCCCATCAAAATATAAATTCACTCGAAGGGTGGGATTATCTCATAGAATGTTGAATTTCTAGCTCATACCATAGAATTGGAAATGGAAGGATTAGTTTGCTCCCACCTCACCAAAAACAAACGTTTTATATAATGAGGGCTTTCCCTTAATATCATAGATTTAATCTCAACTAATTAATATCATCACACAATCAGGTTCTTTGACTTAGTGATTATATAGCATCACTTGTAATGTGAGATTATATATTCAACTCATTTGGATAAGAATATGATATTTGTAGTGTTTATTGGGCTTGGGCTAGTAGTTGTTATTGGGCTTGGGCTTGAGCTTGAGCTTGAGCTTGGTTGTTAGGTGAGGTGTCCTATCAATTGAAATAAATAAATAACCAACCTAATACCATCACACTAGTGCACAAACGAACACAATTAATCTTACATCTTTAATCTAATACCACTATACTAATCTTTTTATTCAATTCCACCATACTCATAATACAAGTCAACTTGATCTGACAATCAAACATAACCTTAGTGTGATGATGATTCTAAATGTCAATTGAAATATATCGATCGATTGATTTTTTTTACACCGATTCAAGTTTGTATATTTGTGTGAATGAATATGCATATCAATTGATTTGGGCTACATATTCATTTACAGTCAGTTCATAACTTATTAAATCACAATCAGTATGATCGGTTCACAGTTGAGAATATTGATTCGATTATGTTAAAAATATAATAAAAATAATACAGTTAGCTTTCTTCAATTTCTAATTATTTAAGTTTTTAGATGAGTTTGTTATTAATGATGATATTAAAGCAAACAATAGATCTTGTGTTCAAATCTCATTGTTTATCCAAAAATTAAAATATTTGCATATGTTTGGCCTGCATATGGAAGAAAGGCGTGTTAAAAATATAATATAAATAATAAATTTATGCATCTCTCTAATAACTTAAACTTTTAAATAAGTTAATATCTAATAAAAAAATATTAAAATGTATTTTTGTAATGACCAATGATAAAAATAACATGAGACTACGAGTCTCATAGAATTGCTAATCCCCTAAAAGGTAGGACTAGCTTTTCCATGAGAGGTTTAGGGCCGGCCCTGGGCTAAGGCGAGTAAGGCCTGTGCCTAGGGCCCCCAAAATTTGGCTCAAAATAGGGCCCCAAATTTTGAAGATCCATTATACTATCAAGTTTTAAATAAAATCCAATTATTGTTAGAAGCCCTCAAAAACAAAACAACCCACTAAAATAGAAGCCCTCCAAAATAAAACAGCCCATTATAAAAGGCCCAAATAAAAACATATTGCAGGCCTATATTAAAAACAAATAAAAAAATTAGTCCAATTGAAAAAACAAACAAATGACCCAAATTTACTCAAGCAAACTTAAGTGATCACTAACAAATATTTTTTTTTTTTTTTTTTTGAGCGTATGTACAAGGGACCCAAATTTATAAGCTCGCCTACGGCCCCTGAATACTCAGGGCCGGCCCTGGAGAGGTTTGGGTTCACAATCCAATATCGTATGATTATAAATGCAAATACCACTTTACTTGCACTTTATAAAATAATAAAATCACTTTTTATATAATAAAAGATTTCACGTAATTTCATAAATTTCCACCAACTAATATCACCACAAGTGTTGTAAATAGTCCTCACACACCCTATTCATTTATTATTATTATTATTATTATTATTATTTGTTTTAGAATTTTACTCTTAACATGAAATTCAAATTTTATCTAATTCTAACCTCTCAAACCTTAATTCTAACCCTAATCCTAACCGCACTCCAACGACCACCAAATCTGGCTAGAAACCTTTCCTTACCATCCCCCGCTCCGGAAATCCTCCACAATCCATCCACCGTCGTCCCATCCCTCCTCCAGCCTCCTTTAGCCCCTCCCGCAACCCTTGCAACCCCCTACCCTCTGCACACCACCCCAACTCTCTGGCAGTTTCACATGTGTGAGAGAGAGAGAGAGAGAGAGAGAGAGAGAGAGAGAGACCGAGACAGAGACAGAGAGAGAGAGATCATGATGAGGGAGAAGAAGAAGATAGATGAGGAGAAATGAAGAATGTAAGGAGGTAACAGGATATAGAGGAAGATGATGAGGGTTTCGTAGAGGGGTAGGTTTTGGAGGAGGAGGATTTGGGTCATAGCGGGGGTGGACATGACTAGAGTTTTACAAAAGAAAGCGACTGCTTGTAGTCACGGGGAAAAGAGAATGATGAGGATCTGGGTGGCGGTGTGCAAAAAGGAAAATGGGGTACTAGAGGTTGAGCGGCAAGGAAGGGAGGCTGATGGAGAAATGAGTTAAGGAAAAACAAAAAGAAATATCATGAAATTCATCATGAAAATTTTTCATCTTTGATTAGTATGTGGTGTTTTATTGTATAGATAATCTAAAAGTAGAAAATATTTTATGATCATCTTCATGATATTTTTTTCATAATCCCTAACATTATTAAAAAAAAAACACAAAAAATGATGGAATAATGATGGGTGTTCAAAGAAAAAAACAAAGTAGGGAGCAATTTTTGTAGGCAAAGAGTCCAATGAAGAAAGATCCAAAACTATGAAGTATTGGTATTTTGACAAACATATCATACTCATATTGGGTTCTTACTGATTGTTGATATCTTTTATGGTACTTCTGCATATAAATTGAGTACACAAAAACATACCCAAATTTTTCATTCTTAATTTTTTACGTAACCAGACGTACCTAATATATACAAAAGTTAAACCATAACTCAGTCAAAATAATATTTTTTTATAATACAAAGATAAAATTAATTTCATTAAACTTCTTTTTTATTTATTTATGCTTAACATAATTCTAAAATAAAACTGTAGTTTGTAAATTATTTAATATAATGACATTTAATTTTTATTTATACCGTTACTTTTGATATTAAATATGAATTGTAGATTGGATGTTAACAAATTAAATCATTTAACTAATTTTTGCATTATTCTAAATTAAAAATAAATATTCTTTTACAATCATACATAGGCTTCGTTTGGGAAGTATGTTGGCTTTTCCGCTTTTCGGCTTTTTTGGCTATTTTAGCCTGGGCTAAAAAGTTTGGTTTGGGAAGGGCTCTTTGGTTTTTTTGTGAGAGAAGAGTGTAATGGTTATGCTTGGATGTGATGTTTTGTTTGTTGTGACTAAAATAGCATATTTTGTCTTTTGTGGCTAAAATAGTCAAAAAAGCCTATAAACCATCTTTCCAAACAGAGCCATAGTCGTATCTGTACCCTTTTTTTTTTTTTTTTACCGTATCGACGTATATGTATTGTACTAGTATTCGTATCTGTACCCGTGCTTTATAAATCCAAAATAAAGAGGTGGGTTTATGAGTAGAGCACTCTATCTGCACATTTAATACAAATAAACATAACTTATTTTTAATTTCTCATTTAATATCATCACAATAATTTCTCATTTAATATCATCACATTAACTTTTTTTTTTTTATTTTACCGTATCGACGTATATGTATTGTACCAGTATTCGTATCTGTACCCATGCTTTATAAATCCAAAATAAAGAGGTGGGGTTTATGAGTAGAGCACTCTATCTGCACATTTAATACAAATAAACATAACTCATTTTCAATTTCTCATTTAATTATAGTCGTATTCAATTTAATTCCGCAGTCAAACTTGACATAAAAGTGGAAAGCATTTTAAAGTTAAAAGTAAATAAATAAATTGTCAAACAAATAGGGCAGTAGTTAATGCTTACTAGGCTGCTATCAGATGAATCTGTCTTTACACAAACTCGCGAAACAGTTGTAATGTTGCTTTTGTTTGGCTTCTTGCATGAACATTCATCACCATCTCCGTTAATTTTGATGGTATGGCCTAAACTGTCATCTTCAACCTTTCTCTTCCCAAGATTATTATTATTGTTGCTAGTGTAATATTCCATTAAACAGCTTCGTAGACCATTGTACTTGTCGCAAATGTCTGTTAACATTTCAGTTAACTTTCTATTCTCAGTGCTGACCCTTTTTAGCTCTTCAACCATCACATCAACCTGCAGATTTTTGGGACTTCAATTTATTTGTAGTTCAAAACTTGACAGCCAACTTTCTGTGTCATTTGAGTTCAAAAATTTGTAGTTGATAAGGATTTGATTTCTGGCTCCTGTATCTTAAAATTTACAAAATTCTATGATACAATCCCTCAAAAGGTGTATACATGAGTTATGCAGATTGTCTTCTTAGGGGTGGTTTAAGAATCGCTATTTTAATTTATTTATATATAAAAAATAAAAATAAATAACAAAAGACATGCAAAAAAATAAAAAGAATAATGGCAAAAAAAATAAAGAGAATAATGTGAAAATTTGTAGTGATTTTTTGACTTAAAAAAATCTGTCTCCAAATGGGGCCCTAGTTATGAATCACATTGTGATGGGCTGATTGATCCCAAAACTATGTAAAACCCACCTAATTGATCTCATATTTTGTGTACCAATAAAGAACACTGCCTCTTAATAACCTATAAACAACCTTGTTATATATAGTAGCTGTGATAATTACATAAAAATGTTGGGTTTGCAGTTTTTTTCTTGGGCCAATTTTTCAAGTTGTAACCATGGATTGATATGTATGTTCATTGATTCCATGTTTTTTAACAGTGATATAAATTGTCTGGTATGAATATAACAAGCTGAACATTACGGTTCTAGCATGGGCAAGCAGGCATTGTTGGGCCTTTTAAGTTTCGGTTATGTTGCTAGGCTCATGCTTGTATTGGATAATTTAGGGAAAATTAGTGAAACGAGTAATGCTATATCCCACCAATTTTGGTTTTCCAAAACTAACCCCTAATTACATGGCAAACATTTATTGAATAATTTTTATATTTTAGGGAGGTTACTCAGTGATGAGACTTATGACACATCACTTGTGATTGGTTTAAGGATCCAAAATTGGTGGTCCAAAGCATTTTTCTTAGTGAAACATATCCCTCTCTAACTTTATGTAGTATATGTCTAATATATTTTTTCTTATTTGTTAAGACCCCCTCAATAATATAATTAAATAAATTTCAGCTCGTTAAATTTCTCTGTGAAGAACTAAAATTTCTCTCTAAAAGTTCTCTTTGAAGAACTGAAATTTTTCTGTGAAGAGTTGAAAATTTCTCTGCAAAATGTTGAGAGACCTAACTATTATGAAAATGTTGCATGTCATTTATCTTATAAAATCATAATATCAAAAACCTTAAACTAAAAACTCCTATAATTTATGGTGTAAGACATTTTTAGCAATTTTTAATTGGGCAAAATTTATTTTATACATTGTGGTTTTGCCTCGTAACACTTTACACCCTAATTTTTATTGCCATAAAATTATCTTATTTAATAAAATTTTAAACTAAAAAAAATTAAATTTTAATTTTAAATTAAACATATACATATACATACATATATATATATATCAAATTAAATAATAAATTAACCTAAATACTTTAATTTATTACTACAAAATTAAATCCTAAAAGTACCATAATTTAATTTTTAATTTTTAACCCAATTTATTATTTAATAATATTTTAAATTAAACATGTACATATATATATTTAACAAATCAAATTATAAATTAACTTAAACACCCTGATTTATTACTAGAAAATTACTTTAATCTAACTTTTAATTTTTAACCTAATTTTTCATTTAATAAAAATTTAAAATAAATTGAATTAATTGTTGATAGAAGATGATATTTAGGGGTTGTTTGTGGTGTCCTAAATAAGTGTACTTTTTGAATTTTTGGACTAAAAAATTGAGGAAAAAAATATGGTTGTTTGGGTTAATTTTTTGACTTTTTATGAAAAACATGTGTATTAAAAAATTATATAAATTAGTGTGTATGAGAAGATTAAGAGTGTGAGTTGTACGGTTGTCCTATCTGCTCAGGTTGAATAGATGCTAAGAAGTAATTATCTACTTTTCGGGCATTGCACTGGACAGTGCTTTTCGGCTCGGAGGGGCCATCACGGGTCCCGTTTTGATAATCTGAACCATAAAATGTGTAGAACTCGTCGAGTACTACATGCCTGTAAAAAATCACATTGATCGGATATCAATAGCTATCTGATCAGATTTATTTTTTTTCAACCATTAACTATAACACCATCAATTTTTTTATACAAAACTGATTTGATCATGTAGTTATCGATATCCGATCAATGTGATTTTTTACAAACATATAGTACTCGACGAGTTCTACACATTGCACGGTTCAGATTATCAAAACGGGACCCGTGACAAACCCCCACAGGCCGAACAGCAGTGTGTTAAAATTGCACCCCAACTGTACAATTTTTCTTAAAAAACGTAGCACAGATCTGACCGGTTCAAATTGATGAGTTGTAATTTTGTGTGTAAAATTAATTTTTTAATATTTTTTTTGGTAAATAGTGATAGCTTTTTAATTTTTTAAATAATTTTTTGACTTTTTGTCTTTTTAAAGGCCTGCCAAACTTGGCCTTAGGGTTAAGGTTGCGGTTTGGTTAGCATTATGATTTAATTTGGAAAAGAAGATGATGATTAGTGTTTTTGACATTTGATTCAATTTCTTTTTATTTTGGTCTCGGATTTTTACATTGCCACTCTCAATTTGGGAGAGTGTCACAAACTTTCAATTACTTTTACCAGAAAAATTGACCGTAACTCTTTAGTTCAAAATCATCAAGAAGTTCAAAATGGACTACCGAGAGTAAATTTATGACCTATTGAAGTGTTGACACCGATTTTTTTTGCACCCTCATATAACTATTTGTTCAAGTTATTTTAACCTATCTATGCAAGTTATTTTAACCTATGTATGTCAATATTTTACCTATCTATACAGATTTTTTAAACCTATTTGTCCTCATATTTGAATCTATTTGTTCAAATTATTTTAACATTTTGTCCCAATAATTTTAACCTATTTGTTCAAATTTTTGTCCTTCATGTGTATTTTGAGCTAAAAAATTTAAAATCTCATAACATGAGTTCTACAAAATTTGCTTTAAAAAAAATTAATATCTATGAATTTATTTTCCTGAGAACATTCAAACAAAATTAATGTTGAATATGAAATTTCAGAAAAAAAAATATATATTAATAGATTGATTCTTTGGTTAGTCAAAATAACGAAACAATATTTTTGAGAAAGTAATTGCTCGAAATTGCTTTCAGCAATTTTGGATGGATAGATCTGGAAAAAATACATAAAATAAAATTTAAAAAAAGTCATCCATAATGGACTATCGAGCGTAAAATTTTGATCTATTGAAGTTTTAAAACCATAAACAATTTTTTTTTAGGCCTTCCAATAGTTCCTTGTTCAAACTATTTTAACCTATGTCTGACAAATGTTTTGAATCTATTTGTTCCCCCATATTTGAACATATCTGTCCAAGTTCTTTTAACATATCGCTTAAATTATTTCAACATATTTATACAAATTATTTTACCACATATATACGAAAATTTTTACGAATATTTGTAAATTTTTTTAACCTAAAATTTTCGTAAATTTTTTGAACGTATATGTCCACATATTTTAGCCTACCTGTCCAAAATTATTTTATCCTAGGTATGCCAATCCTTTTACCTTGCAAAGTTTTTGAACCTATCTGTCCCCATATTTGAACTTATCTTTTCAAGTTATTTTAACATATTTGTCCCAGTAATTTTAATATATTTGTTCCAATATTTGCCCCTTAAGTGTATTTTGTGCTAAAATATTTTAAAATCTCATAACTTGAGTTCTACATACCGGTTTTTAATGAAATTGATATTTGTAGATTTGTAATTTCGAGATTTTTCAAACAAGATCAATATTGATTATGAAATTTAAAAAAAAAAATTTAATGGATTGATTTTTTGGCTAATCAAAATAGCAAAACATTTCTTGAGAAAGTGAGTCCTCAAAATTATTTTCAACAATTTTGGATGGATAGATCTTGAAAAAATACAAGGAATAAAAAACATCGTCCAAAACAGAGTACTAAGCATAAAGTTATGACCTATTGAAGTTTTAATAGCATAATTTTTTTTTTTGCACCTTAAGATAGTTATCTGTTCAAATTATTTTAACTTATCTGTCTAAATTGTTTTAATATGCATGGCAATATTTTTACCCATATCTGCGAATTTTTTGAATCTATTGTCCCATATTTGAACCTTTTTATCCAAATTATTTTAACGTATCTATATAAATTATTTTACCACATGTATGCCAATATTTTTATCTATCTGTACAATTTTTTTGAACCTATTTGTCCCAATTATTTTTAACCTATGTATGCCAATATTTTTACTTATTTGTGCATATTTGTTGAACCTATTTGTCCCCATATTTCAACATATTTGTCCAAATTATTTTAACTTATATGTCCCAATTTTTTTAACCTATCTATCAAAATTATTTTAACCCATATATGTCAATATTTTTACATATGTATGCAAATTTTTTGAACATATTTGTCTCCATATTTGAACCTATTTGTCTAAATTATTTCAATCTATGTATGCCAATATTTTGCCCTACTTGTGTAAATAAGTACTTGAATTTGGACAGATAGGTACCTTAGTTTGGACATATAGGTACCTTAACCTCTAAAAACAATTGTTTATGATGTTAAATTTCAACTTATCATAACTTTACGCTCGATAGTGCGTTTTGGACAAATTATTTTTTGATTTCATGTGTTTTTTTGAGATCTATCCATCTAAAACTCGTTTCAAATGCTTCCTTTCTCAAAAAATGTTAGTTTTCTGTTTTGATTGCCTGAAAAATCATTTTATTCACTTTTTAAATATATATATATATATTCATATTATTCTTGTTTTAAAGATCTCAAAAAAAAAAAAAAAAAATCTACATATATTAATTTTATTAAAAACAGACTTGTAAAACTCAAGTTATGAGATGTTAAATTGTTTAGCACAAAATAGATACAATGGTAAATCTATCTAACAAAAAATGCACGTCCTTATGGCCCTAATACTTAAACACCTGTAGGTATTGCCAAATAAGTTTGAAAATTAAGTATATGACTTGAGCTCCCATTACAATATAATTAAGAATTGATTTAAAATATGAAATATAATTAAATATTGTTCTAAAATATAAAATAAACAATAATTAAGGATTGATCTAAAATATAATTAAATTAAAATTAGATTAAAAAGTTAGTAATTACAATAAATAATTAAGGATTGAGGATTAATTGTGATCTAAAGTATACTTATATCAAAATTAAATTAAAATTAGATTAAAAAGTTAGTAATTACAATAAATAATTAAGGACTTAGGATTAATTGTGATCTAAAATATACTTATATCAAAATTATATTAACTATTTAGAAATTATAATAAATAATTAAGGATTTATGATTAATTTTGATCTAATTTTAAGAATTAGGATTATGAGAGAGAAGAAAGGAAAAAATAACAAAAGGACATAGAACTTTAGAGTATTATAGTCATTTCACATTTATGATTAATGGTGTTAATGATTGCACTTTGGTCCAAAATCATAGAGAGATTTTTTTTTTTTTTTTTATACATATTATATTTGAACCATATAAGAGTAAAGTGCTTTGTGCTCAAATCACAAGGAAATAAATAAATTTTTGCCCTTTTGGCATAATTTTTTCAAGTTTTTTCAAATTCATCCTTGAGTAAGAGTATAAAAATAAAATAAAATAATTGCTACAAAAATATTGTTAGTTTCTTGTTTTTGTGTTTTTAAAAAATAGATAACTTGTTTGGGATATAAAAATGTTAAAAAAATAAACAAAAATGAAAATAGAAAAACATGTTTGGCATACTGTTAGAAGTGGTGGCCAACGATGGATGGATGTGATAATCATCAGTGTGGGCATGAGGTCATGGCTATGACCGGAGGTCACAAGGTGACTCGGGGTTATGGTAATGACTAGTTGGTGGTCAAAAAATCACTTTAAAGTGTTGGAGATCAACAACAGTTGGCTAGTGGAGGTGGAGGTGGTGGCCGTGGCCGGAAGTGGTGGTGGAGGTGGTGGTGGCAGCCAGAAGCGGTGGAGGAGAAAGGTGGAAATGAACACTTGTTTCAAAAAATTAGATAAAACAGCTTTTTTACGTGTTCAAAAATTTTTAATTTAATTCAATTTTTTTTTTTTTTTTTTTGAAAACATAAATAATATATCAAACAAAATTTTGTTTTTAATTTAAAAAAATAAAAATAATTAAATAAATAAAACCAGTTAACAAACGAATCCTTAGAAAGTGCTTCTAGGCATCACATAACATAATCTTGGAAGAAAAATATTGTTAAGAGTGTGAAGGTAAGTTCCAATAAATTTGTTTGGTTTAGAATTTTTAAAAATAATTTTTTTTAATTCATATATTTTTTTTAGTGAAAGTTTTTCATTTAAATCATTTATTTTTTTACTTTTTAGATCCACTTAGTCTTGATACATTTAAAAAGTATAAAATTTGTGGAAAAAATATTTTTAAAAAATACTAAATTTCAATATATTTTTGTTTTTATTTTTATTTTTTGTATTTATTAAGTGGATCTAAAAGGTTAAAAAGATGATTAAATTATTAAAAAATTACAAAAAAATAAAACAGTTTAGCATTTGAGTTTGGCAGACCCATTTTAGAACTGATTTCTGTGATTTGAACCGTTCACTATTTAAGACTTGTTGAATAGAATATTAATATAAAAAATCAAGATGATTAGATATTAGTAACTATATATTTAAATTATATTTATTTAAAAAAAATAAACGACGAATATAATCTTAAAAATGTCAATCTATTTTTTATAATATAAATTTTATTCAAATATATAATTACTAATATTCGATCATTTTGATTTTTTACATTAATATTATATTCAATGAGTTCGAAAAAATATACTTTTTCAATTACCAAAATCGATCTAAAATGAACTAAATCTTTGTTTTGCATAAGCTAAAGTGAAGTTTTTTTTTTTTTTTACTAAAGCAACCACGCAAAGACAAAATAAATTTTTTAGTCTAATGAGACAAAATGTCACATTCAAATCATATTTATTTCATTTTTTTTCACAAAAATCAAAAAATCAAAAAGCCTATTCTAAACGAGACTTTTTAACCTTAAATTAAAATAATCAAAAAAATATTAAAAAACCAAAACACTAACCCATATCCTAAACAAACCGTTACTAACTTCAAACGCTATTTGAAATTAAGATGGTCAATGAAAAAAAAAAAAAAAAAAATTAAAAATTAAAAAATTATTTTCAAAAATTCAGCATCAGGATTAAGGGGTTATTTGGGATGATCTAAATAAGTGTACTTTTTGACCTTTTAATATGGGTTGAGTTTGGGTTGGATTTAAAATGATGTGTTAGAAATGTGATGCGATTTAAATAAGATGATATAATTTAAATAGAATAATGACTTTTTAATTTTTTGACTTTTTTTAAACATGTGAAACCAATCCTAAATATCACTTCAAATTAGTGTACTTTTTGTCTTTTTAAACTAAAAAGTTAAGGGAAAAAAATATGATTATTTGGATTAACTTTTTTACTTTTTATGAAAAAATACATATAAAAAAATTATATAAATTAATATATAGAGAAAAATTAAGATTAAAAATTGTACAACCGTAATTTTTAACTTTTGATAAATAATAATAAATTTTTAACTTTTTAAATAATTTTTGAACTTTTTAACAACTCAAACTTGAATATCACTTCAAATTAATAGTGCGCATAAAAAATGACAAAAATCAAAAGCTGTGTACTAAAAATACGCGTAGACATGTCATTATATGCGGCAAAAAAGTCATTTTCAGACAAGACTACCTACTATCGTCAAAAGTAAACGAAACGCAACGCAACGACCTTCTTTTGGGAAAATTACAAATACAAGAGACAATCACGAAATAATTGTTTTATAAATTATACAAAATATAAATGATTTTTTTTTTTTTATGTAATTCTGATACACAGAAAAAATTATACCGAACACAAGAATAAATTTACAATACACACACAATAAAATTGCACCATCTCAAAAACGTAATTTTTTTTATCCCTCCTCCACTAAAATGTAATTTTTCCCTTTCTTTTTTGCACTAATATTATGTATTCATAATTGATTTTTTGTTTTTATTTATTAAGACACTATAATTTTGACATAATTATATTAATTTTTTTAATAAATCTAAATATACCAAAACTAATAAAATAGTATGAATATATAAAAATAAAAATATGTATATTTCAATAAAAAATATATGACAATATTATTTTTTTTATTTATACAATTGATAAATTATTATTAAAAAGAGGTAAAATGTTATTAAAATTTAAAAAAAATATAATATAATTATGTCAAAATTATAAAAAATTCTATATTTGTTTTCAAATTTCAAAGGTGATCAGTATAATTTACCCTAAAGTCGTCCTTTTTCCGGTGAAAATTTTAACGATATGTTTAAAGGCGTACCAAAAGGAGGAAATTTGATTTAATTTTCGTATTTTCTAGCGTTTTTAAAAACCCACGAACAAGGGGAGAAATCCAAAGCAAAGCTCCCAAGACTAACCCCCAGAAAACAACTGCCCAACCATGCATCAAGATCTAACAATTACACAAAAATTAAAAAAGTAAAGCGGAGAGAGAGAGAGAGAGAGAGAGAGAGAGAGCAAAACGCACCTCTTGTTTCATAGGTAATTTGGTGTCAAAATGAACAAAATCTCCATCAAACCCTCCCGTGTGCTTCAAACTGGGAAAAGAATGAGTCTGGTCCTCGTGTAGTGGAAGTGGGTTAACATTGAGATTGATGCTGAGAGATGTGTCTACTACATAACTTGAATCCATATCTCATTAATTATACTATCTATCTATATATATCAAGAACAACTAACCAGTTTTTTTATATCCAACTATTCTTGATATGTATTTCCTGGCTCAAGCAGTAATATTTTTCATGTAGATGAGAAGAGAGAGTATTTATAAGGCCAAAAAAGGAACGGAGAGAGAGAGAGAGAGAGAGAGAGAGAGAGAGAGTCAGGTCCAGGTCGTCCGGTTCGTTAAGTTGTGGAAAGTTGCACGAAATACAGTACACCTTTACACATCATTTACACATCATAAGGTGTCCAATTTTTTTTTTATGAGCAATTATTTGGTGCTGCAACAGCACGATCATGTGGTGCCACATAGCTTGGCTGATTGGTGAAGAATGTCTCGCTTATGAATTTGTGTTAGGTGATAGAAAACAGTAAATTTAGGAAACTAGACTTACTGTCCCAAATTTTGATCAAGAATATGTGGTGGAGATTAAAAAGTGTGTATTGTGAGGTTCATGTGCAGCAGAATTAATCTAAACCACACATTAGTGTTTTTAAGTAATTTCTAAGTAAATTTTTCTGAATTTGTGACATTACTTGATGGGAAATAGCATGAGTCATAATGGTTTGTAATTGGTATGCACTATGCATAGGGGTGTAAATCTGGCCCAGCCCGGCCCGGTCCATGTCGGGCCTTGCAGGCTCCTATCAAAATTCAGGCTAGGCTAGGCTAGGCTAGGCCAAAAAATTAGGCCTAGGCCCAGGCCCAAGCCCAAGGATATTCAGGCCTTGGGCGGACCGGTGGGCTGGGCCTGGCCTTTTTTTTTTGTTTTTTTAAATTATTTCTACCAAAATATTATTATTTTTCACTAAAAAAGACACTAGACCTCAAACGAGCCGGGCCCTGGGTAGGCCTTAAGCGGGCCACTGGGCTGGGCCACGAGCCGGGACAGGCTTCAAAATGATGCCTCAAGCCCAAAAGGATCTAAATGGACCAGGCTCACCTTGGGCCGCCCATTGGTCACGAACCATTTTTACACTCCTAACTATGCATAATTTTTCTTTTTTTACAATAAAAATTTGGAAAGTATATTCCTTTTAAAATGTGTGTACCATATATATCATAGTTATAAAAATGTGTGATTTTAGTTATGAATTATGTGGTGTTTACTTATGAGGTCCTTTAGGCCATGTTTGGAATATGAATTTGGATAATGATTTGAAAATGAAAATCGAAAAAAATGTATGGAATATATGTGAAATGTAGTTATATTTCATTCGTATTTCACATATCTTTTTCATTTTTCTTTCTGAATTCTTACTTAAATTCATACTCCAAACACAACCTTAGGGATTGCAATTTGTAATAGATAGGTTTTATTATATCATCTAATAGTAAGTATAATGAGCTTTCGATTTAAAAAAAAAAAAAAAAAAACGTGTAACGATCTCTCCTTAGAGTTTACACAGGTATAATTTGCCTAAAAAAAATAAAATTGATCAAATAATCATAACTATATAATTTTATTATATTTACCTTAAAAAAATATAAATAGTGTATTTTTAAAATTATAATTATGATTCATTTTTTGAATAGGACTATAATAAAAGCATATAACTATTGATTATTGAATCAATAAGATTTTTTTTTGTGCGAATAATGTACACATAAAACCCAATAAAATCAACGATAACGAGTCTTGTAATGATATCCACGAGGCCCAACATCTACCTCCAGTAGTCCACTAACCTTACCCTAGTCAAAGTGGCTTTGTTTATGGGATCGTGTGGTGTTTTTGTAACCAACTAATTGATTTTGGTTATAACTCAAATTGATGAAAATTATAAATCATTATAATTGAAATTTTAAGTGCATTTCACATGCACCATTAAAATGTGTGTTTAGGTTTTTTTTTTTTTTTTCAAAAAAAAAAAAAAATCAATTTTGTCTATAAAATATTTATTTTAAGTAAAAAATCAAATCATTATAAGAATTATAGTGAAATACATATATAATTTATAAGGGTAAATTACACTTATATTTCTTCAGATTTGAGAAAAATATATTTAATCTCATAAGTTTAGTATAATTACACTAACTTCCATTTGGTAAGGTTAAAATAATTAAAACTAATGCATATAATGGGTAAACATATAAGATAAAAATGGTAAATATACATTTTAGTAGAAAATAAATGATAATGTCATCTTTTCAATTATAATGATTAAAGTGTTATGTGAATTAAAATATTCAAAGAGGCTGATGTAATCATATGATATAAATTACATATGTGGAGAGTATTTTTGCCTCAAACTAATTAATCGAGAGATTTAAAGAAGAGGCAAGTCACATTGTTCTGGGTCTGCAAATGAATAAACTAGTAGTGCCACCTGACCGGCGGTTTTCAATCAGAGGGCACTACTATCAATTTAGATAGGGAGTAAAAATATAAATAAGACTATACAAATAAATGTATCGGATAGGGGCTGCCTCCCTTCCAATGAAAGCTACATATCTTTATATAGGTTAATATGCTACTTGTTTCACCTAATGAAAGCCACCTATTTTATTAAATGAGCATAAGTCACATTTGGAAGAAAGCTCATCCAAATGTACATATATTAGAACAACTTGGCAAGTGGGTAAATTGCATTACTAATTAGTAATTTAATTTTTTAATTCTTATTTCATGTAAGCATAGGTGGGCCTACTTCACATAGGTTGATATTTGTCCCAGACAATTTCAAAAGTAGAAACTATCAGTATTTTCTTTAAATATTAGAGGAGGTGAGTGTAATTTACCCATTTGTAACTATGAAATTTGTGACATTACTACCCTAAAGACAAATGATGAGAAGAAGAATAACTTTAAAGTGTGAGGTATAAAATTGATAAAATTTAAACATTAGGATTAGGTAAAGTCTAGAAACCCAAATTTATCCGCCTAGAATTTTCTACGTGAATGATTGTGTGGTAGAGATTAATTTGTATAGTGTAAAATTCATGTGAGGTGTGCTAGAAATTAATTTTTAAGTAATTTCTGAGTTGATAAGAATGAGTTTATAATATTACTCTTAGATTAAAGTTACACAAAATGCACACTTCAGAATCATTGATGAGCTTCATACTTATTTCGTTAATGATCTTAGACAGTCGTTTGTCATTGGATCAATTTGGTTTAAATTAAAATTTTATGGGATGAAATTAACAAAATTAAAATTTAGAAGACTAATGTGACAAGAAGATATACTTTGAAGATCATAGTCGTATATAAAGGTTAAATACATTGTTAATTTCAAAGCATATGTTTTATGTCATTTTAGTACTCAAAATTTTATTTTTTTTAATTTGGTCCCTAATTATTTATTTATGTTCAACAAAAAGGATGGGTATTTTTGGTCAAATTTGGACAAAATCTGAACAGCAATTTAGACTATTAAAAAAATTTGAATAAATTAAGATTAAATTGTCACAATTAAGATATTTGAAACAAAAATGATATAAAAGGACATATTTTGATGCTGACAATGTATTTAATAGAACAAAAATGTGATGCAAAGGGGTTTATTACAGGTTGAATAATGGACCCTAACACTCTTATTAGAAATCTTATTAAAAATATAAGAGATTAAGAGATTGTTAGGAATGATATAAATAAACATATTTTTTAACTCTTTATAAAAAAATATGTAAAAAAATAATTTGATCTAAAAAATAAATAAATAAAATATCCTATGATAAATCATGCCAAACAAACTATATTTTGTTTATAAATAAAAACATTAAAAAAAATTCAATGATAGTTCGACACGTGATTTACACCCAGTGCACATTGCAACATAACAAAGCCAGAGAAGTACCTCTGACTTAAAATTGCATTGCTGTCTTATTTATATTTATATTTTTTTTTTGTCATATTATTTATTTATTTATTTTTACATATCTTTTTATAAAAATTAAAAAAATATACTTATTTAGATCATTCTAAATAATCCTACATGTGTCCGACACTCGTCAAATTTTAATTTATTAAACATTTCATCATATGAGGGCTGGAGGACATTAGGGTCAGGCTGCAAAATTGCACCAGTTCTTTGAGTGGTCCTCAAAAAGGAAAGTTGGTGTTTTTAATTTATGCTAATTTTGTACTTACCTTACCTTTATGGATATCTAATTTTGGATGTTGTATTGAGTAGATGATTATTACATATGGTCTGTTTTTGAAGCCTATCCCGGCGGGCTGTGTCTTGGGATATTTTTCTGTGTTTTTGTTGTATGTTGATGCTCTATGCTTTGCTACCAGCTGCTGCTCTATCTATTCCTTACTGCTGTGGTCTTATGCTATTTGCTATGCTGCCTGGCTGCATATTACTGCATGGTTTTTCAAGTTATACTATAAAATGTACTAAAATTATTGCTTAGCATAACAGTTAAAAGCATGATCTGTGATTTTTATATTCTATTTGTCTTATTATCTATGATATTCGTTCATGTGATTTTGATATTATCTATCATTTTTCTACTATCCCATTTAAAGATATTTTTGTCACCTAGTTTTACTTGCCATAAATTGTGGAATTAAACAAAATTATTAGTCTCATCATTTGTAGAATTCTGGTAGAGAAGTAGTTCCTTGAGTGATTTTCATTTTGTGGCTGTATCATTTGCTTAGCTGAATAAGTTCATGTCTTCATGTTACTACTTTTCAATTGCAAATAAAAGCAAAACTCTGAAATTGTAGCTTCATGATTGCAGTTAAATCATTGCTAGCATGCTGGGTCTGGGAGACATTAGAATTATGAAACATTCCAACTTTAATCGTATGTTTAATGATGGATGCTAACTAGTTTCTCTCCATTTTTTTCTCCATCTTGCAGCTTGTAAACTTAATATGGCCAAGGAAGATGGATTGGGTTTCTAAAAGTTGAGTAAAACAGAGCTATTATATCGAGATGTAAGTGGCTCTTATTTAGCAATAATCAAGACTAAGTCTATTGTAAATGTGTCAAAGCCTACTTGCTGAAACAAAGAAGTTTCTAGGAAGTTAAATACCCCCAGTCATGTTAAAAGTGATAACCTTAGTGTGTTTCACTATTCTTATCCTTTTTGTTTTGTTTTGTTTTGTTTTTTTTTTTTTTGGTCCTTATTGTCCAGATTCTCGTGAACAAGAACAAGAAAAAAAGGCTACAAAGAGGAGTTGGAAGAGCGCATTGCATCACTAATTATATCATTATTTGGCAAGAACAATTGGTTATTGACACTTTCTGGAGCCAGCTTCTTGGATTATGTATTTTTACAAGGAATTGCAGCTTCAATAGCATTTTTTAAAACCTAAAATTAAAGATGGTTTTGTCAAATTTGTTTCAAATAAATAGTTTTGTGCTATTATTTTCGGATTTTATTTGGTAGATTTGTTTCAAAATATTCATTGCTAGAAGTTATTATTGTACTATTTATAAAATATTATTGAAAATTATTTGCGACAGCAATAGGATGGTCACTAATACATTCACATTTTTTTTTCTTTTTTGCGACGACAAAACATTAGTCGCCATAAGTAGATTAGGCGGTCGCAAATAATTTGCTACTGCTGTTTTGCGGTCTCATAAAGTATTTGCCACCCTACATTTGAAACCCTCATTTGCTGTTGCATGGGCCATCACAAAAAATCTTTTGTGACTGTATTTTTATTATTTGCGACAGCTTGTAATGATCACAAAAAATACTTTTTTTTAGTAGTGAATTAACAATTACTGTCCATTTTCAAAAATAATATGCAATTTATTCATATATTTAGTGATATCTGATGGAACTCATTTTTTTGCATAACCCATCTAAATTGTTGAGATTACAAAATCAATGAGTTAGATTATCAATATAAGTTCATAATGGAACTTAAAAACTAAAATATAAAGGACAAAAATATGAAAGAGAGCCATATTAAGGGGTGGTTTGGGATTATCTAAATAAGTGTATTTTTTGACTTTTTATAAAATATGAGTTAGGTATTGATTGAATTTAAAATGATATGATAGAATAATAATGTGATTTAAATAAAATAATGTTACTTAAATAGGATAATAACTCCGATTGGCAGTTAAGAACAACAATAATAGGGGATTGTTTTGTACAATTGGGATTGTTAAAATGACTCAAAAATGAAGTTTATTAATTGATGTGTTAGCTCTAAAGAGCGTATATTAATATGAGAGAGAGAGAGAGAGAGAGAGAGAGAGAGAAGGCAAGGGCAAAGGTACAACCTCTATTGCATGGAGAGAGTGTATGTGAAAGGAGAAAATGTGAAAAAGGAAAAACAAAGATGAAAAATTAGTGGAGTCCACGTCAACTTATACAAATAAATAGTGTTAAATTACATTAATCGCGTTTGAATTTTGAAAAAAATATAATTAATTTTATATTTTGATATAATAATATTGATTTTTTTGAATATTTTAATTTACATGGCATTGAATTTTTTTTTATTAATAATCCGTTAGTGGCCCAAGTAAAAAAAAATAATATCATCATCTATTTTGTATTAAAATATATATATTTATCTTTGTTTATGTTGTGTATCCGTACCATATCATTAGATTTTTTTTTTTTTTGAGCTAAAAAAAAAAGGGTTCTGTGGTGTCATCATGGCCCCGTTGGGCCCTAGTCCCGGGGTAACCGGTTGCCAGCTAAGAATTAACCCCCACCAAGTGAGGGACCCACCACCAGGACACCAATGGAGGGCAGACACACGCCGCAACAGAGGCCAGGAACGAGGGGAGTAAAGAGCGAGCTCTCGTGGGGTGATAACACACAGCCCCCTCCCAAGAATCGAACCTGGTCTCCCTGTTGTGAAACATGATGCATCCTCCACCAAGCCACCAACCCTGGTGGTTACCATATCATTAGATTGAGTGGCATTTATTTGACATCAGATCTAAGGTTGTTAGTATATTTCTCTTTACAGAAATGATATATTCTTTTAATTTGAAAGTTCTAAAAGAATATTAATAATGTAGAATTTAAAAAAAAAAAAAAATAAAAGGTCAAAATATCATATCACATAAAATCCACACACCAATTAAATTCTATTTTTTTAAAAACACTTTTCAGAAAATTCTACTTTTTTATTTTTCATGTTTTTTTTTGTTTTTACTGAATTTTTAATATTTTAAGCAATTTTTTTAATTTTCAAACATACCTAACTTAGATGTATTTAAAAAGTAAAAAATTTATGAAAAAAACCTTTTAAAAATTTACTAAATACCAAAAATACAAAAAAAAATACGAGAATTCAGTACATTTTTTTATATTTTTATGTATTTATTAATTTTTTAAAATTTTTTTTCAAAATTTTTTTACTTTTTAGATACATCTAAATAAGGTACATCTAAAAAAGTTTTTAAAATATTTAAAATTTAAAAAATATTCACTAAAAACAAAAAAATACGAAAACCAAAAAATTCAATTTTCAAAAAATTTAATTCAAAAAACTCAAACAAAACACACTGATTAGACCTCTTAATTTAAAACTCTCAATCTTTTTTCTTCTTTTTTATTGAGGACTTCCTTTAGGGTAGGTTCTTGTTGCCTACTTTTATTCACCTTATATAGAGCTTGTTTGGGAAGAAAAAAGTTGGGACTTTTTAGTTAAAATAGCAAAAAAAAAATAAAATCGACTAAAAGAAATAATAAGACAAAATTTCACATTCAAACTATAATCATTTCATTTTTTCTCTCACAAAAGTCAAAAAGTCAAAAAAATCATCCTCAACGAAACTTTTTAATCCTAGACTAAAATAGTCAAAAAGTCAAAAGTCAAAAGTCAATCCACATCCTAAACGAACCATAGGGCTTTTATTGTATTGTAACACAACATTATTAATAAACAGAAATTTTCTATTCTCTGTCTCTTTTCTTTTTCTTTATACAATTATATTAACTATATTAATCATACTAAAAGAGAAGTTTATATAATTATGTCAAATGTGTGTGATTAAATGTATTTTTTTATAAATCTTAATAAAAGTGAGTATAATTTACCCAAATACATATTATTCAATTAGCACATATCTTAATTATATCATTGAAGGGCTTATATACTTTTTAGAACATACATTTAATTATTCTACTAACAGTTGACATGTGCAAAGCATATGTTATTTAAAAATTAAAAATAAAAATAAAAATTGATGGTACGATTTGTGTTATAAAAGAAAAATTTTCATTCTAATTTTAATTAAATTAAAATTAGAGTATAATTTTAATTATTTATTTTGATTGGCACTATCATTCTATAAAAGTGTTACTTCAATACTTATATATATTAACTTTAGTTAAATTCTTTGTATATTTTGATAATTTTAGTTCTATTGTATTATAAAAGTGTAATTATCATATAATAATTTTGTATGATATATATTAAATTATAAAATAGTAAAATAAATATTCATTTTGATATTAAAAATAACAGTTAAATTAGAAGAAAAATTAGTAACATAAAATTAAAAGTACTTCTAACTATTTATTTTTCTTTTATATCCATTTGGGAAATAAAAATATGTAGAAATACAAACTATATAAAATTTATTGCAAAAATTAAATATAAATATGTTGCAATTGAATTATCATATAATGATTTTATATGATATATATTCAAAATATAAAATTATAAAATAAAAACTCTTAATTAAATTAAAATATAAACTATATAAATAAATTCAACAACGACTAACCAATAAAGAATCTCATAACAATATCTAAACTCAAAAAGAAAAAATAAATGAAGACATCCAAACGATAAATATATCTCAATGCGTGAAGAGATTAACTATTTATAATATGATGTCAAAATATAGAAGAACTTACTATTCAGCAATTGAAAAAGTAACTCAGGTAGTAAATCCAAACTTCAGAGATTCTTCGAAAGAATTATTGTTGTGCAAGTTTTTTCTCATGTGAATTGTGATTATATAAAATAATATAGCATAGATTTTGCACAATCAAAGTATAATCCATATAAAATTTGTAGTTAAATTTCATATAAAACTCAAATTGAGCTTGTAAAAGAAATATTTCTCAAATAGATTTCATAAGAAATTGGTATTGGATTTGTGGATTATCTCAATTTATGATGAAAAATATATGAAAAAGAAGTATTTCTCAATTAAAATCCCAGTAAAGTTAATATAATTTAAATTGGGTTTGAATTTATGTGGAACTCTATATATAAATGGAAAATAAATATTGATGTGACCTTTTTTTTTTTTTTAAAAAAGAAAAATCTTAGAATGTGCTACTTACAAAATAGAAAAACATTATATATATATATAATATATCTATATATAAGAACAGTTTAGCTGCTTGAAATTTTTTATTTATTTTTTTTTATTTTTTCCTTTTATTTTGAATAATTTACTAATGGTGGCCTATATGTTGAGTGAAGATTTTTTCATAATTACGCAAATATTATTGGTCAATTATGAAACAAGAATTTTTGTAATTATGTAAACATTCTTGATCAATTATGAAATAGGTTTTTCCGTAATTATACAAACATTCTTAGTCAATTATAAAATATAATTTTTTATTTTTTAATAAATTACAAATACACCTATAAGGTTTGTTTAAAATATTAATCAGTTCTATAATATTAGAAATTACAACTATCTTTTGTTATAACTTGTAATTTAACACAGTACTCAAGAAAAAAAACTATTCTCCTATACAGTAATAAATCATCAAAATTGTTTACTGAAAAATATTTCTCATATCATTAAAAACTGTTAATTAATTTAATGATTTATTTATTAACAAAATAGTTAACTAAAAAATATTTTTCATATCATTAAAAATTATTAATTTACTTACTAATAAAATTGGTCATTCGTTATGCGAGTATAATTTATGTATTAATAAAATTAGTCATTTGTATATATATATTTTTTTTCTTCTGCTTCTTTATTAGTTCAATGAATTATTTTAATAGTTTTTTTTAGATAGGAGAATTATCTTAAGTCTCGTTTGGCAAGCCGTGATTTTAGTCAAAAATTCAAAAAGTTACTAAAAAAACTTAAAAGCCAACAACCTATACAAAAAAGTCAAAGACTCCATTTTCACTCTACTTTTTACACATCTTTTCGTAAAAAATCAAAAAGTCATCCTAAACACATTAGTTTTTTTTATATCATATTTTAACCAAAAAGTTATTAAAAAAACTTGCTCCCAAACGAAGCCTTAGTATGTGTTTTATATTTATCGGTTGAGAAAAGTTATACACCATATACATATATATATATATATATATATATTTTATAAATTAAGAAAAATGTTAAATACTCATAAATTCACTCAAAATGATATGGTAAGTATCTACATCATTAGGTGTATAATAAATAAAAAAATAATACATATCATACCACATAATTTTATTATATATCTAATGATTTATTTTATTTAATTTCATAGAATAATATTTTATTTTTTTAAAAATTATTAAAATACAAAACTTAAATATATTATAATAATAACTCGTATCTTGCACAGATCTTTTTAAACTAGTATATATATATAGAGGAAAATGTTTAAGGGGTTGTTTGGAATGTTCTAAATAAGTGCACTTTTTAACTTTTTATAAAAAGATGTGTAGAAAAATAGAGAGGAGATATTGATTGATATGATTCAAAAAAGATAAAAGATAAAAAGTATGGACTTATATAGTCTTCCCAAACAAGTCCTAAGACTCTTACAATGGAGGACTTTTACAACCTCAACTGATATATTGACTATTATTGTATTTAACTTTTTTTTTTTATATTTTTAATAATAATATAAATAGTTGAGATCATATTAGAAATAGGGTTGCGTTTTGTGGGGGTGACAAAACGTTTTTTACGTTAGGCCAAGGTGTCTTGGTCTTGAGATAAATTTACTGACAGATTTTGTGTGGCCCAATAGAAGTCTACGTAAGGGGACAAAGTTGGCTTGACTTTGACTTAGGGTGTAACTATCATGGAAGTCACACGGCAATATATATCAGTTTTGAAAATGATTTATACATACAGAATTTATAAAATAAAATAAAAAAGTTTTACAAAAATTACTTAGTAATGATATAAGATTTTACGTCTACTGAATATTTTTTATTGATAAAAAATTTATGATTTATAAAATAGTTTGATGAGAAATTCTTTTGTTAGTTTTAGAAGATATTTTATTTTCAATTTTACCCCTTAATTAATTTGTTGATTGTTTTTTAACAATCTGTTCAAATTTTCCCCTGATCTGTATAAAATTTTGCTATCTGTTCAATTATTACACCTCTGTAGACACCCCATTTTTGACCGACCTTAAAACTCAGACGTCATCGATTGAGCGCTCGGTGATGTTGCATATTGTGCTCGTTCAGAAGTCTCAGAGTCGCGGCCGTGAGCCCTGCCTCCGGACTTCCGAACCCTCTTCTGTGCCTTGCCTCGGTTTGCGAACCAGGCTCGGTTTTCTCTTCCTGAGGGGGGAGAGGTCCGGTAGACCATCTCTCAGTGGCCGTGGGCTACATTTCGTGGCCGTAGGCCATTTTGCCCATTTCGGAGCCCGGTTCCCGGTTTTCGGAGCCGTCAGGCCGTGTGCCTCGGTTCGGGACCGTCTAACCATCTCCGATTCCTCCGGTTTTTGGCATGCATCTCATTTACTCCCTTTCGAGGGACACTGGGGTCTTAGATACCCACTTCGTGGCCAAACGCCACTTTCGGTGCTTAACGGCCTATTTTCGGGACCCCGAACTGCATGTTTTGGCCCCCGAGCATTCGTTTTGCATCGGTTTTCGTTCATTTTTGGCAAGTACCTCTGTTTTATCACCAGGAAGGTCACTGAAGGGTGGGAGGCCAGCAATTACCTCAGTAACCAGTTATATTCCATTTTCGCCCTCCGGCGCCCATTTTTCTCACTTCCGGGCTAATGTTGAACACCCTAGGGCCATTTTCTTCAAGCCCAAACCACATATTTGTGTTGTACACACATGGGAGGACCCTAAAAACATATGGCCGGCCAGTAACTCCAATTGAACCTTTTGAACCCCTCCTAAAAGTGGCTTGTTCTCTCTCCTGTTTTACATTTTCCAAATTTGAACCACATGGCTGTGTTGAGGGGACCTAGGAGGACACCAATATCTAGTAGCCGGCCATTAAGTCAATTTGAACCTTTTGAACCCTAGCTGACCGGCCATAGGGGGTGGCCGACCGGCCACCTGCAGCAAAAGCACCTGGCCGGCCATACTCCCCTCAGTGCATACTTTACAGCTGTATAGCTGTTTGTCCCAAAAGATCTTTGTATCCGGGGGATATTTTGGAGGGAAGCACTTGGGTGCATTTCCCTCCACCTTTACACCCCTCTCTTGGTCCATATAAGGAGCCTCCCAGCTCTGTCCCTAGAGTTAAAAAAAAATTCTTGGAGCATACACATTCATATCTCTCTCCATCTCTCTCAAATTCTCAAGTTTTGGTTCCATTTCTTCATCATCATCAAGTACCACCACCACTACTCTATTTCCAGCAGCTAGGAGAGCTTCCCAGCAGCTAGGAGGCATCCATTCTTCAAGCAAAAGGCAGCCAAGACTTGTCTACAAGGGTAAGTTGCCATTTCCCCCTTTTGTGGCTCATTTTTGCACCATTCTTCTAGCCTATTTGCTTGTTGTTTTGAGCTTCGACCCTAACTGAAAGGGTCATTATTTTGAACTATTCTCCATGTTTGTTTAAGGGCTCAACCCTGTTTGAGCCCTCCATAATGCACTTGCTTCAATACCCTCTAAGATGCCATTATTTTGCATGAGATTTCTAGCCTATGTGTGATCTGTTTTCGAGCATAATGTAAACTTTAAGTGGGCTTATTTTGAGCCCCTCTTCAACATTGAAGAAGGGCTCAACCCTGTTTGGGCCCCCTATCTTGCACTTACTTCATAATCTCTCCTATTTACCGTAAATTTGCATGATTTGTTTGGCCTACGTGTGATCTGTTTTGGAGTATTTCATGAACTGAGATTGTGCTTATTTTGAGCCTCTCTTCAACATTGAAGAAGGCCTCAACACTGTTTTCATACTCCATGTGTCACTTGCTTTGAATCCATGTTTTACCCTTGCTTTTTGCATGCTTTGCTAGCCCATTTTGCTTCAGTTTTTGGACCATGATCAGAACTGAAAGTGGTCATTTTTTGACCTTCTTAACATGTTTTATTAAGGGTCTTTTCTTATTTGATGAATTTTTGGGGTACCTCATGTTATAACCTTTGTTGGCTTCAATCTTGCATGGCATTTCTAGCATGTTTTCATACTGTTTTTGGGGTTGTCATCTACTGTAAATGTGCATATTTTTGGCCCCTCTTCAGTGTTATAGAAGGGAATTTTTCTGTTTGGGCTTTGCATTTACCATCTACTTCAATACCCCTCTCTTGGCCCCTATTTTTGCATACCATTGTTGCCCTATCTATGATTGCTGTTTGGCCTTGTTTTCTACTGAAAAAATGCTTGTCTTGGGGCTGCCTTGCTACTGTATTTTCATTCCATGTCCATATTGTGCATGCATTGCATAGCTATAGGCCATTTCGGGTGCCTAATTTCGCATTTCGGGACCATTCCTTGCATTTGGTGTCATTTCGCCATCTTTCGGGACTGTTTTCCCCCATATTTTAGTGCTGAAATTCATTTGCATGTTTGCATATCATATTTCCATGCCATTTCATGCCTTAGGGCCATTGCCTCGGTTGGCGTGCCCGTGTGCACGCATTTCGAGGCATCTCTTTTTTTCATCTCACGGCCTCTTATGTGAGTGTGGCTGAGGTCCACTCATGTTAGTGTAAGTCCATTTTGCATTCTGTATGCCATTTTTAATCTCACGGCATTGCGTATGCCATTTCCTCGTTTTGCGTGCCCGTGTGCACGCATTTCGAGGCATCTCTTTTTCATCTCACGGCTTCTTATGTGAGTGTGGCTGAGGCTCTCTCATGTTGGTATAAGTCCAATTTGCATTGCGTATGCCATTTCATGCCTTAGGATCATTTCCTCGGTTTGCGTGCACGTGTGCACGTATTTCGAGGCATTTCATTTTCATAGCATTGCGCATGTTAGGATTGTATATTAGTTGCATTTCATGCATATCATGCATATCGCATCGTGTTCGGGATAGGAGTTGGCCCGGGCACGGGAAACGAGGCGCGTTTCGTACTCCGAGCGACGATACGTGTCTCAATTCTCAAGTCACCGACGTTCTGGATTACCCGTGATGGAGTTAGGTTTTGTTGTAGCATTCATATGCATTCATCCTATATTGAGTTGTGCAATTCGGCTCCTCGGCCATCATGCATCGAGATGCGTGATTGGTGGCACGAGGATCGGGGCATGCATATATTTGTGAAATACATTGCTATGCTCCTTTCCTGCTCTCTGTTGCAGCAAAATGAAGAATCAGCAACTTTTCGGAGTCTGGCACGCATTTCGAGAAACATTGCAAACAGAGGCTAATTGGGGCATTCCAGTGGATTTCCGCGCAAGGCTGCCCGAACGTGCATTATTTCATTGTCCGGAGCGGAGTCAAGGCAGTCCCTGGCTTGCATGCCAGTTTACAGTTTTCTTAGTTAATTTGTTAATTAATTAGGGATTTGTACATTATTCGGACTGTAATATTTTGGACTGTATTATTCTTTCATTCGGACTGTATATTTATTCGAACCCTCTGTGCGAGGGCATAATTGTAATAAGTGTGGGTGAGTGTGATGTATGTCTTCCAACCCCACGTCTTTCTTCCCTTTTATTTACCTGCTTACGATGGTTAGATATAGGGCATATTTCAATTAGCATACAGTATGACAGCATGTTTGCATCATTCATCTGTTTTGCACGCACCGAGCTCGGCGCATCATACAAACTGCATTCGTATTTCAATTCCTAATTGAATACGTGTTAGTTGTAGCATCATCATATGCCATGTTTAGAATAGCCGAGCCTACTATAGTTTGCATTTTTGCATGTGTTGCATTAGGCATTTCTGTATACTTAGGATCATGCATGATTTCTAATCAGCTTTTGTTTTGGCTTGGAGTACTCGGTAAGTTTTACGCTTTAGCATCTTTGCATGCGTGTGAGTGTTGCCATGAATAGCATGCTTGCCATGAGGCTATTTGCTTATATGATATAACTGCCTGAATGCCTGTGGGTGGAGGTTGTGTTATTTGGATTGGGACAATTCATCAAATGTTTGTTTTAAGCCCACTAGATAGTGGCAACACCATGTTTTCTAAGCCCACCTGAGGGTGGCAAAATCTGCATTTTTAAGCCTACCTGCGGGTAGCAAACCATCTTTCAAACAAACAAACACGAAATGTCTTTGTTCCAATTCAGGCGACTCAGTCTATACTTGTATGCTGTGCGCATCACATAGTAACCTAGGCTAATAAACCGGAATAAGAACACACAATGTTTTCAAAAACAGATATCATGGTTAGTAGAGGCCGGTCTTTGACCGGGCGAGCAGTGGTGCTCACGAAGTGACCTTCCCCAATCGTACCCAAGTTCCCGAGCCGAGGCAACTTTGGTGATGACGGACACGTGGCCTTTGGCACCGAGTCAGGGTTTCCTAAATTTCCCCATTAAAAAAATATTTAGGTGGCGACTCTGTATCTGGCAAAGCAGTCCATGTTTGGTACTTCTTTCAAAAAATCTGTTTTCAAAACGATTTGCCGAATTTGGACTCTTTGGTTCGAGATTTAGAACCGTGACATTTGAGTCCTTCGAACTGTAGTGACCCAATATCGAACCAGAACGGAGGGGACTCGCACTCCTTCCCTGGGATGCGTTCGGGGACGTCTACAGTTTCTGGCGACTCTGCTGGGGATTTAGAGAACTTGACTCGAACTCATGATATCTGGTTTTGACTACACTTATGTGTTTCTTTGCATTGCATTTGCATCGGTGCGCCTAGGACACCGTGTTTGCCATATGCCATTCCCGAACGATTTGCCGGAGGCTTGTCTTGTCAAGGCATGACCATAAGGCTGATCGGCTCTGGGCTCTGACAGCATGGGAACATAAACCCCGGTTTTACCGGGGCACCCTTTTTGACCATTCGACCTAGTGCATATTCGGATCCATAGTGACCATTCCAAACTAGGACAGGTTGCTTACCCGTTTATAGGTTGTTTGAAGCCGCTGCGTGCGTAGTGAAACCCTAGTTCCTGACAAAATAGGACAGGGAAACCCAACCCCAACATAGGGGTGTTTTGGCTCTCACTTCTCTGCTATGTGCTTGTTAGAGTGCGTCTCTACAGGGAATGCATGTATCAATATCTAAGTTTGTGCATCAGGCCTGCGGGCATCAGTTTTGAGATTGGGCATCACGCCTGCGGGCATCAGTCAGTATCTGAGAATCAGTTATCCCCGGATACCGGATTCAGTTTTGGGGACAGTGATATAGGGACAGTAATCAGTGATCGAGGACAGTGTATACCCAGCTTATCAACCGTGTGTTGTATGCCCGACTGTGTGTTGTGTATTTAATTTAAGCTGTTATGCTGTCCGTTTTTCTGGTTATTTATTTCCTTTTCGCTTTATTTATCTCTTTGCTAGGGCAGGTTTGTAGCACAATTGCTTCTGAACCCGTAGATATACCCCAAGCACTTTGGCCACGAGGTCGCCGACTCATTCGATCCGAGGATCTGGTTGACGGACATCCAGTGTTCCACTCTCTACCCCCGGTTGTTAGAAGAAGACCGAGGAGGCGCAGTGTGTCAGAGCAGAGATTACCGGGGCAGCAGTCTACTTTAGCAGCAAACAGTCGGACTGAGGTTTCTGTTTCCACTATAGAGATACACTTACCGGTCATTCAGATGGATCCACCGAACACATCAGGGATGGAGGCGATGATGCGCCAAATGCAAGAGAGCATGAGACAGAGGCAAGAGGATGCCATCCGCTAAGCGGAATTTTCTAAGCAACAGGCTACAGTTATGGCCCAACAGGCTGAGCTCATTACCAGGCTCCAGCAGCAAACCGGAACATCAACCTCACACCCAGCTCCTCCTCCACCCGGAGCTCCATTACCCGAGCAGGCATCCACTGGTCAGAATACCCTGCCAAATCCCCAGAATACCCCCCTGAACACCCAGAACACCCTACCCAATGTCCAAAATATTCAAGAGGACACAGGCCATCCAACAGGGCTGGCTCCGCCCCCGCTTCTGCCTCAATTGTCCAAGAATCTTACACCCAATCACCCGGACTCTCCATTCGAGTTCGAGGTAGACCACACAGCTCTGAAATTGAGCAAACTGGAGAAGCTTTTTAAGAAGTCTCAGGGGGTGAAGGCCATCCCAGACATCGAAGATGGGTACACTGACGTGGCCGTAACATTGCCAGACAGATTTAAGATGCCATAGATTGATCGTTTTGATGGGTCAGGGGATCCTATGGTCCATCTCCGGCTGTTTTCAGACATCCTGCGGCCAATGGGCCTAACCCGACCACAAAAGCTTTCCCTGTTTGGCCGAACTTTGTCGGGTGTGGCAGCCATTTGGTACGCGAAGCTAGAAGATGACGTGAAAAGAAGCTGGGATGAGATGGCTGAGGCCTTCGTTGCACAGTACTCGTACAATACACAGATCGAGATTACAACTCGTGATCTCGAAACAACGAGGCAAGAGGCCAAGGAGACTTTCTCAGACTTCGTCACTCGATGGAGGGCAAAGGCATCGATGATGACCTTGAGACCTACAGACAAAGATCAAATTAGGATGATTGTGCGCAATCTCCAACCAAAACTCATGCAGAAGATGATCGTACTCCCCTTTCCCACCTTCTCAGACTTACACGAGATGGGGGTACAGATCGAGGATGCGATGTAGCAAGGTCTGATTGACCAGGACCGGGAGCAACCCCGGAGGACATTCAACCGCAATAACAACGCAGGCCCGAGTGGCGCTGCAAACACAAGGACTTCGGAGGTCAGTATGGTCACCACCAATCCCCCTCCCCAGCCAAGGCCCATGGCGGCCACCCCCTTTTCCAGTACATCCGGGAGCAGTACCCAAGCCCCGAGATTCCAGCCCAGAGGCCAAAGAACCTTTACTCCACTATACATGCCCTTGTCCAAGGTTCTGGGAGTCTTAATTAGAAAGGGACATCTAAAACCCCTGGAGCTGAGGCCGCCACCAAATCCACTCCCCCCCTCTCACAACCCAGCCAAATACTGTGCCTACCACCAGCAGCACGGTCATGATACCGACCATTATTTCAGGCTGCGTCACGAGGTTCAGGACCTCATCGACAAAAATATTATTCTACCTCCCGAAAGACCCAACGTCACAACCAACCCACTCCCTACCCATAACCAAGATCCACCACCCAAAAGAGTCAACCTCATCCAAACTGGGGTCGTATCCTACGATCCTAGTATCTACATTACTCCCTCCCCACCTACCCAAGCCGGAGGTGATCCTTCCCGACTGCACTGACTTGTGCATGTTAGACACCTTCACAACCCAATCCGAGTCAAAGGTGGTGACCACTAAAGACGGAATAAGGCGGGTTTCAGAGGAGAACAGAGTTGTTGAGTCTGGGGTCAAGCGGTCTGGGAATTACGCTGGGGGAGCCTATGATCCAAGCGAATACATTTTATCATTGGGCCGGTCTGAGCTGAATGTGGGGTTGCCAGAAAAAGCTGAACTGTGCATGATTCAGGGGGACAGACTTGAACAGGGGGCAGATGATCTAGCAACAGTGGAGGAGGACTTCGCCAACCTCTATTTCTTCAACGACCAAGAATCAGGAGATGCAACAATCAACTGGTTTGAATATGAGAAGTCGGCGGAGGCCACCGGGTGGTTAGATGATCAGCTTAATATTGTGGAGTTTCAGCCAGAGCAGAGCCCGGCAGGGGCGAGGGTATCAACTGTGGCCGGAAGGGCCGAGAGTCAGAATGGATTGCCGGAGAGCGCCGGTACAAAGAATTCCGCTCGGGACTTAAGCATTGTGGATGCAAAGACAATGGAACAACAAATTGCAGCAACGCAGACAGAACAGGAGAAGTTTTGGGATTCCGAGAGAATCAGAAAGGCAAAAGCCCATGAAGAGGCTGAGAGCGCTGTGGGCACAAGAACGGACAATGCTGTGAGCATATGGGATGAAGGTACTGAGAGTACACATTTGTCAGAACCAGACAGGTGTCTTTTGGATGCTAACGGGATGTGGTGAGAAGACGACGACTTATGTCTTGCCCACACAGACGAAGATTGGGGAGTAAATCAACCAGACAGCACCTGGTACCTCGATGAGGTGGACCACATGACCAGGAGTGGGCGGTACTTCAAGCCCCCGCACCTAGACCAACCAGAAGCATCTGGTAAAGACAAGGAAGCTGAGAAACAGAGAGAGAGACAAATTGAAGAAGAAGCTGTGCTGAGGCAGTTGAAGAAGATACAAGCAGACATCTCCATCTGGGGACTGCTTATGGCTTCACGGGTACACAGACAGGCTGTCCTATCTGCCATGGACAAGGCCAAACTCTCAATCGATACTACACCAGAGCAACTGGTCGAGCTGGTTTTTCCGGGAGGGGGTTCCCCGGCATTAACCTTTTCGGACAAAGAGCTGCCGCCTGAGGGCGTGAATCATAACAAACCTCTCTATATTTCCGTGGAATGTAGAGACAAGTGGATACCGGTGGTACTTGTTGATACCGGGTCTGCCATCAACGTCTACCCAGCCAGAACAGCATATGCAATCGGGTTGAAGCCCGCGGACTTCATCCCAACCACTCAGGTGATCAAAGCATACGATAATACAAGTCGAGAGGTGATGGGGACTGTCAAAATCCAAACCAAGGTTGGGCCTGGACAGCACGAGATAGATTTCCATGTCTTGGAGGTCCCCGCAACTTTCAATCTGCTTTTGGGGTGACCGTGGTTACACCAGGTGAAGGTCGTCTCGTCTACTCTGCATCAAATGGTGAAATACCCCTGTGGAAAGGGAGTAGCCATCGTGTTTGGGAATTCATCGATCCATCCCCCTCCGGAGGTGTCTACACCAGTCCTAGAAATCGAACACGGCATGGAGGACGTGTTTATATCAGGATTTACTCTGGCCGAGGCCCGGGTTGTGCAAAACATCATGGCTGTAAATGAAGGTATGTACGTCAGTGCTCAATCCGTCTACCTCATGAACAAGCTACAACACATCCCCGGGATGGGATTAGGAAAGAGCGGCAGGAAAGGCGTCGCAATATTGGCCGAAGTGCCACACAACCCGCATACCTTTGGACTGGGTTATTTGCCCACCAAAGAGGACTGGGCGAGGAAAGGGAAGGAAATGGCCGGAAGAGCCAGAGCAAAGCAGGCTGGGAAGCCATTTGACTTGATGCATAGGCCCATCCAGGGCACCCTGAACGGACGCTTCGTCCGGGAGGGGGAGGATTTTCCATTTTGCGGCTTTCCAGAACCGTGGATAAACGCGGAGAAGAAGCGCGTGCCCGGTTTTGAGATCTTTTTCGACCTGCAACTACCCGGGGAGGATGTTACCGAAGAGCAGACGGACCCATCAGCTGAGATTGAGCAGTGTAGGGCAGTGGATCCTGAGGGCACAGAATTTGAAATGGGGGTAGCGCTGGCATGTCTACTCTCTGATCCTCCGATCGACCATAAGTGCTTGGGGGATAACTCCGAGGTTTCCATGATTGGGGATGAAACGGCTGCGAGCCAACCAGCAGCTATCTTGGATGCATCTATCGCACCCTCTCTCACTTGGCAGTACGAGGAGGGATTTTTGTCCAGCAGCACCGGGTCAGGTAGTGAGCCGGAATCTGATTCCACCGAGTCTTGTGAGTCGGAATCAGGTTCCAGCTCGACTGAGTCTGAGTCTGGTACTCCTGGGGATGTTAACCCGGATGCCACAGTCCTGTCTGGGTCGTCTTTTTCCTTTTCATTTGAGTCTGTTGTAACCGATGAATTGGACGATCTGGCTGTGCCTAATGAGAATGAACTATCTGTGGTTTCCGAGTACTTTTCTGTGCCCCTAATTTATTGCATTAATTCAGACTTTCAAAATTTTGATGAAAACGAAGAGGACGAAGTTCCTCCGGTTTTACAACGTTTAATTGAGTAAGAGCAAGAGAGATTTGTTAAACCATTAATGGATGAAATCATTACCGTGAACATTGGTACTGAGGAGGACCCGCGGCTGGTCCAGATCGGGTCCACGTTGTTTTCGGAGGAACGCGAGCGACTAGTCGCTTTATTAAAAGATTTCAAAGATGTTTTCGCGTGGTCCTACGAAGACATGCGTGGAATCGATCCTGAGATTGTACAGCATCGGATCCCCCTTGACCCCGAGGCTCGACCTGTCAAACAAAAACTCAGGAGAATCCGCCCGGACTGGGCTCTCAAGATTAAAGAAGAGGTCACCAAGCAAATCGACGCAGGCTTCCTGCTGGTATCTGAATATCCGACTTGGTTGGCCAACATTGTTCCGGTGCCGAAGAAGGACGGCAGGATCCGGGTGTGTGTGGACTTCAGGGATTTGAACAGAGCTAGTCCGAAGGACGACTTCCCCTTACCGCACATCGATGAGTTGGTAGATTTCACAGCAGGGCATGCATTGCTCTCATTTATGGATGGCTTCTCAGGATACAACCAGATAGTGATGGCACCAGAAGACAGGGAAAAGACTGCATTCACCACCCCGTGGGGGACATACTGCTACAGGGTAATGCCGTTTGGGTTGAAGAACGCTGGAGCTACTTATCAACGGGCCGCGACCACAATATTACATGATATGATCCACAAAGAGGTAGAGGTGTATGTGGACGACATGATTGTCAAGTCCAAAGAAAGAGAGGGCCACTACACCACCTTGCATAAGTTTTTCCAAAGGATCAGGGAATTCCGGTTGCGGCTGAACCCTCAAAAATGTACGTTTGGTGTTACAGCGGGAAAAATGCTGGGGTTTCTGATTACACAAAGGGGCATCGAAGTCGACCCTTTCAAAATCAAGGCCATCCTAGAAATGCCCCCACCAAGGACTGAAAAGGAGATGAGAGGCTTTCTGGGTAAAGTGCAATTCATAAGACGGTTTATCTCAAAATTAACCTTGACTTGTGAACCACTTTTTGGTCTCCTGAAGAAAGGAAAGAAGTTCCAATGGGACGGCCGATGTCAAGCTGCGTTTGAGCAGATTAAAGAGTATCTACAGAACCCGCCCGTTTTATCGCCACCAGAACCGGGGAAACCGTTGATTTTGTATCTGTTAGTGACGGAGACCACGATGGGCTGTATGCTTGCTCAAGAATCAGAAGACAAGGTGGAGAAAGCCATCTACTATTTAAGCAAGAAAATGCTGGAATATGAGACCCGATATACACCGCTGGAAAAGGCTTGCTTAGCTCTGGTATGGGCTACCAGGAAGCTGCGGCACTACTTGTTAGCTCAGTCCGTAATGTTGGTTTCACGACTCGATCCCATCAAATATCTTTTCGAGAAACCAGCGCTTACGGGTAGGCTAGCTCGTTGGTTGCTGTTGCTCTCCGAATTTGACCTCAAGTATGTCACACGCAAGTCAGTGAAGGGAAGAGCAGTAGCAGAGTTCCTTGCCGACCATCCGGTTGAGGGGGATGAAGCAGTGGAGTATTTGTTCCCAGATGAAGCCATTTTGCATATCGACGATGAAACTTGGACGATGTACTTTGACGGAGCGTCAAATCAACATGGGTATGGGATAGGAGTGTTGCTGATAGCGCCCGACAATTCCCGTATCCCTCTAACCTTCAAACTCCGGTTCAAAGTCTCGAACAATGAAGCAGAATATGAGGCGTGCATCGCTGGCCTAGAAGCAGCCCTGGAACTAGGGGCAAGACGGCTGGACGTCATTGGGGACTCGAACCTCGTTGTGTCTCAAGCTAAAGGAGACTGGAAAGTAAAAGAGGAAAAGATGATGATGTATCACCAAACCTTGGATTTGCTAATTCCTCGGTTTGAGAAGCTAAGTTTTACTCATTTACTAAGAGAGAACAACAGGTTCGCAGATTCTTTAGCAACTCTATCATCCATGATAGACATCCCGTGTGGAGTCCGGATGCGTCCAGTCATCATTGACCAAAAATTTGCACCAGCCTATGAGTCGATTGCAGCCATAGATGAAGTTCAGGACGAACACCCTTGGTATTACGACATTTGGAATTTCTTGGAGAAGGAAGCATACCCGCCAGGGGCAAATGCCAAGGACAAAAGGGCAATAAGAAGATTGGCCGTTCAGTTCATCATCTGTGGGGGTAAGCTGTATAGAAGAGGTCATCTGGGAATGCATAAATTGTGTGTTGATGCCGAAGAGTCAAAAAGTCTAATGGAAGCCATCCATGGAGGGGAATGTGGAGCACATATGAATGGGGTAATGCTAGCACGGAAGATTCTCAGACAAGGTTACTACTGGTCCACCATGGAGGAGGATTGTATTGGTTTTGTTCGGCGATGCCATAAATGTCAGATCCATGCAAATCGCATGAACATCCCGCCATCAAAGCTGTACAACATGACTTCGCCATGGCCATTTTCAGTCTGGGGAATTGATGTGATCGGAGCTGTCACGCCAAAGGGGTCGAATGGGCATGAGTTTATCTTGGTAGCGATAGATTATTTCACAAAGTGGGTTGAGGCCCAATCTTATGCGGTGTTGAAGGCTTCGCACGTTGCAAAGTTTATCAGAAACAACATCATCTGTCGCTACGGAGTCCCAAACGAAATAATTTCAGATAACGGTTCCCACTTCAAGAAGGAAGTGATAGACTTGTTGGAAAAATACAATGTGGCTTTTCATAAGTCATCGACATACCGGCCGCAGACCAATGGAGCGATTGAGGCCGCCAACAAGAATATCAAGCGCATACTGCAGAAGATGGTGGAAACCTACCGGGACTGGCCAGATAAGCTGCCGTTTGCTCTGTGGGGCTACCGAACTTCAATCAGAACTTCAACTGGGGCGACTCCGTATTCATTGGTTTATGGGATGGAGGCCGTTCTACCTATTGAGATTGAGGTTCCGTCATTACGAGTATTGGCTGAATGCCAGATAGCCGAAGCGGATTGGCAGCAAAACAGATTTGAGGAACTCATGCTTTTCGATGAAAGAAGACTGAAAGCACTATACCATGTTCAGGGTTATCAACGCAGAATTGCCCGGGCTTTCAACAAGAAGGTTAAGTCCAGGAATTTAAAGGAAGGAGATTTGGTGCTCAAGGACAACCGAGCTCCCATCCACGACCCAAGGGGCAAGTTCAGACCTAATTGGACTGGTCCTTACATTATCAAGTCAATCTGGTCAGGTGGAGCTGTGGTTCTGATGGATCTAGATGGCTTAGAGTTTTCCCAACCGATCAACATGGACAAGTTGAAGAAATACTACCCTTGAGAGGCTCGCTAGGCCGAAAACCCGAAAGGGCGACCTAGGCAAAACTCAGAGCACAAAAAATTTGAAAATATAAAAACTGAGCTCGCAAGGTTGAAAACCCGCAAAGGGCAGCCTTGGCAAAAGTTAGAGCGCAAAAGGAGAGTAAAAATACCCGAGCGAACCTAAGCCTGAACTACGTAAGACTTGATTCCCATCTTTGGGATACGTAGGCAGCTTCATCCTGAAGTTCAGCCATAAACATTTTCCCCGATCAACTTTGTCCATTTTGATCATCTCAGTCATCCTTATCCATCAGCATTCATCGTAATCTCTGGTGCAGTGCTATTCAGACTAGGGGCAACTTTCCGTTGCTAGGAGGTGCTGTGGTACCATTCAGACTAGGGGCAACTTTCCAGTTGCTGGGATCCGGGGTTGTGCATCTCAGTGACAGATCTCAGGCGTGTCCAGTTCTGATCCTTATCGAAAATAGTTTTGAAAAGTTTTAATAAAAGTTGACTTTGTTCAAATTAATCTTTTCACAACTAAGACCATTTTTGGACCAAAACGGGAAATTTTCAGTACCACAACCTTCAATTTCATTGATTTCAAAACAGAGTTCTCCTGCTCTTGCATACAATTGAAGTTGCTTTTTATTACATTCATAACGAAAACTTGAAAGTACTAATAAAGCAATAAATCTGGGGCATAGTCAAGTCAGGTGTCCCTGCGCCCCCTCCCAGAGCTGGTTGAAGCTTCCGATGCCGACCTAGGCCCAGTCTGTGCCTCCTCATTGAGCCAATCCCAGCACTCGTCAGACAAAGCATAACTAAAAGTAGGGGCGGGGGCCAGGGGCTCTCTAATTCTCCACGCTGCGGCCTGCCGAGCCAGCTGTGCGCTTCGAACCAGGAATGTAGTCGGATACTTTATCCCCTCTGGTGGGCAAGTCTGATCACGGCCGAACTGGCGCAGAATACGGAATGAGAAATAGAATACACAGTGAGTCAAGCCGATCAGCCGAACCCCGACCTGTCGGGACATGCTGAAGCTCATCGCCGGGAGATTAAGCCAAGGGCAACGCCAAGCAATGCGATCTGCTGACACATTACACATCCATTCAAACCACCATCCCTCATCAAGGGCGTCGACTAAGCGTGGTCGAAAGAAGTAGCCGCGGGCTGAGTAAGCAGGGCAAGAGTCCACAACTTGCAGTTTGTCCATCAACCATATCTGGGGAGGGATGAAAAATGAGAGAATAAAGAATAGAGAGATGAGCGATGAGAGAAAAGTAAGATAAAGGTCTTGTGAGAAAAACTGAGCCTGAGGGCCGAGTGATGTGAGCAAATACATATGTGAGATCGGGTGGGAAACATTACCTGTAGTAGTAGTGGACTCCCTGCAAATCTGGTTGTCTCCCGACGGTAGAAGGCATCCAGGCCCATCAGTGTCTCGGCCAATGTCATGGCGATGCAACTCTTTCCCTCTTTCAAGCCTTGAGCAACTTCAATCAGACGGACGCTGGATCCTCCAAAGCTTGAGGCAAACAGAAAATGAGATAACATGCACAAACAGAGAGCATGTTGTCAGAAGCCTTGCCAATGATGGTCGCTGCGGTCACCAGCATCGGAGAATCGGTAGACCAAACTCGGGATATCCAACATTCCGTTACAAATCAGGGACCGAGCGTCATGCGCGGAGAGCCCGCACATCCGCCCTAAGTATTGAGCATAGCCAAAGTTGAGTTGGGGCAAGAGTTCCTCGCCGCGCTCGGATTCCAGCAAAACCTGAAAATCTTCAAAAGTGGGACATACCTCTTGATCGCCGAAGCTGAAAACGTGCGTCACCGGGTTCCAAAACTTCGCTGTGGCATGGAGGAAAGGAAGGTGCAGTGGAGTGCGGCTCAGTGGGAATAGTGCATTTAAGCCGAAACCTCGGAAGTTCAACTTTTCCGAGCCATCTAGAGAAGAGATCCAAGATGTGAGATTTTCTGAGAGAAATGCCTCCATTTTTGTGCAAAGCAGTGATGAAATGAATGAATCTCGAAGTTGGAGCTTTTATAGAGGAGAAAACACTATTCAGGGGACAAGTGTCAAAATTCTGGAGGCTGCAGAGAAAAGTGGCCGGTCGGCCACCTATTCTAGCAGGCCGGCCACCTATGGCTCTCCAAAAGCAAAGTGGGGCCCACCATGCTCATTGTTCCTATTTACCCTCCGAAAGGAAATTTGAGGCATCTCGATGCATCGGGAATGTCAAAGGCCTCCATTTCTCTCAGTTTCGGATGCGTTCCGTCACCCAGATCATCTGAATGTACGCTTTGTTTTGCCCATCGAGTTGTTGTTTTGCTTATCGAGTTGTCGTTTTGTTTATCGAGTTGTAAGTTTTGTCGAGCTGTCACATTTGGTGTTTTGAGTTGTTACTCTTTTGTTTACGCAATTTTGTTAAGTCTTGTTTATTGAGTCGTTAACATTGTTGTATTTTGCTTATCGAGTTGTAAACTTGTTAAGATCTTGTCTTTTCTTAACGAGTTGAGTTGTTTGTTTTGTTGTGTCAACTCATTACCTGACTCGGTGAATACATAGTGCGCACATTTCCATTCGATTTTATTTTTGTGCAAAATGACGCGATGCGATGCTAAGAATTTCAAATACAAACATCCTTTTCAAAAGCTGTTTCATTCCATCATGTTTTACAACAAATAAAGGTACGAGTTTTACAGAAAATAAAACTGCCTAATAATCTGCAAAGTGCTACAAACTACTAGCAAAAAGTAAAATAAAGCAGGAAACAGCATCAATGCCCTCGGGAGCGGGAATGAGGAGGCCCCCTCATCCTCTTCTGCGGGACAACCTTTGCACCATCATCGCCATCCGGGTCGGAGCTGTCATCCTCAGGATCCCCCTCAGCCTCGCCTCCACTTCCGGAACCAAGGCCGGAACCCTCCTCCTCAGCGGATGTATCCGACTGACGGTCTGCGACCTCCTCCTCCTCATCCTCATCGGGCTCTGGCTCTATAACATGAGCCCTACGTCTGTGAGACGACCCCGCTCCTCGAGCCCCTCGAGAAGGCCTAGGTGGCCCAGCTTCTCGGGACGACCCAGATGGTCCAGCACCTCGAAAAGATCCAGACGGTCTACCTCCCTGAGAAGGCCCAGGCGGTCTAGCCTGTGGCGGAGTATATACAGGAGGCATCTGAAAATGAACAGTTCAATACATCAGTTCAAATATGAAAACCAGATGAAAGTACAGTATGTGAGTGGGGTGTGTGTCAGATGTGCTCTACACAGCCTATCAATGCAGTAGAATGTGCAAAACCAGCATATCATCAGGAGTATGATAAATACCAGAAAACTAAAGGGTACCTGGAAGCCCATGATAGACATCTGCGCCTCTCTACGCAGGACCATCCCCTCAAGTGAGGCTACCATCTCGAGCATCTGATCTATGTACTCCCGGGGTGGCTACAGATACAAGCTCGAGTCGTCAATGAATAAGCAACTGCCAAAATGTCTGTGTGATAAATGGAAAATGATGGAACATACCGGTGGTGAGTCAGGATCACTGACATATCTGTGACCAGGCATCGGAGGCTCTATAGGGATCGGAATCGGAGAAGTAGTCCCATACTGCCATCCCATCAACTCGGTCGGCATGTCTGGCCACCCAGGATGATGAAGAGTCGGAGGGATCGGGGGAATCGATCCGCGCCCACCTCTGGACGTACCAGCCCTGCTGCTAGAAGGGATGTCCGCAGCACGAGCCCGACTCGAAGAGGGTACATCGGCAGACCTCCGTGGCGGAGCACGCACTCCCGTCAAGGGAGGCATCAGATATGTATGACGATAAGTGGCGTAGTCCCCCTCCGTAAGATGCAGCAAAGCATCGGTGCCCTGCATAGCGCTAATGACCTCCTGGGTAGAGAGTCTGTCAGCAGTCCGCATAGTGGCTGGAGGTGCTGCAGGAGGATCCTGAGAAATGTATCCCCACACCTGACGCAGAAAGCGTTCCCCCAGGAACCATGCCCTACCAACCGGTCCCTCGAGCAGGATCCTGTACTGGGAGGTGCCCGATCCTCCGGCATACTGGAATCGGAGACCATCGCCCAAGACTGCCCAGGGCTGCCACGTGATCTGCGGATAACCAGTGCATGAATCAATCAGAAATCGGGAATATACAAGGCAGATCAAAGATGAAAACGGCAGAAAACTGAGAGTTCTGAAATACCTCTGTCGTTCGCACGGTGTCAAAGTACTGTCGCAGATAGAGGAGAGTCTCTCGGGGTCTCGGTCGGTGCTCGCCCTCGAATACCAAGGAATACGGGGTCATGAGGGGCCCTGCCACCACCATCTCCGGGGCTAATGTCGGAAAATATACATAGACCCATAGCTGTGGAAAACAGTGCAGAATGTGAATACAAAATGCTGAGTGCAAAATACAGGATGTAAAGTGCGCCGTGTGCAATGAACAAGTAATAAGGTGCAGAAATGTAAATCAAGAGGACAGAACGTACCTCCCAGGCTCTCCAATAGCCGCCAAGTAAGTCTCCCTGCCCGCGGGAAGTGGCACTCATGTAGCAATAGAGGGTAGCCAGGCCGGCGCCACCCCAGTCGTACCGACTGACCTGTGATAGGTCCACCAGGGCACTCAAAAAATACAACCCGACAGTGTTCCCCCTATCTGCAAACAGAGTGGTGCCAAAGAAGAACATAAGGAAACCACGGGCGTACTGCTCAGCCTCCGCAGGAGACTCAGGCTCCATCTCCAGCCTCCGAAAATGGGAAGAGAACCAGGTGTACCGGACTCTCCCGGAAGCTCTGTCCACAGGCGGGCGGGCTCCCAATAGATGCAACCAAGCGGCCTCCCACTCGCCCATATCCTCGTCGTAAGGAATGGGCCAACCTCCTATGTCTAGGCCGGTGAGTACAGCAAAATCTAGCGGGGTCATAGTCAGATCCCCGGTGGCAGAAAAATGGAAGGAATTGGTGGTGTCCCACCACCTCTCCACCAAAGCTCCCAACAGAGTCCTACTGGCAGGACAGCGTGATAATCCAACGCAGAAGGCCCCGAACCCTGCTAGATCAACTAAGTCCCGGACAGCCTCCGGAAGCTCAACATACCAATCCCTGGCTGCAGTGGAGCCATACCCCCGTACCGTGCGAGAGCCAACCTGCATTCAGAATGAATACACGTTTCAGCAAATCAAATGAATGAGCTGTGTGCAAGTCAAATGAATGAGCTGTGTGCAAATCAAATGAATGAGATGTGTGCAAATCAAATGAATGGGCTGTGTGCAAATCAAATGAATGAGCTGTGTGCAAATCAAATGAATGAGCTGTGTGCAAGTCAAATGAATGAGCTGTGTGTAAATCAAATGAATGAGCTGTGTGCAAATCAAATGAATGAGCTGTGTGCAAATCAAATGAATGAGCTGTGTGCAAATCAAATGAATGAGCTGTGTTCAGTGGGCTGCGTGTTCACTTCAATCTGGGCTGCGTGTTCAGAAATTCGTTATTTGGGCTGCGTGTTCAAATTTCAAAGTCAGTGGGCTACGTGTTCACTTCAATCTGGGCTGCGTGATCAGAAATTCGTTATTTGGGCTGCGTGTTCAAATTTCAAAGTCAGTGGGCGGCGTGTTCACTTCAATCTGGGCTGCATGTTCAGAAATTCGTTATTTGGGCTGCGTGTTCAAATTTCAAAGTCAGTGGGCTGCGTGTTCACTTCAATCTGGGCTGCGTGTTCAGAAATTCGTTATTTGGGCTGCGTGTCCAAATTTCAAAGTCAGTGGGCTGTGTGTTCACTTCAATCTGGGCTGTGTGTTCAGAAATTCGTTATTTGGGCTGCGTGTTCAAATTTCAAAGTCAGTGGGCTGCGTGTTCACTTCAATCTGGGCTGCGTGTTCAGAAATTCGTTATTTGGGCTGCGTGTTCAAATTTCAAAGTCAGTGGGCTGCGTGTTCACTTCAATTTGGGCTGCGTGTTCAGAAAATTTGAGTTAGGGCTGCGTGTTCTACTCTTAATCAGTGTGGGCTGTGTGTTCACCATCAACTTGGGACTGCGTGTTCTACTCTTAGTCAGTGTGGGCTGTGTGTTCACCATCAACTTGGACTGCGTGTTCAGAAATTTGAGTTAGGACTGCGTGTTCTACTCTCAATCTGTGTGGGCTGTGTGTTCACCATCAACTTGGACTGCGTGTTCAGAAAATTTGAGTTAGGACTGCGTGTTCTACTCTCAGTCAGTGTGGGCTGTGTGTTCACCATCAACTTGGACTGCGTGTTCAGAAAATCAGAGTTTGGGACTGTGTGTTCTACTCTTAGTCAGTGTGTGTCGTGTGTTCACCTTCAAATTCAGGCTGTGTGTTCGACAAATCAGTGTTTGAGCCGTGTGTTCAATTCTTAACTAATGTGTGCCGTGCGTTCACAATCGATCAATGAGCCTAGGGTTCAGAAGTTCAGGTGTTTAAGCCACATGTTCAGAATGCAAGCAAAGTACTATGTCATAAGCTAAACTGTGTGTTCAAGCATGGCAAAGGTACGAAATGCGCGAAAAATGCAGAAAATAAAGTAAAATACCTCTCGTACCTCGTAAGAGAGGTGATGCTCTGGCTCTCGCAGAAGTAGATCCCCGGGTACCCGATCATTGAAGTCGGTGAAATGACGAGAAATAGCCCGCGGAAGAATGTGTACCGATGGGGCATACCTCCCGGGAATAAAAGGCCGGACCCTCGGAGGTAGCGTCATGGCATCAAAATCATCCCCGGCATCCGGAGGACCTCCACCATGAGGGAAATTACCTGCCATTTTGAAAAATCTGCAAAAGGAGCAAAAAATGAGCAAAATGAGCCAAAATTGGAAAAAGTCAACAAAAGTCAACTCTCGGGAAATGGAAAAGTCAACAAAAGTCAACTCCCGAGAAAATCTTCCAAATATTAAGACAAACTTACCTCAAGTGGTGAAAATGAGAAAAGAAACCCCCAAATCAAAATTTAATCGGTCCAAAGTGCTTAAAACTGAAAGATTTCGCGAAAACAACTTGCGTGGAAGGCTGAAAAACGCGTATAAAGTGCAGATCTGAAGGAGGAAATGGTTTGGGAGACAAGAGAGGAAGATTTCGCAGCTGTGGGTGTGATCTCGGAGGCATTGGATGAGGGAATATACAGAAAATGAGGCGAAAAGACAAAAAAGTCCCTGGATTTGGGCAGGTGGCCGACCGGCCACCTTTTCTGGCTGGCCGGACTTCCTCTTTTTTGGTTCCTGGCCGGTGACCTCCCCTAGGGAAACCACTTGGCCGGTGGTGATCCCCACATGCTCCCCTAGGTCTCTATAAATTTTGAGGAAGATCGGAGTTCCCGGGACCTGAAAAAGTTCAAGAAAAGTGCACTTTCTGGCGCGAAATTGCTTCGCCGGAACTTCAGTTGTAATTTCTGACATGTGTCCCATCGTCATTCACCGGAATCAAGGTGTATCATTTTTGAGCATGTTGTAACCTCTCCGGGAAGTGAACCAGAGACCGTAGTCAAGTCACCTCCGCCGAAATGCGCGTTTCCTTGCTCGTTGTTTCGTAACAAACGGGCGCCCTGATTTACGCTCGTTTTGCATTGTTGTGCACTTAACTTGCATTCTCATGAGCATCTTGCATTGTCATGCATGATTTCTTGGTATACCGTACCTCTGTGCTTGAGCATGCGTTGTCACGCACGTTCTCTTCTCGCATTATGATGCATTCACTCGCCGACACTGCGTGTGTCAAACTTTCGGAGTCACAGGAATCACATTGAATATATGTTGTTAGCATATTGTTCTTGTTCAATTTCTCTCTTTTGCAGGCACAATATTGTATGTACGGTTCATTTGAGGCTGGTGCGACCAGACGAATAGCGCAGGTATCGTATCTTCTCCGTGTGAGACGCGACGAGAATCGAATAATTCTCTGCATTCCTAACTGCATGAAACGTAGTTGTTGCTTTGCATTCTTGCTTAAAACTGTTGCATCTATTTGCGAATACTTGCTTCATTACAGCTTGCTGCATTTGCATGATCATCCGGCTCTGTGCATATCGCTTTGCATTTTGCCCCTTGCCTGCGTGCATACATCTCTGTGCATCTTGTATGATTGTCTAAGTCTTCGGCCTTATCAAAAATGGGTCGTCTCTGGGCTTTGACATTCACTCCCGTCACTTCGTGACTTCCGAGTTCTGTCAAAGAGGGGCAACTGTAGACACCCCATTTTTGACCGACCTTAAGACTCAGACGTCACCGATTGAGCGCTCGGGGATGTTGCGTATTGTGCTCGTTCAGAAGTCTCAGAGTCGCGGCCGTGAGCCCTGCCTCCGGACTTCCGAACCCTCTTTTGTGCCTTGCCTCGGTTTGCGAACCAGGCTCGGTTTTCTCTGTTTTCTCTTCTTGAGGGGGGAGAGGTCCAGTAGACCATCTCTCAGTGGCCGTGGGCTACATTTCGTGGTCGTAGGCCATTTTGCCCATTTCGGAGCCCGGTTCCCGGTTTTCGGAGCCGTCAGGCCGTGTGCCTCGGTTCAGGACCGCCTAACCATCTCCGATTCCTCCGGTTTTTGGCATGCATCTCATTCACTCCCTTTCGAGGGACACTGGGGCCTGAGAGACCCACTTCGTGGCTGAATGCCACTTTCGGTGCTTAACGGCCTATTTTCGGGACCCCGAACTGCGTGTTTTGGCCCCCGAGCATTCGTTTTGCATCGGTTTTTGTTCATTTTTGGCAGGTACCTCTGTTTTATCACCAGGAAGGTCACTGAAGGGTGGGAGGCCATCAATTATCTCAGCAACCAGTTATGCTTCTCCGGCGCCCTCCGACGCCCGTTTTTCTCACTTCCGGGCTAATGTTGAACACCCTAGGACCATTTTCTTCAAGCCCAAACCACATATTTGTGTTGTACACACATGGGAGGACCCTAAAAACATATGGCTGGCCAGTAACTCCAATTGATCCTTTTGAACCCCTCCTAAAAGTAGCTTGATCTCTCTCCTGTTTTACATTTTCCAAATTTGAACCACATGGTTGTGTTGAGGACACCTGGGAGGACACCAATATCCGGTGGCTGGCCATTAACTCCAATTGAACCTTTTGAACCCTAGCCGACCGGCCATAGGGGGTGGCCGGCCGGCCACCTGCAGCAAAAGTACCTGGCCGGCCATACTCCCCTCAGTGCATACTTTACAGCTGTATAGCTGTTTGTCCCAAAAGATCTTTGTATCCGGGGGATATTTTGGAGGGAAGCACTTGGGTGCATTTCCCTCCACCTTTACACCCCTCTCTTGGTCCATATAAGGAGCCTCCCAGCTCTGTCCCTAGGGTTAGAAAAAATTTCTTAGAGCATACACATTCATATCTCTCTCCATCTCTCCCAAATTCTCAAGTTTTGGTTCCATTTCTTCATCATCATCAAGTACCACCACCACTACTCTATTTCCAGCAGCTAGGAGAGCTTCCCAGCAGCTAGGAGGCATCCATTCTTCAAGCAAAAGGCAGCCAAGACTTGTCTACAAGGGTAAGTTGCCATTTCCCCCTTTTGTGGCTCATTTTTGCACCATTCTTCTAGCCTATTTTCTTGTTGTTTTGAGCTTCGACCCTAACTGAAAGGGTCATTATTTTGAACCATTCTCCATGTTTGTTTAAGGGCTCAACCCTGTTTGAGCCCTCCATAATGCACTTTCTTCAATACCCTCTAAGATGCCATTATTTTGCATGAGATTTCTAGCCTATGTGTGTTCTGTTTTCGAGCATAATGTAAACTGTAAGTAGGCCTATTTTGAGCCCCTCTTCAACATTTAAGAAGGGATCAACCCTGTTTGGGCCCCCTATCTTGCACTTACTTCATAATCTCTCCTATTTACCGTAAATTTGCATGATTTGTTTGGCCTACGTGTGATCTGTTTTGGAGTATTTCATGAACTGAGATTGTGCTTATTTTGATCCTCTCGTCAACATTGAAGAAGGGCTCAACACTTTTTTCATACTCCATGTGTCACTTGCTTTGAATCCATGTTTTACCCTTGTTTTTGCATGCTTTGCTAGCCCATTTTGCTTCAGTTTTTGGACCATGATCAGAACTGAAAGTGGTCATTTTTTGACCTTATTAACATGTTTTATTAAGGGTCTTTGCTTATTTGATGAATGTTTGGGGTACCTCATGTTATAACCTTTGTTGGCTTCAATCTTGCATGGCATTTCTAGCATGTTTGCATACTGTTTTTGGGGTTGTCATCTACTGTAAATGTGCATATTTTTGGCCCCTCTTCAGTGTTATAGAAGGGCATTTTTCTGTTTGGACTTTGCATTTACCATCTACTTCAATACCCCTCTCTTGGCCCCTATTTTTGCATACCATTGTTGCACTATCTATGATTGCTGTTTGGCCTTGTTTTCTACTGAAAAAACGCTTGTCTTGGGGCTGCCTTTCTACTGTATTTTCATTCCATATCCATATTGTGCATGCATTGCATAGCTATAGGCCATTTCGGGTGCCTAATTTCGCATTTCGGGACCATTCCTTGCATTTGGTGTCATTTCGCCATCTTTCGGGACTGTTTTCCCCCATATTTTAGTGCTGAAATTCATTTGCATGTTTGCATATCATATTTCTATGCCATTTCATGCCTTAGGGCCATTTCCTCGTTTTGCGTGCCCGTGTGCACGCATTTCGAGGCATCTCTTTTTCATCTCACGGCCTCTTATGTGAGTGTGGCTGGGGTCCACTCATGTTAGTGTAAGTCCATTTTGCATTCTGTATGCCATTTTTAATCTCACGGCATTGCGTATGCCATTTTCTCGTTTTGCATGCCCGTGTGCACGCATTTCGAGGCATCTCTTTTTCATCTCACGGCTTCTTATGTGAGTGTGGCTGAGGCTCTCTCATGTTGGTATAAGTCCAATTTGCATTACGTATGCCATTTCATGCCTTAGGATCATTTTCTCGATTTGCGTGCACGTGTGCACGTATTTCGAGGCATTTCATTTTCATAGCATTGCGCATGTTAGGATTGCATATTAGCTACATTTCATGCATATCATGCATATTGCATCGTGTTCGGGATAGGAGTTAGCCCGGGCACGGGAAACGAGGTACGTTTCGTACTCCGAGTGACGGAACGTGTCTCAATTCCCCAGTCACCGACACTCCGGATTACCCATGATGGAGTTAGGTTTTGTTAAGTTTTCATATGCATTCATCCTATATTGAGTTGTGCAATTCGACTCCTCGGCCATCATGCATCGATATGCGTGATTGGTGGCACGAGGATCAAGGCATGCATATATTTGTGAAATACATTGCTATGCCCCTTTTCCTGCTCTCTGTTGCAGCATATCAAGAGTCAGCGGTCTTCCGAAGCTTGGCGCGCTTTTCGAGAAACATTGCAAAACAGAGGCTAATTGGGGCATCCCAGTGGATTTCTGCGCAAAGCAGCCTAAACATACATCATTCATCAGAATCAAGGCAGCCCCTGGCTTGCATGCCAGTTTATAGTTTTTCTTATTTAATTTGTTAATTAATTCGGAATTTGTATATTATTCGGACTGTAATATTTGGACTGTATTATTCTTTCATTTGGGACTGTATATTTATTTGGACCCTCTGCGCGAGGGCATAATTGTAATAAGTGTGGGTGAGTGTGATGTATGTCTTCCAACCCCACGTCTTTCTTCCCTTTTATTTACCTGCTTACGATGGTTAGATATAGGGCATATTTCAATTAGCATACAGTATGACAGCATGTTTGCATCATTCATCTGTTTTGCATGCACCGGGCTCGGCGCATCATACAAACTGCATTCGTATTTCAATTCCTAATTGAATACGTGTTAGTTGTAGCATCATCATATGCCATGTTTAGAATAGCCGAGCCTACTATAGTTTGCATTTTTGCATGTGTTGCATTAGGCATTTCTGTATACTTAGGATCATGCATGATTTCTAATCAGCTTTTGTTTTGGCTTGGACTACTCGGTAAGTTTTATGCTTTAGCATCCTTGCATGCGTGTGAGTGTTGCCATGAATAGCATGCTTGCCATGAGGCTATTTGCTTATATGATACAACTGCCTGAATGCCTGTGGGTGGAGGTTGTGTTATTTGGATTGGGACAATTCATCAAATGTTTGTTTTAAGCCCACTAGATAGTGGCAACACCATGTTTTCTAAGCCCACCCGAGGGTGGCAAAATCTGCATCTTAAGCCTACCTGCGGGTAGCAAACCATCTTTCAAAAACAAACATGAAATGTTTTGTTCCAATTCAGGCGACTCGGTCTATACTTGTATGCTGTGCGCATCATGTAACCTAGGCTAATAACCAGAATAAGAACTCACAATGTTTTCAAAATAAGATATCATGGTTAGTAGAGGCCGGTCTTTGACCGGGCGAGCGGGGGTGCTCACGAAGTGAACTTCCCCAATCGTACCCAAGTTCCCGAGCCGAGGCAACTTTGGTGATGACGGACACGTGGCCTTTGGCACCGAGTCAGGGTTTCCTAAATTTCCCATTAAAAAAACATTTAGGTGGCGACTCTATATCTGGCAAAGCAGTCCATGTTTGGCACTTCTTTCAAAAATCTGTTTTCTCAAAACGATTTGCCGGATTTGGACTCTTTGGTTCAAGATTAAGGACCGTGACATTTGAGTCCTTCGAATTGTAGTAGACCCAATATCGAACCAGAACGGGGAGGGATTCGCACCCTTTCCCCGGGCTATTTGCCAACATGTTTAAAAGTTTAATGTGAATGATATTCAAGGGCTTAAAGCCGTTATGTTTCAAGCTATTATGATTCAAGATTGGGCCTAAGGCCGTTATGAAATTAGTACAGAACCAGACTAACTATGTGAACTTTGCAATTCCACACGCATTGATATATTATGTTTCAAGTTAAGCATCATTTTGTTTATGTACTATTATTCACTGAGCCTGGCTTACTTTGTGTTGTCTGTTCTGTAGGTGATCACCTCGGAGGTCAGTCTTAACCCTTGATGCTCGCCTTTCATTTGTCAACCTCAGTGTGTCCAGGCACCCAGACCAAGCCCATGCATTTCTGTAAAGTTTTGTTAAAATTTTGGTTAATTGTTTATCCAAGTAAAAAATGTATGTATATGACCCCTTTTCTTTAATAATGTTTAGTCATACGCTCAGTAAAGGGGCTGAGTACGTGTATGTGATCCTGGCATGTTAGTAATGGCTCAATGGATGTTATTCTATGTTTTTTTTTTTATGTTATTAAATGCTTCCGTTCAGGCCCCGTATGATATGTATAACAGGTTTAGTGTCCGTTTTCGAATGGGTCATGCCCAAACTTTTAGGGGCGGGTTTGGGGCGTGACATTGGAGGTTGACCCGGCCTCATCGCTGCTGGCCGACATTGAGAGCTGAATGGGAAGAATGGTATGACAGGGTTGTGTCTGCGAGAGAAGATGACCTACAGGAGCTCTGCATCCTCGACGCCCTTCGTCTTTCCAGGTTCATCATTCCTGAAGATCCCTTTTTAATCCCTGCTGCTCTATGTTTTTGGAATACAGCTTTTAATTTCTTCCAATTCCGGTGCGGCATGATGGCCCCCACCATTCTTGATATTTGCCATCTTTTAGGGCTTTCGCCCCATGGCTCTCCTTTTACTTCCAACTACCCGGACCTCCCTGTCAAATTTTCCCTTCCATCCCTAAACTCCTCTTACAGTGACTTCGTAAAGGCTGAAAATAAAAGGGAAGGCCCCGTGAGAGATAGAGAACTATTTTCCTTCATTTTATATTGGTTGTGCAAATTTCTCTTTTGCACTTCATCTCAGAGGATTATGCCTGAGTTTACCCCACTTGCGAAGGCACTTGTCTTGAAAAAACATATAGCTCTTGCTCCTTATCTTTTAGGTCATGTTTATAGGGCTTGTTCCCAATTTTGTGAAAAACCTCTTGATGTCAACCAAGGAGGTCCCCTTTGGGTGCTCCAGCTCTGGCTTTTTGCCTATTTTACTGATTTGCACCAAAAATGCCTAAGATTCCTTGTTCAGGACCCTCGCACCTATGGGGAAAAGTATGCTAGGATTGCTCTTTACCCTGCTTCTTTTGCTTATTACTTTGCTTTCTTTTACCAACTCCCTATTTCTCCTCCTGCTTCCCTTTTTTGTCCCTTCGACGCCAATAAAGGACCTGCTTGGCTGCAAGCTTTTCTGGCTGATAAAGAGTGCTCCACCTCACCCCACAAGGATATGTGGACTTCAATTTTGTTACCGAGGGAACTGTTTATTGGCACTTTAAACCCTCGAGGTTATAAATGCATATCTGAGGTGTATTGCCCTTCTCGGTTTGCCAGACAATTTGGGCTCACCCAAGGGATACCTGTTCCACTTTGCAGTCTCTCGAATGTCCACCTTACAGCTAGAGACTTGAGAATATCTAAATCAAAGCTAGAGGCGGCAATACTCAAACTGCTGAAGGAATTAAATGAATTTCAATTTGTCCCTTTCCTTCCATCTGGCTTAGTTTTGAAAAGATTCCAGAACTGGTGGACAGTCAATATGGAAGTGCGCTTATCTGCACACCCTCATGACTGTTGATAGGGTTAGGAGTGCCTTCGAAGGCCAAGTCGGCGACAGTTGAGAACATTCCTCCCTCTCCTGCAGCCACCACAACTTCTCCTGCAGCCTCACCTCCTCCAGCTAGAGTTACCAGAGCTGCTTCGAAGAAGGGTAAGCATTTCTAAGTTCTTCTTTCCTTCAACTCTTTTACTTGTCTCCTCTATACTCACATATCTTGGTGCAAGATCTCCACAAGAAGAATCTCCCAAAAGAGCTAAAACTCTAGCTGCTCTCAAGGCCAGACAACAGCAGAAAAAGAAAAGAAAATTGGTACTCACTCCTGAAGAATCTGGATCTCAAAATGAAGAAAGAGAGATTGAGCAAGAGCAAGAGACACCATTACAACGAAAGACGAGAGCAAAGATGGCTGCCCCCTTTTCTGATTTGGTCGAAGATCCTAATTCAGAGACAGTTGACAAAGCAATGGAACAGGAGCTTACTTTTGAAGAACTTGATTCCCAAATTGAAGAGAGAGAGGTTGAGAAAGAGCCAGTAGTATCATTGCCAAGAAAGAAGAGAAAGAAAGTGACTGTTCCTGCTGCTGACTTGATTGAAGATCCCATTCATGAAACTGCTGCCAAGGTAGTAGAACAAGAACATTCCAAAGCAATGATCGTCTTTGAGAGGGCTGAGAAAAGAAGGCAGCAACAATTTCTGAGGGATGAAGCTGCTGCTACTGAGGCACTACAAAGGGAAGCTACAAGAAGGTAACAGACTGCTGAACATTACTTTCTTCGCGGCTCTCCCATCAGTGCCAGTGCTTCTAGAGCAAGTAATTTTTTTTATGCCTCCACTGTTTTGCCTTATCAAATTTTGACACTAGAGCTTGACCTTACATCTCTCCCTTTTTGCAGTAGCAAGTCCTGAGGCTATACTTCCAATGACGACTCCCTCAATTTCAATCGAAGTTGATCAAATGCAGAATGTGAAAGCCATTCAGATAATACTTCCACTTCCTAGGCCCACATTTCATATACCCCCTGTGAGCCCTAGCATTCCTTTAACTCTTTCTTTTGGTTTGACACCATATCTTCCTCGCTTGACTCTTGACACCTCTCTTTCGAGCCTTACCCCTCCTCCTTTCAAGGAAATTCCAACTGTTATTCCATCTCTAATGGCAATTGATTCTCCTACAGAGGGTGCTGGTAGTTCCCTAACTCATGGTTCATTATCTTTACCTACTTCCAGCCCCTCTTCACTTGATTCATTGGTGGCTAAGACCATAGAGGCTGCCAAAGATGCTTCATCCATTTCTCCTATCCCCATGCAGTCCTTTATGCCTTCCACCACAACTCTCTCTGCACTTTTCATGTCTATGGATGAGGTAGACATCTTCGAAGCCAGACTAGCTAGTCTCTTCGACATACCTTCTACCTCTCCAACATTCAATGTTGAAGCTGAGCCATTAGTCTTGGCTAACTCTTTGTTGGAAATTTTCGAGAGTTCTTCTCCTTCCAGCAGCAAGCCTTCTGCACCTTCAATAGACCTGGACACATGTCTAGAACTGCTAATTTCCTTTTCGAGGATTCCCTTCGAGGCTCTACAGAGGCCTATAATCAAAAATGGGTTCCTCCAGTGCTGCAGACTTGCTGAGCAGTCAGGCATGGATGTTTCAAGTCATTTATCTCAGGCAGCAGCTACTGTCGATTTTTATATCAGCATTTGCCAAGCTGCCAAGGCTGAGGATGAGAAATTGGCTGGTGACCGAAGTTTTGTTTCCCAAGTATATACCGAAGTATCAACGCTTAAGGAACAACACTCCTCTTCCTTCCACTTTCGAGTCCAGCTGCTGGAGAGGAAAGCTCAACTTGAAGAGGAGTTAGCTGCAGTAAATCGAGCCTTAATCCGAACTGATACAAAATTGCAAATCACCAACCAAGGACTGGCTGATCGAAAGGAAGAGATGGCTGCAGCTATTCAACTAGTTCCCTCACTTAGCAATAGGAAATCTATTGTACAAAAACAATTAAGACATTGTAATGAATTTTGGGCCAATTTGTGGCAAAATGTACTTAATTCTTTATGAAAGCACAAATTTTGTCTATCATTTGAGCAGTCTTGTGTTCTTGTATATAGTGTTCATTTTATCCCTTGTGTTTCCCAAATAGTTGGAAAATAAAGCTTTAAATATCTGTCATTAATCTTTTTGGGATGCACATAACCATTCAAATTTCTCAAATGGTATGCTCCAAAAGGTAGAACTCTATGAATCTGATATGGCCCTTCCCAGTTAGGTGACTATTTGCCAAACTTATGGCTCTTAATTCTTATTGGGAGTATTGTTTTCCATACCAAATCACCTTCATCAAAGCCAATGTGTTTGACTTTCTTATTATAATTCTTGGCTGCTTTCTTCTTTTGGAAAAGAATGCTATTAAATGCCAAAATGCTGGCCTCATCTATGCCTTCTAATTCCAAGCACATACTCTGATGGTACTGCTCCGGATCTAACTGGTCTTGGCACCTTACCCTCAAAGATTTAACATTAATCTCTACAGGTAACACTGCATCATGCCCATATACTAAGGCATAAGGAGTAACTCCTGTGCTTGACCTTGGGGAAGTTCTGTAAGCCCACAAAACATCCAACAACAGGTTATGCCAATCCCTAGGATTATCTTCCACAACCTTTTGTATTCCCTTTTTCAAGGATTTATTGGATGATTCAGCTTGATCATTGGCTTGTGCATAATAGGGTGTGGAATTAATAAGGCTAATCCCAAATTCTGCCACAAAAGACTTCACCATTTTCCCATCGAACACAGTCCCATTGTCCACAGTTATGGTTTGTGGGATGCCAAATCTATGGATCAAATCTTTAATGAACCCAATGACTTTTGTCTGGTCTACAGCCTTGTATGGTTTAGCTTCGACCCACTTAGTGAAGTAATCAGTGGCCACTAGAATGAAATAATGATGCTTCGAAGAAGGTGGGTGTATTTTTCCCATCATATCCATGGCCTATCCTCTGAATGGCCAAGGCTTCACTACTGCATGTAGGTCAGCTATAGGCACATGCCTTATTGTGTCATGCTTTTGACATGCCTGGCAACCCTTTGCATATTCTATGCAATCTTTAAGGATAGTTGGCCAATAGTAGGAATGCCTTCGAAGCAGCCATCTCATCTTCACACCAGGCTGATGGGCACCACAGATGTCTTCATGAACCTCAGTCATAGCTGTTAATGCTCCTTTTGGACCTAAACATTCTAGCAACAAACCATCTCCCCCCCTTTTGTAGAGAGCATTACCATATATCATATATTGCATGGACTGCAATTTAATTCTCCTGCTGGCCTTCGAAGATAGACCAGCCAAGTACTGCATTATTGGATGTCTCCAATCTTGTTCTTGTAAGTCATTATGATTGACTTCCAAGACTACATTCCTTTTATTCAAAGGCGGTATCGATTTCTGATATGTTGTTTGGCTTATGTCCCTTTGGGCATTATCCCTTCTCTTGAAGTTCGAAGCTTTCTGAGCCACATCATTAGCTCTATTATTCAAGAATCTTGGAACATGAGTTACATTTGCTATTTGAAATTGAGAAAGCAAATGTAATGCAACAACATAGTATGGCAAAATACTTATGCTTTGACACTTGAAAATCCCTTTCACCTGGTTAACCACCAATTGAGAGTCTCCAAATATGTCAACTGAATGTTGTAACAGCTCCGCGAGGGAACTCATGGGTTACAGTTCGGACTCGATTTGTCACGGTTCTAAATCTGAACCAAAGAGTCCAAATCTGGCAAATTGTTTTGAGAAAACAGATTTTGTAAAGAAGTGCCAAACATGGACTACTTTGCCAGATACAGAGTCGCCACCTAAATATTTTTTATGGGGGAATTTAGGAAACCCTGACTCGGTGCCAAAGGCCACGTGTCCATCATCACCAAAGTTACCTCGGCTCGGGAACTTGGGTACGATTGGGGAAGGTCAGCTATGGGCACCCCCTCTCGCCCGGTCCGAAGACCGGCCTCTACTAACCATGATATCCAATTTTGAAAACGTCATGTATTCTTATTCCGGTTATTAGCCTAGATTTACTATGTTATGCACACAGCAAACAAGTATAGACCAAATCGCCTAAATTGGAACAAAACATTTCATGTTTGTTTTGAAAATGATTTGCTACTCGTAAGTAAGCTAAAATGCAGGTTTTGCCACCCTCAAGTGGGCTTTGGAAAAGATGATTTTGCCACTATCTAGTGGGCTTAAAACTCACAGTTTTAATGCATTATCCCAATTTAAGCAATTCGACCTTCATCCACAGGCATTCAAGCAGTTATATCACATAAGCAGCTAGCCTCATGGTGAACATGCAATCATGGCAACACTCACACGCATGCGGTATGCTAAAGCATAAAAAGCTTACCTAGTACTCCGTGCCAAAACAGAAACTAGTTAGTAATCATGCATGATCCTAATTCATGTTAAAAATGGCTAATGCATCACATACATAATGCCACTAGAATAGGCTCGGCTAATCTACAATGACATGTGAAATGCTACAACTAACACGTATTCAATTTGGAATTGAAATACAGATGCAGTTAGAATGATTCGCCGAGCCCGGTGCGTGCGAAACAGATAAATGAATGCAAACATGCTGTCATGCTGTTATGCTAATTTAAATATGCCCTAGCCTACCATCATAAGCAGGTAAATAAAACGAAAGAAAGACGTGGGATTGGAAGACATGCACACACGCACCCACACTTATTACAAATTTGCCCTCGCTCGGAGGGACCAAAAGAATAATACAATCCGAATAATGAATTACCTATCCTAGCTAATTAATTATTACAGACCCTTTAATTTAACAAATTAAACGCAGAATAGAGATGGTCGCAGCCCTGCCTCGGGATGCGTGAATGATGCATGCTCGATCCATCTTGCCCGGAAACTCGCTGCCATAGCACTGTTGCCTCTGTTTACACTGCCTTGCCCTTCTGAAAATGGCACAATTCTCAAGGAACACTCTCTGGATATTGGGGGACACCACCGGCCAAGTGGACTGGTCACCGGCCAAAGGAAATGATCACCGACCACTGTTTAATCTACCGGCCATTGATGGATGGCCAGTCGGCACTATATGTAGCCGACCCGCCAAAAGTTCCTGTAGAACCTGCAATTGACAGCAGCAGAGGGCAAGCAGTGTATGGCATGGAATTTTCAAGCAAATGTGAGCATGGACACACTCCCTATCATGTAATAGACTCAAGGGAGCATGGCCCTCGACCCTCGGGCCATCAATTGCGCATTTCGATGCGTGATGGCCTAAGAGGCCAAGTTTGCCATTTCAATGTAAAATGAAATGCACACAAAACATACAAAGGGGCCCCAACCTCCATCATGTTTGATCAAGAGGGATGGGATGCAAACATGCAAGCAAGACTAATGTAACATGAGCATGTTGAGGTAACAAGTATTCCAAATGCAATGCAACCTAGTCAAGCATACAAGATGCAACATGGACATTCAAGCGTGCAAGGTAAACATGTGACGACGTATAGAAGATGGACTTAAACTAATATGGGCAGCTCTCAAATAGGCCCAAATCAATGGCCAAAATGATGCAACAAAAGCATGAAAACACACACACAAGCATGCATGCACAAGGGCCTAAACATGGAGCATAAGCCATCAACTCTTCAAAGCATGAAAGGGATGGAAAATGCAAGTATGCAAACATGGAACATGGACTGAAATATGGTTTCCAATGATGCCAAATCATGAGAATAGGCCAAGTAGAGCATGCTAGTGATCCACATACCCAAGGCTAGTAAGCTAGAATGCAAAGAAGCTATACAAAGCATGGAAAGCATGACTCCAAAGACCCAAAACAGACCTTAAGCATGTTAAAACATGACCAAAAACTTCACAAAGCTAAGCCAAAATATGCAAGCATGGTGGTCCAAAGGCAAGATGCATTTCTAGGCAAAGTAGAGGAATACAAAACAAGTGTATGATGCATGCCAAGGGTCGACAAACCAACATGGGATAGAGATAAAAACATGTTAAATAAACACCAAATACCCACTGAAATAGAGCCAACACATGTTAGAATGAGGTGCTCCTTTGGAAGGCCATGCAAGGGGTTGTTATACACATGCAAGAGGGACACCCAAGGGGACCAAACCAGCCCTAGATAGGGTCTAGGAAGGTCCTAAAAGTCCCCAAAAAAAGGCCTGAACCAAGCTTCCAAATGATCTAAGCATAGGCTCCTTTGATGGACTAAAATGTAAGCAAACAAGAACCAAAAGAGAGGGGGCGCCACCCCCTCTGATTTCGACCCTCAAAACAGCAAACCTACCATTGAAAATCCACTGGATTTCAGTGGCTAGGAGGCCAAGCAAGGGCTTGCTCGAAGGTCTCAAAGAATGGCACAAAACAAGGCCAAAACAAGCATGCAAGAGGGGAGATGACCCCCAACACCAAAATAGTCTTAAACAAACATCTTAAGCATGCAAATACAAAAAAAAATTCAGTTTATAGCTAAGCTCAAAACAGCATACAAGATAGGCTAAAAGCTAGTTCAAGATTGGGGAATATAAAGCAACTAACTCACCCTTGAAGAACACTTGAAGAACAGCCACTCCAGCCACCTTCTTCTGATCAAAACCAACCCAAAACTTCAAGAACAAACCCCCAAGGCCTCTCAAGTCGAAATATGGTGTAATGCTATGTGCCTTAGTGCAAAACTAAGAAGAAAACACACCTTTAGGCTCTTAAACACACACACAATGAAGAGAGAGAGGGAAATATAGAGAGAAAAAGTGTATATATCAGAATATATGTGTATTAGGTCTGATTTTGCTGAACCAAAACAAAGGAGGGGTGAGGTCTCTTATATAGACCAAGAAAAGGCTCTAAGCTTCTCAAGGAAGCTAAATGAAAAGGGGCAAAGGGTGCAAGTGGTTCAAGGCTTCTAGAGGAAGCTAAAACAGCTGGCCAAGCTTCCCCAAGAAGCTTGGCCAAAGGGGTCATCCTTCTAGAAGGAATTAGGGGGGGTCAAGGGCTCAAAAAGGCTATCCCCGTGCATGGGGAGTGGGGTTGGTGTATTCCAGCTGGCACAGCTGGCATGCACCAAGCCTGAAGGGGTGCAGAAGGGTCACCGGCCGGAGAAATAGGTCACCGGCCAAATAAAGTGCCGGCCGGCCACAGAGTGTGCCGACCGGACATTGATACCAAGCAACCATGGCCGGTAGCAACAAGGAATGGCCGGTGACGTAAAGGGAGGGCCGGTGGAGTGTGGGGATGACCAACAAGCCATTCCCTTCCTTCCAAGGCAAACACACAAGTGTTTGGTGCAAAACCAAACACTAAACGAACGAGTTAAGAGATCCTGAGGTAAGGCGCGCCGCCGAGGCCTCCGGGAACTCAAAATGAGCACGAATAAGGGTGATCACTGAGTGTTCAATCAGTGACGTCCAAGTCTTGAGGACGGTCAAAAATGGGGTGTCTACACATGTACTTGTAATCCAATAAGGATTTCTAGTCCCACTATTAAGGCTTCATATTCAGCCTGGTTATTGGAACAGCTAGCTTCATCCACTCTGAAACCATGTGTGGTCTCTACTCCTTGTGGAGATTTAATCACAATACCAATTCCAATTAAACCATTGGCTTTCGATCGATCGAACCACATCTGCCATGGCTCAACACTAGCCATGCCAAGCTCCATCATCTCTTGGCTCTCTGTTTGAGATGGATGGTCTGCCAGAAAATTGGCCAAAACTTGCCCTTTTATTGCCCTTTAAGGGACATATTCTAAATGAAATTCTGATAAGGCCAGTATCCACTTGCCAATTCTTCCCCTTAACATAGGTCTAGATAACATGTACTTAACCAAATCTGTGGTTGCAATTACCAAGACAGTTGTAGGTAAAAGATAATATCTTAATTTCATTGCAGCAAAATACAGAGCAAGACACAGCTTTTCTACAGCTGAATATTTACATTCACAAGAATTTAAAAACCTACCAAGGTAATAAACAGCTTGCTCCTTGCCTTCTTCATTGTCTTGGGCCAAGAAAGCTCCCAATGAATCTTCTGCTGCAGCTATGTACAACTTCAAGGGTTTATTATCCTTTGGTGGCATCAGCACTGGAGGGTTGGCCAAGTAGGCTTTGATACCTTCGAAAGCAATTTGATGCTTTGCTGTCCACACAAATTCCTCTTCATCTTTCAGCCTTAACAAGGAAGAAAATACTTTAGTTTTCCCTGCAGTATTAGAAATGAACCTTCGAAGAAAGTTAACCTGTCCAAGGAACCTTTATAATTCTTTCTTACTTGATGGAGGCCTAGCTTCAATGATGGCTTTGGCTTTATTCTGATCAATCTGTATCCCTTTCTTGTGCACTACATAACCAAAGAAGTTTCTAGATGATACGCCAAAAGCACACTTAAGAGGATTGAGCTTCAATTTGAACTTTCTCATTCTTTCAAAGGCTGCTTCTAAGTGAAACAAATGCTCCTCCATGGATTGGGATTTGACTACAATGTCATCAATATAACATTCCAAATACCCTCCAATGAGGTCATGAAAGATAGTGTTCATAGCTCTCTGATATGTAGTTCCAGCATTCTTCAGGACGAATGGCATTTTAACCCATTCAAAGGTGCCAATATTTCCAGGACATCTGAATGCTGTCTTGTGGATGTCCTCCTCTGCAATGCAGATTTGATTATAACCAGAGTGTCCATCCATCATTGATAAAACTTGATGCCCTACTGAACTGTCTACCAATAGATCCACTATAGGCATAGGGTACTCATCTTTTGGAGTTGCTAGATTTAAGTTTCTGAAGTCAATGCATACCCTCATTTTACCATTCTTCTTGACTACAGGCATAATATTAGATAGCCATTCAACATACCTGGCTGTCCTAATAAAGCCTACCTTGAGTAGTCTAAGAATCTCTTCCTTGACTTTCTGAATTACTTCTGGACTCATTCTTCTTGGTTTCTACTTGTATGGTTTGAAATTAGGCTTCATAGGGAGCCTATGTTCCACTAATGACCTATCCAATCCTGGTAGTTCATTATAAGACCATGCAAAGCAATCTTTATACTTCCTTAGAACAACCAATAACTGGTCCCTGTCCATATCATTCAGACAAGCACTTATATAGGTGGGCTGTTGTATAGAACATTCCCCTAAATTTACTTCTTCTAAGGGGTCTTGTGCCTGAGAACTTATTGAAGCCTTTTCCTTGGTTTCCTCTACCTTCGAAGCAATCTTCTCACTTTGTTTTGCTCCCAGGTCCTTTAGTTCAACATCTTTGCCCTCCTTCTCATATACAAAATCTGTCCATAAGGCATCCTCCTCTTGTATCTCCTGAACTTTTGTTTCAATGTCCAATGCACAGTATTTATCAAGGGTCAACACTCTGACCTGTTGCTGCTCCTATTTGTAGCCAATTACCATGGCTTTTCTCTCTTGCTCCTGTACTAACTGGACTATTGATTTTACATCCAACGTTGAAAACTTAATTAAAGCCAAAGACTTGGCTTCTTGTTCTTCATTCCTTTGCCTACAACCAGACATCACTGTCATCTTTAATGACCATCTCTTCATTAGCACTTTCTTGGACTAAGTGCTTCAGGTGTGTCACTTCCTCATCAGCCGTTACTTCGGCTGAGCCATCAGCTTTCCTCAGTATACTAAGTGGTGTCACTCCTTCAATATACAACTTGGCTTCTGCAAAGTCTGCACAGGCTATGAAGGGTTGAGGATCTGCATTAATTTCCTCTGTCTCTCCATTGCCTAAGGCCATCATAATTTTCTGATGCAAAGGGGAAGGCACACATTTGTTAGTGTGGATCCAATCTCTCCCAAGTAAAGCATTGTATTTAGCATTATTGTCGATTACGAAGAATGCTGTCATGTAGTCCCTGGTTCCCACACTCAGGTTAGTGGGTAGAATCCCCTGAGCCATCTGTTTGTCTCCAGCAAAGCCAGCAATGGTTGTGCTGGTTGGGATCAATCTGGGATTCCTTTTCCCTAATTTCTTCAAAGAAGATTTCGGTAGTAAATTCACTGCTGCCCCATTGTCTATCAAGACTCGATTCAGTTGTATCCCATTGAAGAAAGCCTTGATGTACAAAAGCTTGACATGTTGTGTCATAGAATTCGAGAGATACTCAAAAGGATACGAGAGGTTAATGATCACCTCTTCTCCACTCTCGTACTCAGTTTCCATTGGGGTAGCCATTCCAGAATTATCTTGTACCATACTCACTTGTGAGTCTTCACTAGAGACAGGAATAGGATCCATGCCTTGGTCATCTTGGTCCTCACCTCCAGCCTGGAACTCATGAGGCAGTATGTGTACCATATTGACTGATACTGGAGGAAATGAGCCAAACTGGATGGCTGGCTGTGCCTGTTTCCCCTCTTGGCTACCTTGATCAGTTATCTCAGAAGCATCCTCCATACTGCATTCTGGCACTTCATTGCTAACTGATTCCTTCGAAGGATCTTTCTCAACTGGTTTTTCAACAAAAAATGTTTGCTCAGCCATGAAGGCTTCGAACATTTCTTCCTCTACCATTTCTTTCTTTTGGCTTATGCCAATCTCTTCTTCTGTCTCACTACCACTCTCCATCAGAGCCTTCTCCAACCCTGCTAAGCTAGCTTTCTCTCTGGCTTTTAGTTCGGAATGAACCTTGGCCAACTGTTCTCTGCTGCAAACCACTTTGTTCTGTGGAATTGGCTTTGTAGTATGGTCTAACTCTGGATTCTCCTTTCCTTCTGTCTTGACTAGTGACGAACTTTCTCCGCTTTCTTTTAGAACTTGCTGGTACTGGGTATATCTGCGCTGAATCTTTCTCCTTTGTGATCTTGAAATGACCGGGACCATATCTGGTTCCTTTGTCTTTGGCTGTTTAAGTAATACCCAATTGTTCGGAGCAACCAAAGGAGGCTTGACCATCCTGCCTTGGTTTCCAACATCTCTCTGAGCAGGCACTTCCCTAGGTTTGTTTTGCATTACAAACCAGTCTGGGACTCCAGGTACCCACGAACTTACTGACTCAGATGTGGAACTGTTTTTTCCCACCTTCGAAGCCATCTTCGAAGCTGGCTATGAAGGTAAATGCTTGGCTCTGACCTCATGTTTCGAGCCTGACTCAGATTTTCGATGAAGGTAGTCCCTCTCTGTCCTACGTGAGGGTGGTCTAGGGGGCCAATCTCTGGCTTTGATCCCATGAACTGAGCCTTCCTCCAGTCTTCTTTCAGAATGACTGCTCTCCATTCTGTAATAGTTAGGTGGCCTGAATTCGTATAAGGGCCTCTTGCCTTTAGCGTGTATTCTGTCTGTTGCAGGTTCAATCACTAGTGGTCACTGCCTATCACTAGCCAGATACGGCCTTTTGTTGTAAGCATTGGTTGATTTAGGGCGTCTCTGTATGTCCCTGTAATATTGCTTCCCATCAACTGGAAGGCCTTTCAACCATTTATAACTCAGTCTGCACCTGGGACACATCCTCTGCATTACAGCTGCTTCTAAGGAATCATCATCCAGTGCTTCTTCATCAGAGTCTCCCCTCTGGCGTGAGAAACCTTGTCCAATGGTTGGTAGATTTCCAGTGTCCTTCTTGGTAGTTGTCTGGTTTGCAATTTGCATCTGCACATTGACCTCTTCCAATTCCTGCAGAGATAAGTTCTGGAAGTTTGGTACAACAACATTAGCTGCACTTTCTCCAACTTCTGGAAATGGATTACTGTCAATCCCCATGACCTTTTCTGTTTTGTCTGGGAATTTCAAACTTCCTTTCCGAATTTGTTCTTGGATCCTGTCTCGAAAAACAATGCAGTTTTTAGTCGAGTGAGACCAAGAGTTATGCCATTTACAATATACTTTTCCCTTAAGTTCATCCGGAGATGGCAGTTTTACTCCTTTTAGCAACTTAAGAAAATTGGCCGCAAGCAGATGATCAAAAATGTCATCTGCCTTTGTCAAATCGAAAGAGTACTTCCTGTGAAAGTCTTTCTTTTTAAACTGCTGGTCAATTGTTGTATCCTTATGAATTAATGCTTCACAAATTACAGGTTCTTTGCCTACAATCTCTGTTGCATCGATCTCATAATTAGGATCTCTGTAATATGTCTTATACGATGCATTATTTCGATCTTGCTCCTCCTCTAATAATGCTTCATATCGAGACACCTTATAGGTTAGTTCCACCAAATCTCTGAATTCGGTTGAGTCAAACTTCTTTCGAAGCCTGAATTCTAAGCCATTTTGAGCCAATCTTACGAATTCTGGCTCTGACAAGATGACTCTACATTTATTTCGAGCCCTTTTAAATCTGGCAATAAACTGAGTAGCCTTTTCTTCAGGCCTTTGACTCAATCTAGCCAAGTCTGCCATGGAAACCTCGGGCTCCGATTGGAAGAATTGGGCATGAAATGCCTCTTCCATTTGTTGCCAATTTTGAATGGAGCCAGGTGTAAGGTTAATGTACCATGCAAATGCTCCCCCAGTTAGAGAATTTGGGAATAATCTTAGTTTCATATAGTCATGATTAGTAAATTCACCGCATTGAGCAGCAAACCTAGCAATATGCTCTATTGTTGATTGGTTTCCACTCCCATAGAAAAGGGGTAAAATCTGGTATCCTGAACCCCCTTGGGTATTCATGTACCCTATCTACCCATTCTGGGTATGGTTTTCTGTATACAGGAGTCTGGACCCCTCGAGCCATCGGTCCACACATTTCCCTAACAATATCAACAATTTGGTCCCTAGGGACCATATTTTGTGCTTGCTGAACCACTACTGGAGGGACAAACACAGGATTTGGTGGACAAACTTGTGCTTGTAGTCCTCTTGGTCCATAAGGTGGTACATTTGGGACTGGTTGTCCCTGTGGTGTAGGTTGCTGTTAGGGGTATGGGTAACCCCTTTGAGCCTGTCCTGCAAAAGGACCTGCGAAAGGTGCTGGAACAGGTGTTGTGTCCCTTCCATTTACAGGCCAGCCTTCCAACCCCCTGGGTGTAAATTCGAATAAAGGATTATTATATCCCCTAGTGCTAGGTATGGCTTCGAACATGAGATTTGTAACCATTCTTACGCCAGTTTCTTGTACTTGACCAGATCCACCAACTTGTGTGGCTTCATTGTTGAGTACTGAGGTACTTTGGCCTGCTATAGGCCTCGAAATGGGTTCATACCAAGACTGAGGTAATGGTCTTTCATAGTTCTGATTACTAGTTTGACCATTAGAATATCCATTAATTTGCATAGGTTGTTTGTCTCTAGCCAATCTTTGCTAAGGGACATTTAAAATTTCCTCTGTATGTCTTGTGTTTGTTGGTTGGTGGTTATTCATTCGATCCAAAAAGGATGTTGCCCACCTTTCCATTGTGTTCATTAATTGTTGTCCCATAGCATCTACTAGACCATCCCATGGATTTGTTGGCTGAGTAGATGGAATAGTGGATGGTCCAATTCCTTGGTTTCGTCCAATATTATGAACATATGGTTCTTGTCCAGAAGTACTGGTATGTTCGACCATAGGTTCTGATAACATGGGAGTTTCCACAGGATGTGTTACCACATTATCCTCTGGATTAGGTATTTCTACCTCTCCTTCTACGCCTTCTTCCAGGCGTTCATTTTCTCCTTGTCGTCTTCGTCTAGCCATTTTAATTAGTCCCACCAGGCGTACCAAAAATATATGTTGGCTTTTTGGCTTTTGAAGGGTATGTTTGTAAATGCGAGCGTGCCAGCAAGGATCAATCAGTCCTTACAGAAATTATAATTTCCAACCAATTATAAGACGATTGTGTTTTAGTTCTTTCAGTCTCAATGAAGAGGACTTTTACTGGTGGCTTGACTTAGGAGAAATTAAGCGAAATAACAGTTAAACAAAGAGCAATTAAAGTATTTCATTAAAATGAAAAACTTACAATGATCCAAATCCAGCCTCGTAGAGGTTTACAGCAACAATCTACTTGAAACTACTCCTATGAATGAAGTGCAAAGCAGGTATTTAAAGTGCAGGAATGTAAAGACTGGAAATGTAAAAACTGGAAAGGAAAAAATATATAAAGTAAGACTGGTTTGTATGATCTGAGTCCGGGGTTTTTTCTGGGGACCTCCTCGCTATTTATACTCCTCAAGGATGACCATCGAACTGCACTTCAAACCGTCGAACTGCCCCTCCATGATCGTTGATCATGCTGCCTTAGAAGTAGTTCCACTACGCCATTTCTTGCAGTTGAACTTCCCTCTTGTATTTGAATTTGAATATGAGTAACCGTTGAAGCCACGTCACCTTGTATCTCTTTACTGATCCAGTGCTACTCAGATCACGTGAGAACCAATTTTCACTGCCACGTGTACGATCAGGACCGAAGACTTGAATAGTCTCCCTATATTACCCTTACTCTGCCACGTGTCGAACTGTCATTGGCTTTTACAAAATATGTAGCCAACAGATATACATTCATAAATCGTTCATCCTAAATCTACATCATATGTTACAAGACGGAATAAAGGATGGAAGCCAAACAAATATTTATATGCCCTAAAGGCTTACATCTTTCCAAGACCGTGCTTGGTTACAACAAAATAAGTCATAAGCTCAGTACAAATAAAGCCCTAGTCTTGCACAAAAGTAATTACAAAATAAACAAAAGTGAGCCTTCAGCTCCACAATCCTCCCAAGCTAAGTCCTTGGCGGAGACATATCACCAGCACCTGAAAATGGTTTTTCCCAAGTAGGGTGAGCCAAAGCCTAATAAAAACAATTTAACACAATATATGAATCTTAACAAATAATTTCAGTATAATGTGTATGTACGATGCCAAATGATAAAATCAATCATATTTTCCAAGGTCATCATAGGCAAAGTTTTATATCTCAATCCATTCAAGTCAATTCATCTCACCTCAACCCACGAGTCAAATTCATTGTTATCCATACAACCCAACTGAGGCTACAACTCAATGGTTCTCTAGCCAATACAACTATTACACAGACACTTCAATTTTTTGTTTTATCGAAATTTTATCCAGGGGAATCGGTTCCCATGTATATGAACAGTTTTCGGGACTTTTACCATGGACACACAAGCAAACTTAATTCAATGGAGTCCATCCCCTTTCTTCTCCCAAACATGGAGTACATCCTCTTTCTCCTTCCAAACATCATACATATACAATGTATTAAAAATACAGTCATATTCAATGACAACCGAGAAGAGATTAGTTTCAATTTATCTAATCCTCATGCAATTTCTACAACAATTATAGTTATCCTCCATCGATAGCCCATAACAAATATTTCTAAACAGATATACAATCTCCAAAATAAATAAATTATCCAAATTTCCATAGGTGAGAGATAATTCACATCCAACTCCACCATTTATATAAACATTCATTTAATTTTATATTCTCACTACCAATTTCATTATTTATACGAAATAATTATTTGAAACATTTTAGGGCAAAAATTACATTCTCCCCCAAATCCAACCCATGTATCAAAATCAACAAATTTAACACAACACATCCTCATATCTATACCCAATACCCATTTTCAATACCTTTATTTGAAAATCCCTCTTTTGATTTTAAACCAAAACCCTAGGTTTGTCTAAAATGCTCCAGCTTCCAGCATTATTTACACAATCAGCAAATAACCAAGTTAAAATCATAGAAGAGTGTACAAAGTCCCTACCTTAAAGCTAGAAGTCAAGCAAAGCAAGGAGCAAACTCCAAAGGTGCTCAAACACAACTCTATTTGGATAGAAATGTAGCCCTTGAGACACTCTACCTTTTTATCAAAGAGAGTAGGGTAGAGAAAACACTAGATCTAGGTGAAAATGTAGAGAGAATGTAGGTTTTAGAGAGAGAGGGTCCCGATCTAGGGTTTTGAGGGAAAATGATATGAAAAAGTGATGTGAAAAGGTGCTACTGTGAATTGATATACACGCAGCTTGCTCGAGCACAAGAGTTATCGCTCGAGCGACCAGACACAATAAGTTGTTCCACTCGAGTGTAAGAAGCCTCGCTCAAGCACAGAATGCACACTCTCAGAAGTTTTACAGACAGAAGACCGTCGCTTGAGCGCAAACAGTCTCGCTCGAGTGAAGAACACTACTCTGCAAGTATCTCTGCAGGCCTGCAAAAGTACTGAGAGTTCACAAAGCTCACTCGAGCGCAAGAAGCTTCGCTTAAGCGAAGAGGCCAAAATCTAGACAACAACAATTTGAACCAATTAGTAACCAACTTGTTCTAAACACAACCAAAGCACTCTAATACTCAATTTCAATGAGAAATAAGGGAAAAAAAGGCAAGAACAATAATATAGAATCATGAAACCTGAGTCCAGAATGCAAGGTGGGTCGGGTCTAAACCTGAATCGCTATAATCTCCCCCTTTAAGGAATTTCGTCCCCGAAATTTCAAATCAAGTTTTAAAACTATGTTGAAACCAAGCACAATAATGATGATTTATTCAATTCCAATTCCGATTCCGTGACCCATTCTCCGATCATCCACTCTCATCAACTCGATACACAAATTCCAACATTGAAAATACCACATACATTTCTCCAAAACATATACAATGTTTCCATATTCCATTTACATAATAAAAACTACAATACATGCTCAAACATCAACAAATAAGTCCGGGTACTTCTCACGCACTTCCAACTTACGTTCCCAAGTTGTTCCTCAACCCCGTGATGTTTCCATAATACTTTGACCAAGGGAATTGTCTTGCCTCACAAGACTTGGTCCCGAGTATCCAAGACTCTCATTGGTCACTCCTCATACGAGGCATCCTCATCTACCTCTAAGTCGGTCCAATCCAGCACATGCAATGAATCCTGCTAATATTTCCGAAGCATGCTAACATGAAACACATCGTGAGCCCAGAAAGCTGTGGCGGTAAAGCCAAACGATAAACTACCTCTCCAATCCGCTCAAGGATCTCAAAAGGCCCAATGAATAGGGGACAACTTCCAACTCTGTCCAAATCTCATCAAACCCCTCTTACGTGACATCTTCAAGAAGACGTGGTCTACCACCTCAAAAGACAAAGGTCTCCTCATACGATCGGCATAACTTTTCTGGGGACTCTAGGCCGTAACCAACCTTTTATAAATAAGTGCAACTTTCTTCGTCGTTTCCCAGACCAACTCTGGACCCAACATAGGTGCATCACCCACCTCTGCCTAACACACAGGGGATCTACACGGTTGGCCATACAAGGCCTCAAACGGTGTCATGCCAATACTCAACTGGAAGCTATTGTTATAGGCAAACTCCACTGAGGGCAAGTGTCTTTCCCACGAACCCTTAAAGTCAATGACACAACCCTGAAGCATATCCTCTAAAATGTGAATATTGCGCTTTGACTGCCCGTCAGTTTAAGGATGACACGCAATGCTAAAGGTCAGTCATGTGCCTAAGGCACTCTGTAGGCTCTGCCACAACTGAGCCGTGAAACGCGGATCTCTGTTCGAAGCAATCGTCACAGGACCTCGTGCAACCTCACTGTGTCCCTAATATAAAGGTCAGCAAGATAATCTATCGAGTCACTCACACACATAGGTATAAAGTGCGCTGACTTGGTCAACTAGTCAACTACAACTCAAATGGCATCACTACCCCATTAAGTCCTCAGAAGGCCCACAAAAAAATCCATCATGACGTGCTCCCACTTCCACTCGACTATATGCAAGGGTTGTAACAAACCCGCTAGCCTCTGATGTTTGGCCTTTACTTGTTGGCAAGTAAGGCACCTCGACACAAACACAGCCACATCCTTCTTTATTTGCCTCCACCAAAACTGGCAACAAAGGTCATGATACATTTTTGTACCTCCCAAATGCACCGCAAGGTGTGAATGGTGAAACTCTCGGAGTACCTCCTATCGGCAAGACTCCGGCACAAAGAGACGGCCAAGGTATCTAACACTCGAGTCGGAGTACACGTTCAAGCCTCTTTCTACCTTCCAATGAAGATCTTCTCCTGGAGGGATTCTACCTCAAGGTCACCCCTCTGTGCTTCTATCACTCGGTTCACAAGTGTAGGTTGTGCAACTACTAAAAACAAGGCGGCAGACTCAATGGACTCAGCAAGATGCAAGTCAAATTCCCTAACAGTACCTAGCATCTCCTATTCTTAGATGGCAATACAAGCTACACTACTAATAGATTTCCTACTCAAGGCATCGGCCACAACATTGGCCTTTCCTGGATGATAATGCAACTCAAAATCATAATCTTTTATGAACTCCATCCACATCCTCTGCCTCAAATTTAAGTCTTTCAGTGTAAACAGGTATTTCAGACTCTTATCATTAGAAAACAGTTCAAACTTCTCACCATACAAATAATGCCTCCAAATCTTTAAGGCAAAAATCACTACCGCTAACTCTAGGTCATGAGTAGGGTAGTTCCTCTCATGTGTTTTAAACTGCCGCAAGCCATAGGCCACTACCTTCCCCTCTTGCATCAATACACAACCCAAACCTTCCCACGAGGCATCACAATATACCAAATAGCCCAAAACCCTGTCCGAAATAATCAATATTGGAGCAATGGTAAGTCTAACCTTAAGCTCTTGAAATGACTTCTCACAGGTCTCACTCCACACAAACTTGATCCCTTTCCTTGTCAGTCTAGTCAATGGTGAGGCTAGCCTAGAGAAATCCTTCATAAATCTACGATAGTACCCGGCCAATCCCAAGAAACTATGGATTTCAAAAGCATTCTGAGGTGTTTCCAATCTTGCACTACCTCTATCTTGGATGAATCCACAGTCACCCCTTCCACTGATACCACATGGCCTAAGAACTTAACCTCTTTCAACTAGAATTCACATTTTCCAAACTTAGTATACAGTTTATAGGCTCAAAGTAACTCAAGTACTACTGGCAAGTGTTCCTTGTGCTCCTTCTCAGAGGGTGAGTAAATCAAATTGTCGTCTACAAAGACGACCACAACACGGTCTAGGAACTCACGGAAGATCCGGTTCATCAAATCCATAAACACAACTGATGCATTGGTTAACCCAAAAGGCATCACTAGAAACTCATAATGGCCATACTGCGTACGGAATGCAGTTTTCCGGATATCCTCCTCTCTCACTCTCAACTACTAATAACCCGATCTCAGGTCTATCTTAGAAAAGCAACAAGACCCCTTCAACTGATCAAACAAATCATCAATATGAGGCATTGGGTACTTGTTCTTAACAGTCACCCGGTTCAACTTCTGGTAATCTATATAAAGTCACAACGCACCATGTTTCTTTTTGGCAAAGAGAGCCAGTGCTCCGCAAGGAGAAGTACTGGGGTGGATAATACCCTTATCTTACAATTCTTGGAGTTAAATCTTCAACTCACTCAACTCAGTAGGTGCAAATCTATATGGTGCCATAGAAATTGGTGCCATGCCAGGCACTAAATCAATAGAGAACTCGATCTCTCGATGAGGTGGTAAACTGGTAAGATCATCTGGAAAAACATCTAGGTATTCACAAACTACCCTTGGCAACTCAACTCGAGTTTCATCACAATCAGTACTCAAGAAGTTAGCAAGAATGCAACTAAGCTCACTCCACCTACGCGAGTCATACACCGATGACAAGACTCTATCAACCCGGTCCCTTGAGAAATAAAAGCAATCACCGCTCAAGGTACATACAGTGACCCTCTGGCGGTAGCAATCTATAACAGCCCGATAGGATGACACCAGTCCATATCCAAAATAATGTCAAAACTAGACATATCAATCAATACAAATACAAAAGGAAGTCGGTAACCGGCAACCTCTATGTCACAACCCCGACACCCCTGTTTCAAAACAATCTCACCACCAATAGGCAACTCTACACAGACAGGAGATGCTAATTCAGCCAATTCTAACCCCAAAATCGATGCAAATGAAGATGAGATAAATGAATGGGATGCACCCGTATCAATCAACACATTAGCAACTGAATTGCAAAATAATAAGGTGCTTCTCACTACTGAAGAAGTTGGTACAAGTTCTGGTATGGTAACAGCATACACATGCCTTAAACGTCTCTGGTTAACCTGGTCACCCCTCGGACCATAAGCCTGATGCACTAACTGAGCCGAAGAGGCTCTCTGATTGGTCCTCGAGGCCTGTGCTTACTGTGCCGGCTGGTGGCTCTGCGTCTACCTAGAACCAGACGCACCAAGTGTGCCACCCAACTAAGGGAAAAATATCTTCATGCGCCCTGTTTGCCCACACTGATAGCAAGTGAGTTGTTACTTTCTTCCTTGACACTGGCTTTGAGAACGAGCCAAAGACGATGCAAACTGTTGCCCTCCTCCTCTCTGTGGGCAAGCTGGAGACTTGTGGCCTAACTGGCTACACTTGTAACAAGTGAAATCTCCCTGACCACCTCTCCTAGAGCCTGAACTCGGTACTGGAAAAGTGGACCTCGACTGAGCTCCCTAGGACAATTGTGGGCTAGAACCCCTCTACCTCTTACTGTCTCCCTGAATATCCTGACTCCTCTTGGAGCCCCTTATCCTTTCCTCTTCCATCTGCATCACGGTCTCAAGATGAGCCACCGCCTCCACAAGGCGTCCGTAATCCCTAATCATTGACCCAACTGCTTTAAACATGAGCCCAATCCTCAACCTCTTCTCAAACTCCAAACAATGGCGTTCCTTTGTCACCACTAACTCTGGTGCAAACCTAGAGAGGCTAGTAAATTTGGCCTCAAACTCAGCCCCAAAGTGTTCAACTGTACCAACTTGGAAAACTAATCCATCAACTTCTCCCTAACAGTGGAAGGCAAAAACTTGCCCTAGAAGAAGTTGACATAAGACTCCCAAGTCACCCCAATGTGTCCACACGCATACTTCCACTACTGATCTGCATCTCCTTTCAGCTAGAAGGATGCCAAGGTCACTCTCAGCTAGTCATCCTCAATGCCAAGCATCTCGAACGTTTTCACTATTTGCTCTAGCCACTCGTCCGCCTTCAGTGGCTCCTTGGGATCACCCAAAAACTCATCTGGATTCGATCAAAAGAACTCCCGCTTCAAGAAAGATGGCCCTACCTCAGCTACTTGGGCCTGGACTTGATTCTCAGCCTTGAGAATGTCCATGGATTCTTGCAATGCTCTGGCCATTTTGCGACTAAGGCATCCATGACCTGTTAACCAACTAGTTTGGCCACATTGGCCTGACCAACCTCTTCTTCCTGTGCTGGAACCTTATTCGGTAAAGGCACATCATGCCTTCTAGGCCTACCACGCCTACCACCACCACGTCCACATCCTCACATCCTAATAAAGGTAGCAAAAGAGATTAGCACATTTACAAATGTACTGAAGCTAACTCACTCGTGTCTTAACACGATGGACAACTGTAATTCACTCTACATAAGCACAAAATCACTTAAACACATATGAATTTCCTTCCTATATAATGACCGTCACGCAGTGTTGCTAGAGTTGCAATTAGAAATAGCAGTGATCAAGTGCTCTTCTAATAGGACTTCTAGGAACCCATAGACCCAATCAGCATCTTTAGAATTAAACCCCATACCCATATAATCACATAAGCATGTTATCATATAAACACTTCACACACATTAAAGCCTCTATTAAACGAGACAAACCCATTGTGGTACTAACCACTTTCCACGTACCCAAAGTATTCAAACCCGGTACACTCAGATACCAAGTTGTAACGCCCTCAAAATAATCATAATATTCCAACTCCAAACACTAGTACAGAGTGATATAGATAAAGTGCGAAGCTTTCATTCATCAGAGTTAATGTACAAAATGTGACACATGTGATATACATTCATAAATTGTTCAACCTGAATCTACAACATGTGTTACAAGACGGAATAAAGGAAGGAAGCCAAATAGATATTTATATACCCTAAAAGCTTACATCTTTCCAAGACCGTGCTTGGTTACAACAAAATAAGTCATAAGCTCAGTACAAATAAAGCCCTAGTCTTGTACAAAACTAATTACAAAATAAACAACAGTGAGCCTTCAGCTCCACAATCCTCCTAACCTAAGTTCTTGGCAGAGGCATATCACCAGTACCTGAAAATGATTTTTCCCAAGTAGGGTAAACCAAAGCCCAATAAAAACAATCTAGCACAATATATGAATCTTAACAAAAAATATTAGTATAATGTGCATGTACGATGCCAATGATAAAATCATTCATACTCTCCAAGGTCATAATAGGCCAAGTTTTATATCTCAATCCATTCAAGTCAATTCATCTTACCTGAACCCAGGAGTCAAATTCATTGTTATCTATACAATCCAACTGAGGCTACAACTCAATGGTTCTCTAGTCAATACAACCATTACACAAACATTTCAATTTTTCATTTTACGGAAATTTTGTCCGCAAAAATTGGCACCTATGTATACGCATGGTTTTCGTGGCTTTCACCCTAGACACACAGGCAAACTTAATTCAATGGAGTCCATCCCCTTTCTTCTCCCAAACATGAAGTGCATCCCCTTTCTCCTCCCAAACATCATACATATACAATGTATTAAAAACACAGTCATATTCAATGACAACCGAGAAAAGATTAGTTTCAATTTACCTAATACTCATTTAATTTCTACAACAATCATACCAATCCTCCACCGATAGCCCAAAACAGATATTTCTAAACAGATGTACAATCTCCAAAACAGAAAATTATCTAAATTTCCTTAGGTGAGAGATAATTCACATCTAACCCCATCATTTATATAACCATCCATTTAATTTCATATTCTCACTACCAATTTCATTATTTATACAAAATAATTATTTGAAACATTTTAGGGCAAAAATTCCATTTTCTCCCAAATCCAACCTATGTGTCAAAATCAACAAATTTAACACAACACATCCTCATATCTATACCCAATACCCATTTTCAATACCTTCATTTGAAAATATCTCTTTTGATTTTAAACCAAAAGCCTAGGTTTGTCTAAAATCCTCCAAATTCCAACGTTATTTACACAATCAACAAATAACTAAGTTAAAAATTATAGGAGAGTGTGGAAAGTCCTTACCTAAAAGCTAGAAGTCGAGCAAAGTAAGAAGGAAACTTCAAAGATGCTCAAACACAACTCTATTCGGATCGAAATGTAACCCCTGAGACACTCTACCTTTTTATCAAAGAGAGTAGGGTAGAGAAACCACTAGATCTAGGTGAAAATGTAAAGAGAATGTAGGTTTTAGAGAGAGAGAGAGGGTCCCGATCTAGGGGTTTGAGGGAAAAAAAATATGAAAAAGGGATGTAAAAAAGGTGCTACTACGAACTAATATACGTGCAGCTCGCTCGAGCGCAAGAGTTGTCACTCGAGCGACCAGACACAATAAGTTATTCCACTTGAGCGCAAGAAGCCTCGCTCAAGCGCAGAATGTACACTCTCAGAAGTTTTACAAACAAAAGACTGTCGTTTGAGCACAAGAAGTCTCGCTCAAGTGAAGAATACTACCCTCCCAGTATCTCTGCAGGCCTGCAAAAGTACTGGGTGTTCACAAAGCTCGCTTGAGCGCAAAAAGCCTCGCTTGAGCGAAGAGGTCAAAATCTGGACAACAACAATTTGAACCAACTAGTAACTAACATGTTCCAAACACAACCAAAGCACTCCAATACTCAATTTCAATGAGGAATAAGGGAAAAAAGGCAACAACAATAATACAGAATCATGAAACCCGAGTCCAGAATGCAAGGTGGGTCGGGTCTAAAGCAGAATCCCTATATTGTGAATGTATGATGTTTAGGAGAAGAAAGGAGATGTACTCCATGTTTGGGAGAAGAATGGGGATGGACTCCATTGTATTAAGTTGGCCTGTGAGTCCAAGGGGAAAGTCTCGAAAACCACACGTATACATAAGTACCGGTTCCCACGAATGAAATATCCGTAAAATGGCAAAATGAAAGTATTTGTATAATGGCTATGTTGGTTAGAGATCCACTGAGTTGTACCCTCAGTTTGGTTGTCCAAATAAAATGGTGAATAGCTTATAAGTTGAGATAAAATGAATTGAGATATAAAGTCCGACATGGCATGGTTTTGTGAAAAAGTTATAAATGATTTTATCATGGGTATTGGATATGCATATTATACTTATATCTTTGTTAAGATTCATATATTTTGCTAGATTGTTTCTACTGGGCTTTAGCTCACCCTACTTGGAAAAATCATTTCAGGTGCTGATGATATGCACCAATGACATAGCTTGGGAGGATTGTGGAGCTGAAAGCTTAGTTTTGTTGATCTTGTATTTGACTTTTGTACAAGCCTAGAGTTTTATTTGTATTAAGCTTACGACTCATTTTTTATGTACCCAAGTTTTAGCTTGGAAAGATGTAAGCCTTTAGGGTATATGAACATTTGTTTAGCTTTCCTTCCTTACCACCTTTTGAATATTAATTCTGATTAATGAAAGCTTATCATTTCAATTATGTCACCTTGTATTAGTTGTTTGTAGTTAGATTTTTGTAATTATTTCAGGGCGTTACAATGTATCTGGCTTTAGTTTGTAGAGGCTCAAATGTTTGTGGGTTTTTTTTTTTTTTTTTTGAGCAAGTATGTGGTACGCTTGAACTTATCAACTATACATATCTGGTGAAGGTGTTTATTGCATGTGTCTGTTTGTGCATACCCTTTTGATGATTTTGACGAGCATTTGATTTATTTTAAGAGAAAACATTCATTAAAGGTTCAAAACAGAGATGGGTTCTCCATCTGATTCCATGAACATTCTTTTTCTTCCATGAAAACCAATGCTATTTTAATAGGTTTAGTAGTTTCCTTGAAAAAGATTCCTTTTATTCCAAACAAAGTGAGTTTCTTGCAATCCAATTTCATTGTTAATTATAATGAAAATCTACCAGTTTATGGATCAATTCTGCTATGAACACATAAATCAGACACATATATGAACACAGAATACACATGAATTGACAAAATATAACAAAATTTATTAGTGTGACCCATTTCTAAAATCGATTTTTGTCTTCCTAGACTTATTATGGAACTGACTAGTTTGCTTAATTTTTCAGGAATACTCGAAATTTTTAGGTAGCATCAGATGGGTGATCATTTCCAATGCTAGAGAATGGCATACCGAAGTTCATTTGTGCAATCAATAGGTTGTATGCATTTATAAAGATCTTTTTCCTCCTCATGTCTTCTACTTGGCCATCTTGTTTTGTTTTCTCAGCCAACTGGTAGATGCTGCCTTGGTCTACTGTCGTGTCCCTAAAAAGGAGTTATTTTATTCTACCTCTGGCCATCTAGCAGCAGTAGGAAATGTTTGGTTGATCTGCTGGTTGGCTTTGCTGCAGGTAGTAAGGAATCTGTTAGTGGGTTGGTTACTTGGTTTCTTCTCTATTTCTCTCTCGTTGGTTTCTCACCAACTTGGGGTGCTAGCAAATGATGCTCCTGCACTCCCCTTTTCTTTTTTGGTGTAATCTATTTTGTACCTCGTACTTGGTTTACATCAATAAAGTTTCTTTCTTTTGCTGATCAAAGAAAAAAAAAAAAAAAAACTGGTAGATTTGTAAAGAACTGACTTCAATTCTGCTACGAACACATAAACTTTTTATTAATGTTTTTTCTACATACTTTTAAACATTTAACTTTTATTTATGAAATATATGACGTTGTTTCATTCAATATGTTGTTGTGATTCAAAGGATAATATATAGTGTGTATTACATTCTTCAAATGCGCTTACAAAATTAATATTAATTATTCTTCAAATATGTTGAACCCTTTTTTTATCGCACACATTAAATGTGATGAGAAATGCATATAACGTGTAATATTATCTCATTATTAATCACAAGTTTTATTAGATATTAATCATACTTAAAATTTGTGATCTAAATGTTTATTATTACATTTTTTATTAGTTATTAATCACACTTAAAAGATGTGATCTAAATGTTTTTAATCACACTAAAAGATATGTTTTAAATATTTATTATCACACGCAAAACGTGTGATGAAATTATCTTTTAATGACACTCAAAATGTGTGATTAAAAACAATCCCAAATATCATACTTTGACAAAACTTAAAACATATAATTAAATAATATATATTATATATAAAAAATATGATCTATTTATAATTTTGTAGTAGTGGCTTCTCAATTTCTAATGTTACCTTGGGATTTTGCTGTCATCTACTCAACGCCTCATGGTCTGTATCTTCGCTAGTCCTAAATGAGGAATCACTGAGAAAAGAAGATTGGGAAGAGAACTTGGAAGCTGACATGGACAAGGAACATTCATTCCATAATTCTTTTTTTGGGAATGAAATGCTCGTGTGTTCAAAGCAAGCAGTAGAGCATGCACCTTTGGACTCGTGCATTGCAAAGGTGCAGTTGCGATGGTACGGCCTCCTCTCAATCTCCAGATCATGCGTTGACAAGCTTCCACCAAAGATACACCGAAGCATCATTTCAGCTGCTACAGTGGCCATTCTGTTCTTCTATCCTCCTCTCTTTTACGAAAATCTCTAATATGTGGGAGTGTTTGAGCTTGGTTTATGTGACTTCAGGTTAATTTAAGTGTGTTGAAACTTTTGGATGGTTTTTAAAGGGTTTATATAGAGCAGATAATCATTGTTTGATGGTTGGGGCCTATGTGATTGTGGGAATAACCTAGGGAGAAAAGGTTGCGTGAGAGCTTCCTCGTGGAATTCAAGACAATCTTAGACTGGAGGATTCTTGCAAGTGTACTAACCTTCTTCTATGGATTCAAAATCAGCCTTGTTTCCAAGGGAATTCTGTTGTCGACTCTGAGGATCTAACTTTTCTCATATATATATGGAGAGAGAGAGAGAGAGAGAGTCTTACAAATTCAAGAAAGTTAGTGGCTTTGCTTGGCTTCTTGTGGTTTGGCTTTGGCATTAGTAGGTTTTTGCATCGTATGCTCCGGAGAGTTATCATGTAGATCTTATTGTCAGACGAGGGTAGGTAGCTGTTCATATGCCACAATACAACTGGGTTCAAGTGTTATGTCTGCTCTTTGCAAGCTCCATTTATGATACATATTTTACCAACAGCGGATTGGTTCAGTGCATAAAACCTTCGAATTCCTCGCTCAAGGCTTGGGTTTGATTCTCCATAACCCCTTGTTGGGGTTAAACATACTCCTTAGCCTGGAGCACGCGGGGCCTAAGCTTCAGTCCCGACGTAGGTGTGGTGGGGTTCCCTACAGATATGTTGTAGGTGTTAAGGGACAATACTCCTTGGCGGATATGTTGGAGTAGCCTATCTGCATATCCATTTCAAGAATCAAAAAAAAAAAAAAAATTATAATACATATTTTAGAATAATTTGGTTTAGTAGTTTAAACTTTATGTCCGATGTGCCCACACTACAAAAAAAATTAAAGTTTTAAAGACTAAAATTTATGGACAATTATTTTTTAGAGACCGAATAATTTTGTTGCGAAAAGTATCGTTATTATATTTTTAGCAACAAAAATTAGACATTAGTGATGAATTATTATTATTTTGGGACCAAAATTTTTGTCTCAAAAAATAAACCATTTTAAGACCAAATTATTTTATTCCTGAAAGTCTATTTATTGGTGGCATTTTCAAAATTTTGTCTTAAAAGCCTAATTTTGGACTTTTCGGGATGACCTTTTCATGACTATTCTCATGACCATAGAAATTGGTCCCTAAATATTTTTTGTAACAAAATTTTCACTTTTAAATATCAAAACATTTGATCTCTAAAACTCTTATTTGTTGTAGTGCCACTGTAGTAAGATTTGTCTTATGCTCAAAAATATAATATGCCTCAAATCTTTTTTCACAAAGTGAAAGTTGTATCACTGGATCTTTATGTATGAACAGAAGAATGAGCAGATAAACAAAGGGCAGTTTGTTTTTGCTGAATTATTATTATTGTTATTTTTTGTCACAAGAATTTATCTTATTCTGTCTTGCAAACTTAGTTTTATATTTAGAGGAATCAAATAAGTGGACAGTCTATCAATGCAAATATCACACAGCCTTAGGTACATACATTGCTTTCTTTTTATTTATGAGATTTGGTTATAGTGAATATATTATTCTTGTCTAAAAAATAGCAATAAACTTTGAACTTTTGTTTTTGAGAAAATTTAAATAATTTGAACAAATTTGATTTATATGAGGGTTCTAAAATTTTGCTACCCCACACCAGGCAGCTTTTATTTGATTAAAATTACATTTTTTTTCTTCTGTCTTTTTAATTAAAGAATAGTTTTTCTGTGATTTATTATGATTACAACATGGCACCATATGTAGTTTCCTGTATATAATCTATGAGTTGATTGTTCTAATTTGGCTTATTCAGTAGCTGTTGCTCTGCAAATCCTTTCAACATTTAGGTAGATAATGCTTTCTTTTTGTGAGAACCCGAATATAAAAATTAAGTAAATAATTAAATAATAATATTACAATCTCAAATATTTTGGTGGTGAATTTTAAGGTGCAAATTAAATATTATTGGAGGGCCGTTTAATTAATTTTAAAACCTAAAATAAATTTATGGTGAAAGTCTTCAATTTAAAGGCAAGATTTATTATTTAAAAAATAAATAAATAAATAAATAAAATAAAATTAAGTGTCAAATTAGTAAGCATATTTTGATCTAATAGTAGTTGTATTTTATTTAAATTAATGGAGAGATAAAATAAAATAAAATAAAACAAAGGACATTTTTATCTAGAGTCATTTATGTTATGTATAACAAAGAAAAGAAAAAGAAAAACCCTAGGTTCCTAATCAACACTATAACAGCCCTTTAGGGTTCCTAGCAGCAGCTGTGAGATTTAGTGAGAGAGGCAATGAAGCTGTGGTGAACAGCAAGGAGAGAAAGAGGAATTTAGCATTTGGCTCTGGGTAATCAATACTGTGGGTAAGTAAACTGTTTAATTGCACTTCTATTATTATTATTATTATTATTATTGTTTATCTTCCATAGTTGAGTTCGTGAAACCGCAAGGATTATTCATTGAGGTATCTAGTAATTTATGGGCTTGTGTGAAGGACATTCTAGTATATCAAACCTGGGTCATGGGAAATAATGATGGAAGAACAGGTGTTGTGTGGTTGCGTGAGTCTCATTGTGGAAGAGATGTGGCATTATCTTTTGTGTGTTTTGTTGACAGTGGACTGGTGCCCTTGTTTGGTATAGGTCTAGATATAATGTTTAAGGTTCAAACATTCATGTGTGAAACATTAATTTTGTGCAGAACCATAGAGTTTAAAAATCAAGAAACCATATCAAATGGATGAATTTTAAACTGAAATTTTTACAGTAGATTAATTACATATTGAATTGCATATCTGAATTTTTTCATAATTTTTGGGAATCAAAATCCATATAAATTGAGGTATTCAAATCTGTCCAGGAAACCAGTCCGAAACAGTAAATTCGGGAGTGTTGTTCTCTTTGGGTATAAATCCAAAAATTATCAAATTAGTGTCATTAGAACCGGTTACGAGTCTAGTTTTGTACGTTTTTGGCCTTGCATTGATTGCTTGTGTATATTAAGAAAACCGTCAATTTATTTAAAGTGCTGCAGAAAACAACCTGTTTGGATATAATAAATTGTGGATAATTATTTTGATAAGCAAATCAAGTGAAACCAATTGGGTTTGAAACTTAGGATATATTAGATCATAGCTGGAGGTTATTGGAATTTTTCGAATAGCATGAAGTGGGTTTTGTAATTTTCAAAGTTAGCAAATAGGTTGGGAAGGCTTGTTTGAAATTCTGTTTATTCTTAAGTCACAATTAATTAAGTTTTGACTGGAACCCATGTCTTGGGTGATTTTAGATCTTGAAGAACATGAACTTAGGTAATATTTAAGAGTAACAGTGAGTTGGGTTGAGCCGTGTTAGTGCGCTTTAGTTTGGGGTTACTTAGTTCGTATTCTTTAGTATTTTTAAATTAGTAGTGACGTGTAGTTTTCATATTGGTTCAGGACACTAGTTGGACTTTTACACTCTATTCGATTCGAGGATTATATTATTTCATTTCAGGTGAGTAGTTTCATGCTACGTATTTTTATAAATGTTCCCCTACCTTGAACTGTTGGAAAATTAAATTGTTATTTCAAGACTAAACTGTTTTGATAAATTATTATATTATCAACTGAATCAAATTATTTCTGAATCATGTGCGAACTTGGCATACTGTAAACTATTTGTTTTGGTCTCATGTTTATAATGATGAACTACCATGTTTTGCGAAACTGATGTGTATTGATTATTGGGACCATGTGTGTATTTAGTCCAGGGAAATTATTCCACTGTTTGTGGTGACTCTGGCCACTAGGGAACAGATCCGGGTTGGGCCGTGATGACTCTAGTGCTCAACGATTGTAAGGAAAAGACCTTTAAAAACAACTAGGTGACCTTCAATCGGATCGTCTTTGAGAAAAGGCCCAGGTGCCACCCTGAGGATGACTCTTAGTTCGGTATTGGATCCAACGGGGCTTATAGCTTGAGAAATATGTGGCATATTATTTGTTTTTCTTGGTACCCAGAAAATTATTGGTATTCATGTTATAATCTGTTTTAAGTGGAAAATGTCATTTATCATGTTCTTGCGAGACATGAGTATTTTAAGTGTTGAACTGTGGAACCTTCTTTTTGAAACAGATTGTATTTACCAAACTGTATGCCAATCTAGTTTTTGTGATATATATCTTATTTTGGAATTGAACCATGTTTTCAAAACTGTATTTACTATCCATGTTGCTACTCACTGAGCTATCAGCTGACTTAGTTGTTTACCATTTCTAGGTGTTAGAAGGACTTAGGGTGGACTCATGCACTACAAGAAAATAGACTTTTGGCGACTAAATTTTTAGTCGCCAAAAGTCCTTTTTTAGTCGCCAAATGTCGATTTCCCACTTTTCCCGACTAAATTTATTAGTCACCGATGTCGTCGCCTATACATTGTCGGGGATTCCTTTGGCGACTAAAGTCAGGTTAGTCGGCAAAAATATGTCTTCGGCGACCAAAGAATTAGTCGCCAAAAGTCAATTCTATTTTGGGAAAGTATACATTTGGCGACTAAACTTTTAGTCGCCAATACTGTTTTTTTTTATTTATTTATGCATTTGCCGACTAAAGCTTTCGTCGCCAATAGCATTTTTTATTTATTTAATTTTTAGAGAATTATACCTTTGGCGACCAATGAGTTTAGTCGCTGAAAGCATTTTAAGCAAAATAAAATTTTTTCCATCCGCTGCTACCAAGTTGCTCGCGAGTTTCGAACCTTGGACGTCTCAGCCCAGTACATGCCAAACTTTTTGCAAACCACTCCCTCCACTATGCCACACCATCATCTCATGAGAATATATGCAATATATATTATTTATATACTATATTAATCGGTATTAATAGAAAATAATATATATAAATATAATTTTTTTAATTCAATATAATTATTTAATATATATAAAAAATATATATATATAAATTAAATATAATTTTTTTAATTCAATATAATTATAGTATATAATTATTTATATACTATATTTTTTTAATTCAATATAATTATTTAATAATATATATAAATATAATTATTTTTTTAATTCAATATAATTAGCTAATAATTATATAATTATTCAATACTATTTTTTTAATTCAATATAATTATAGTATATAATTATTTATATACTATATTTTTTTAATTCAATATAATTATTTAATAATATATATAAATAATTATTGTTAATTATTTAATATATAAATATAATAATTTTTTTATTTCAATATAATTAGCTAATAATTATATAATTATTCAATATAATTATTTAATATTTAATATAATTATTCGAACCTTGGACGTCTCAGCACAATATAATTTTTTTTTAATATATATTAAAAAAATAATATATATAATTATTTATATATATTTATAATATATATAAATATAATTATTTAATTATTTAATATATATATAATTATTCAATATAACTATAATTATTTAATATATAATTATATTTAATTCAATATAATTATTTAATATATATAAATATAATTTTTTTAATTCAAATATAATTATTTTAAAAAAAATTTGTTTACTAAAAAAAAATTTTGGCCACTTTTGGCGACTAAAGTCAATTTTAGTCGGTAAAACCCCTAATTTTAGCTACTAATATTTTTTTAGCAGCCAAAAACAGCACATTTGGCGACTAAAGTCAGGTTTAGTCGGCAAAAACCCCCCCTTTTAGCTACCAATTTTTTTTAGTAGCCAAAAACAGCACTTTTGGCGACTAAAGTCAGGTTTAGTCGGCAAAACCCCTCCTTTTAGCTACTAATTGTTTTTAGTAGCCAAAAATCTGCACTTTTGGCGACTAAACTGAATTTTAGTCGCCAAAACCCCTACTTTTGGCTACGAAATTGATTTTAGTCGCCAATAACTATGCATTTGGCTACTAAACTGTTTTAGTCGCCAAAAGTGACACTTTTGGCGACTAATTCCATTTTAGTCGCCGATTGTCTCACTTTCAGCGACGAAAATTCAGTTTTTGGTCGCCGAAACTGTATTTTCTTGTAGTGATGGCGTAGCTGATACTCGATTGCATGGACCTCTAGGACATTCATTCATTTTAGAGTGTTATGTCAAGTTTGTGCATATTTCTTTGAGGTTTAATTAGGATTATTTTAATATGTGGGTTGTTTATATCCCATAAGTTTGGATGGTATTGATTACGGTTGGTTTGCCATTTATACTTGTGGCTTTTCACTGGATTGAGGTTGGTTATTTATTGCTGGACTTTTGTATAGTTGTTCAATGTGATTATGGATTTGTGTTTAGGCTTACGTGTGCCTTGGGCTAAGGCCCTGTGGGCCACGGCCGGTCATACCCGGGTTTGGGGTGTGACACTTTTGTTCATTCAAACTTTGTGTTACGTGTCTGCTATTCACTGCTTTGTAGTATTATAATCATACCAAGGCCCTTATGTCTTGTATCTTCTAGGATATAAATTCTTGAGAATATTTTGAATTGTGTTATTCAATACCTCCTCCCAATTAGTGAAGTTAGTGTGATAACTTTTATTCCTATACAACAAATTATCTAGAAGTTTGTCATTTCCTTTTTGTAAAATCCACATCTTAAGCTTTTGAGTGCTTTTTCTTACTGTAAAGTTAACTGTTTGAAATTGATATATTTCCAATGATTATGTTATAATGTGCAAATTTGAAAGCATACAAATTACAAACATTACTAGCATCTTTGAAGTTTAAATTAAGGTAATTTGTTCTAAATTGGTGCCTTAAATATAATATTGACGTTTACTCTGTTACCTTGGACTTTCTGTCTTTCATTTGTTTACACTCCATTGTGCAGTTGCAAATTGTACCTTGAATTTGATTTCACTCAATATGTTCTGTGAATTGTCAATTTTTTTAAGCTTTATTTTATTTGATTGCCACTTGCTTTTTCTCTCATAACTTGGAGTGTCGATTTCCTTTCACTGGTTCTCACCCAATTCGTTGTGATCAAATTTATTGTCTTGACAAACTTCTAACTTACTGAGCTGAGTGAAATAAAGTGGTTCTTCAATCCAACAGATGAGGTAGTATTTCTTTAAAATAGTAAATTTCTGCTTGCAAAAAAATTGGGTTACTTAACTTTTCAACATCTCTCTCCCCTTCATCATTGCGCTTTTGTTTGAATGCATTTTCTCAAAACTCCAATTTTGATCAGCAAAAAAGATCGACTTTATTGATGAAGATTCAACAAAACAGATGAATACATCAACAAAGAAGGAAAAAAGCACACCAGACGATGGTGAGATACCATCCAAGAAGACAACCAAACAAAACAACAGAACTACACCCCATCCAGAAAAACAAACAACCAAACACCATACAAAGAAGACTAACAGAACCACCAATCCAGTCCTAACACCCCCAACTTCCACCAACTACAAGAGAATAGAAGCAACCCAACACCACCGATGATATTAAGACAAAGACACATACCTGATTTGTTGCAATCTCCGAATGATGTCCTGGACTGAATAAGAACACCCTTTTGAATGAGCTTTGACCAAAAAGCCACTCTAGCCATAATCAACTCACAAAATTCTGCAAGGCAAAGCTGCTTCCCAGAGAAAACTACTTCATTTCTGAGTTTCCAAGTAGACCACATGACAGCCAAAGGAATAACTTTCCAAATTCTATCTTCAAACTTTCTCCACTTAAATCCCATCCACCAATGAACCAACCCTTCAACATTACCAGGCACAGCCCACTGAATCCCCCACCAGTTTAACACTGTAGACCATACTTGCCATACAAAAGGGCACCAAAGAAGAACATGATTAACTGTTTCAGCATCATTCCTGCAGAGAACACAATCAATGGAAGCACTTTGGTTAAGTACGCCAATCTTTTGCAGAAACATGGCTGTTTTCAATCTACCTTTCCACGCTAACCAACCAAGGAACTGAACTTTCGGAGGGGCCAAATTATACCATAACAGACCAGTGCACAGAATATAAGGACTATCTGCAAAAGCTTTTGAAAGGGAGGATATAGAAAATTGTTCTGATGAACATGCCAGCCACTTCAAACAATCTTCCTTGTCCCCAGCCCCCAACTCTGCTTGATTAACTAAGGTAACTAACCTTTCCAACTCCTCAACCTCCCAAGCAAACAACACTCTTTGAAAATTAAATTCCCAGACCCCTGATAATGTTTTCCTCTCCAACAATGCACTTAAAGTTATATCTTTTTCTGTTGATAAACTGAACAGCCTAGGGAATTTTTCCATGAGACACTAATTCCCACACCACTGATCCAACCAAACCTGAATCGTGCCCCCATTTCCCACAACCAACTTAACGTTATCAAGAAAGATACTCTTCAATTGAGGGTTTGATTGGCCAACCCTTAATATCCCGGCCCATACCTTAGATAAATATTCATCAGAGCAAGGAAAAGGCAACCATTTCCCACCATTATACTGGTATCTACTACACAGAACCCTTTTCCACAAGGATTTATCTTCAACACCAAATCTTCACCACCATTTCGCTAGAAGACAGTCATTCACATCCTTTAGCCTTATGATTCCCAACCCACCTTGGTCCCTTGTTTTAGTAATCTCCTCCCATTTAACTAGATGAATCTTCCTTCTTAATTCGGACCCTCCCCATAAGAAAGCTGCCCTCAAACTCTCAATTGTCTTAATCACAGATTGGGGCATCTTAAAAATGGATAAGTAGTACACAGGTAAGCTGGACAGAACAGACCCGATGAGAGTTAAACGACCCCCAAAAGAGAGAAGTTTCCTTTTCCAAGATGCTAATTTGGCCCTGATTTTATCGATTACTGGTTTCCAAGTTTTCTTTGATCTAGGGCTAGCACCTAGAGGCAAACCAAGATAAGCTAGAGGAAGAGTTTGATTTTGACAATTAAGCACACTAGCACAGTCCTTGACCATCTGCACAGTCACACCAATTCCACATACATAGCTTTTATGGAAATTTATTTTCAGCCTTGACACTAATTGGAAACATCTCAAAATTCGTTTTAATGCTATAACCTCCCCTACATCAGCCTTGCAAAAAATTATAGTATCGTCGGCAAACTGTAAATGTGAAACAGTTGTGCTTGCCCCCTCCTGACCAATAACAGTACCTGTGATAAGCCCAGATTCACCTGCCCTTTTAATCAACATATTTAAACCCTCTGCAACCAGGTTAAAAAGGAAAGGTGACAAGGGATCTCCCTGCCTGAGGCCTTTTTCAGTGCTAAATTCCGCCGTAGAAGACCCATTCACTAGTACAGAAACTTTAGGAGTACAAACACACTCCTGAATCCATTTTCTCCATCTTGCTCCAAATCCAAACCTACTGGTGTACTACACTTTCTCAATTGTTCCATAATTTTTTATTGGGTTATTTGTTGATTTTTCTTGATGGGGAATTTAGTTGGATTACTTTATTGAGTGTTTAATGCAAACAGTGTTTTAGACCCCTTTTCATAGACGTGCATAAGGGATATGTAAGGTGCAATCCAAACAGTATGCATGAATAAAATTAGTTGATTTAGTGAACAAAGACAACTTGATCTTTAAGAATGGGACCCCTTTGGTTCCACCAAAACATGAAGTCGACTTGGAGATGGTTTCATTTAACAAGTGAGTTAATGATGTCAATGCATAGGAATTGTTGTGTTGTATTTGATGCCTGATTTTACATTTAATATTTTAAGGTCGAGTGATTCTATTTACACAACGATTTTAGCTTATTACAACCCTAATTCTAAGTTGTTTCTTATTGTGATTTTTTACCTTTGTAAAATGACATATAAGGACTAAAAACATTTTTTTTAAAATGTTAATAGAATTTCTTTTTACACCCACGATCCATCCCATTTCTTCTCCTTTTCAACCACAACCACCCTTCTTCTCCACCACCAACTGCCACCTAGCCACCACCCCTTCTCCTCCACCAACCATTGCCTCTTTCTCCTTCTCTCACTCTCTCAACCCTTTTGTATCTCCCAACACCTCCACCATAAGATCATGAAAAAGAAAAATAAATAAATAACAATAAGTAAAAATTTAGAAAAATCAAAGTTGAAACATATATGATAATTGTATATATATATATTCTATATAAGATGTTGGTGTGATTTTATATATTTTATGTAGTTTCGTGCTACATGGGAAAAAAAAATGGAGCCAAAATTTCGTTTTGCTCTAGTTCACAAAAAAAACCAAGATTGTTTGGCCTTTGGTTACCGAACATCTTAATGTCGATTACACAACTAAGGTTGAATGTAACTATTTTCGCCAATTTTGGTCCATTTGGCTAGCTAGAGCCGAATGAAAAAGATGGAAAAGAGAGGGAAAGAGTGAAAAAGAAGGATGAGAGGAGAGAGAAAGAGAGGGGTGTAAAGAGAAGAAGTAATGTAACACCCCAAAATCGAATATGACCGGCCGTGGTCCACATGGACTTAGCCCAAGGCACACGTAAACCTAAATATGAACACAAAATCATATTGATCAACAATACAATAGTCTAGTAATAAATAACCAAACTCAAACCAGTGACGTACCACAAGTATAAATGGCAAAACCAACTGTAATCAATACAATCCAAACTTATGGAATATAAACAGCCCACATTTCAAAATAATCATCATAAATGAATCTCAATAAAAATAAAAAGAAATATGCACAAACTTAACATAACAATCTAAAACAAATAAATGAATATCCTAAAGGTCCATGCAATTGAGTCTCCACTACGCCATGAGTCTACTCTAAGTCCTTCTAACACCTGAAAATGATAAACAACTAAGTCAGCTGTCACACCCCAAACCCGGGTATGACCGGCCGTGGCCCACAGGGCCTTAGCCCAAGGCACACGTAAGCCTAAACACAAATCCATAATCACATTGAACAACTATAAAAAAGTCCAGCTATAAATAACCAACCTCAATCCAGTGAAAAGCCACAAGTATAAATGGAAAACCAACCGTAATCAATACCATCCAAACTTATGGGATATAAACAACCCACATATTAAAATAATCCTGATTGAACCTCAAAGAAATATGCACAAACTTGACATAACACTCTAAAATGAATGAATGTCCTAGAGGTCCATGCAATCGAGTCTCAGCTACGCCATGAGTCCACCCTAAGTTCTTCTAACACCTGGAAATGGTAAACAACTAAGTCAGCTGATAACTCAGTGAGTAGCAACATGGATAGTAAATACAGTTTTGAAAACAGGGTTCAATTCCAAAATAAGATATATATCACAAAAACTAGATTGGCATACAGTTTGGTAAATACAATCTGTTTCAAAAAGAGGTTCCACAGTTCAACACTTAAAATACTCATGTCTCGCAAGAACATGATAAACGACATTTTTCACTTAAAACAGATTATAACATGAACACCAATAATTTTCTGGGTACCAAGAAAAACAAATAATCTGCCACACAGTTCTCAAGGCTATAAGCCCCGTTGGATCCAATATCGAACTAAGAGTCATCCTCAGGGTGGCACCTGGGCCTTTTCTCAAAGACGATCCGATTGAAGGTCACCTAGTTGTTTTTAAAGGTATTTTCCTTACAATCGTTGAGCACTAGAGTCATCACGGCCCAACCCGGATCTATTCCCTAGTGGCCAGAGTCACCACACACAGTGGAATAATTTCCCTGGACTAAATACACACATGGTCCCAATAATCAATACACATCAGTTTCGCAAAACATGGTAGTTCATCATTATAAACATGAGACCAAAACAAATAGTTTACAGTATGCCAAGTTCACGCATGTTTCAGAAATAATTTGATTCTATTGATAATATAATAATTTATCAAAACAGTTTAGTCTTAAAACAACAATTTAATTTTCCAACAGTTCAGGGTAGGGGAACATTTATAAAAATACGTAGCATGAAACTACTCACCTGAAACGAAATAATATAATCCTCGAATCGAATAGAGTGTAAAAGTCCAACTAGTGCCCTGAACCAAGTATAAAAACTACACGTCACAACTAATTTAAAAATACTAACAAAATAGGAACTAAGTAACCTCAACTAAAGCGCACTAACACGGTTCAACCCAACTCACCGTTACTCTTAAATATTACCTAAGTTCATGTTCTTCAAGGTTTAAAATCACCAAAGACATGGGTTCCGGTCAAACTTAATTAATTGTGACTTTAAGATAAAACAGAATTTCAAACAAGCATTCCCAACCTATTTGCTAACTTTGAAAATTACGAAACCCACTCCACGCTATTTGAAAAATTCCAATAACCTCCAGATATGATCTAATATATCCTAAGTTTCAAATCCAATTGGTTTCACTTGATTTGCTTATCAAAATAATTATCTACAATTTATTTATATCCAAACAGGTTGTTTTCTACAGCACTTTAAAGAAATTGACGGTTCTCTTAATATACACAAGCAATCAATGCAAGGCCAAAAACGTACGAAACTAGACTCGTAACCGGTTCTAATGACACTAATTTGATAATTTTTTGATTTATACCCAAAGAGAACAATACTCCCGAATTTACTGTTTCGGACTGGTTTCCTGGACAGATTTGAATACCTCAATTTATATGGATTTTGACTCCCAAAAATTATGAAAAAAATTCAGATATGCAATTCAATATGTCATTAATCTACTGTAAAAATTTCAGATTAAAATTCATTCGTTTGATATGGTTTCTTGATTTTTAAAGTTTGTGATTCTGTGCAGAATTTTTGGACTAAAAATTACACCATTCTTTATACATGAATTTAACTCTTCAGATTTCTTATCAGTATATATATATAATACATACACCCACAACCTCTCCATCAATGAACTAAATAATCATAGAGTAAGGATAAAGAACAAAACCTTAAGGAAGAAGAAAGATAATGACCTAGTACACACCAAAAAAAATCCATCCTTATTTGCAACCCCTTTTTTTTTTCCTCCTTCTTTTCTCTCAATCTCTCCCTCTCCCGTGGCTGCCTCCTGCTGCTGCTAGGAACCCTAAAGGGCTGTTGTTGTTTTGTAAAGTAATAAGAGAGTTAGGGTTTTGTATATATTTTATTTTATATTAGTGTTGGGCACACATAGGTCAAGTAAATATATAAATATACAAAACATATATATAAGTTATATACAACTCAATGGTAAGAGCCTTATTTTTTAATCTTGTGGTCTAGAGTTCAAGTCACACCCACTTCTCTATTTTATTTTATTTTATTTCTTTATAATAAATGTTGCCTCTAAATTAAAGACTTTCACCATAAATTTATTTAGGTTTAAAATTAATTAAAAGACCCACCAAATATTTAGTTTGCATTTTAGGTTTTACCATCAAAATATTTGAGATTGTAATATTGTTATTATTTAATTATTTATTTAATCCTTATATTCGGGTTCTCACAATTATGCTCGAGTGTGGAGTACAGCGCTCGAGCGGAAGGCCTGTCTACAAAAGCTCCCCGCTCGAGCGTGTAATATCCCGCTCGAGCGGATACCAACTCTGCCAAAAAGTGCTGGGAGCACGATTTTCCCGCTCGAGCGGCCATTACCCCGCTCGAGCGGACATCAAAATTCTGGAAAACCCAGATTGTGTTCTTGAGTTCCAATTCGAATTCCCAGCCACACTACTTGCATGCATTGGCCCAAATCTCAAATTTAATCATGCTAACATGACACCAATGCAAGATTATAACCTTAGGGAAGCTCAATTTCTTGCTTTATTCACATGCATGTCTCAAAACATGTCAATTTCAACATCATCTTAACAAACTCATGCATTCAAGCTCACATCTTCTTAAATTGTACATGCATGTGATGTATTAGCCACATTCTCAACTTAGATGGCACAAATGATGATCATAACATGAGCTTCAATTAAAATTGTACATGGATTATACATTTTTATGCTCAAACATACAAATTCAAGGCACTTACTTACATGCATTCACATAATGGCCTTCAATTCAACCAAACCAATTCAATTTCCAAATAATCAAACTAAATCATGTTCTTGACCATTATTCCAACTTGAATCCACAAAATTACAACTTAATATCCATGAATTCACTTACCTAGAGGCTTGATTCTCACAATCTATGATCAAAACTTGAATAATCTTCAAGGTTCCCAAGCTTTGAGCTAAGTTTGCTCAATTCTCTTCTCTCTCTCTCTCTCTCTACAGCTGACTCTCCATTCTTCACAGTATTCTCACTCAGATTTTTGAGCTCAAAATGAGTTAAGGAGAGTGTAGTGCCTCCATACATCATGCCCCAATAACACAATATTCTAATATAAAAATAATAAGGCACTTAATTTATCAATTTAATCAGTTTAAATTGACCAGAATCAATCTTTAATTAAATTTCACCGTAGGCTCTAAAAATTACGCTAATCACAAAGGCGTAAACAATTTCTAGTTCTGTGGCCGATAAGGCCCTCAATTTAATTTCCAAAGCAATTAATCGAACAGATATTCCTACGGTGAACAGATAGAAATTCAAAATCACATATTTTCACATAGGGGTACACAAAATCATATCAAAACACATAATCACATACGTATTAGGGACCAATTAACACAATACAGAACAGGGGTATCACAGTCTTCCCTCATTTAGGAAGTTTGGTCCTCGAAACTTAATTTACCTTCGTCGTGAAACAAATGTGGATAGCGTAGACGCATTTCCTCCTCTTTTTCCCATGTAGCATCCGTCCCATAGTGTTCTTTCCATTCCACTTTCACCATTGGGATGGATTTGTTTCTTAATTCTTTCACTTGTCGGTCAACAATTCTTTCCGGCCATTCAGCATATTCCATATTTTCATCAATAGCAACCCGGTGATAATCAATCACATGAAACGGGTCTTGGAGGTAGCCCCTCAACATCGACACATGAAACACATTATGGATTTGCTTGAATCCCGGTGGCAATGCAACTCTGTAAGCAACTGGTCCAAGCCTCTCCAAAATCTGGAACGGCCCAATATAACGGGGCGATAGCTTGCCCTTCTTCCCAAATCTGACTTGGCCTTTCATCGGAGAAACACGGATGAACACATGGTCACCAACCTCATACTCAAGAGGTCTTCTCCGAACATCTGCATAATTCTTCTGTCGGTCCTGAGCCGTCTTGAGCCTTTGACGAATAATCTTGATTTTATCAGAAGTGTCCTGCACGATTTCTGGCCCAAGCAAAGCTCTATCCCCGACCTCTGTCCAACAAATAGGTAATCTACACCTCCTACCATACAGAGCCCCTCGTATGGTGCCATACCGATGCTGGAGTGGAAGCTGTTATTATAAGCAAATTCTGCAAGTGGCAAATAGTCTTCCCAACTCCCCTGAAAGTCCAAAGCACACATGCGAAGCATATCTTCCAAGGTTTGTATCGTTCGTTCTGACTGCCCATCTGTCTGTGGGTGAAATGCAATACTGAACCTTAGTTCTGTTCCTATAGCTTCCTGCAAACTTTTCCACAATCTAGATACAAATTTCGGATCTCTATCCGATACAATAGATACTGGGACTCCGTGTAAACGGACAATCTCGTCAACGTAAATAGTAGCCAATCTATAAGCAGTAAATGTAGTTTTGATAGGCAAAAAATGTGCAGATTTAGTCAGTCTATCAACTACAACCCAAACAGAATCTATACCTCGAGAAGTCCAAGGTAGGCCAACCACGAAATCCATGGTCACATGTTCCCACTTCCATTCAGGAATATGGAGAGGTTGAAGTAGACCGCCTGGTTTCTGATGTTCAGTCTTAACTTGCTGACATTGAAGGCACTTAGACACATATTCTGCAATCTCTTTCTTCATTTTAGGCCACCAATAGGTCTGTTTCAAATCCCGGTACATTTTATTGTTGCCCGGATGCATAGCAAATACGGATCTGTGGGCTTCGTCTAAAACCCTTTTCTTAAGTTCTGGAATATCGGGGACACACATTCTGTTTCGGAACCTCAACACTTCATTCTCAATGCTAAATTCTGTTTTTGGACTCGTCTCAAATTCATCAATTACGTTTCTAAGGAACTCATCCTCTTTCTGTTTCTGTTTGATTTCATCAATGATTGCCGGTTCGGCGGTAATAACGGCTATCAATCCGCTCTGTTCACCTACTATCACCTCAATCTCAGCCTTCTCAAAGTCTTGTAAAATCTCCTTCTGTTCTGTAAGCAAACATGCCACACTCCCTGTTGATTTTCTGGTCAAAGCATCAGCCACCGTATTAGCCTTCCCGAGGTGATACTGAATCTCTAGATCGTAGTCTTTTATCAGTTCTAGCCATCTTCTCTGATGCATATTCAACTCTTTCTACGTGAAGAAGTATTTCAGGCTCTTATGATCCGTGTAGACCTCACACTTTGCCCCATACAAATAATGCCGCCAGATTTTCAAAGCAAAAACAACTGCGGCCAATTCTAGGTCATGTGTTGGATAATTCTTCTCATGTGGCCTCAACTGTCGAGAGGCGTAAGCAATAACCTTTCCGTTCTGCATTAACACACAACCCAAACCCTTACAAGACGCATCACTAAAAATTACAAAATTTTCCGTACCTGAAGGTAATGTCAAGATCGGTGCAGTAGTTAATCTCGTCTTCAATTCATGAAAGGCTGATTCTCTTTTACTGTTCCACTCAAATGGTTGCCCTTTACGTGTCAATTGGGTAAGAGGCACAGCTAATTTTGAAAAATCCTTCACAAACCTCCTGTAGTACCCGGCTAAGCCCATGAAGCTACGGACTTCTGTCACATTAGTTGGTGTAGGCCAGTTCACAATTGCCTCTATTTTCTGCGGGTCCACCGAAATTCCTTCCTTGTTGATCACATGCCCTAAGAAAATAACCTCATCCAACCAAAACTCACATTTCTTTAGTTTAGCAAATAATTTTCTTTCTCGAAGTATTTGTAAAACAGTCCTTAAGTGATGTTCATGTTCAAGTCTATCTTTGGAATATATCAAAATATCATCAATGAAGACTACAACAAACTCGTCAAGGTAGGTTTTAAAATTCTATTCATTAGGTCCATAAACGCTGCCGGACCATTAGTCACTCCAAATGGCATAACAAGAAATTCAAAGTGACCATACCTAGTCCTGAATGCTGTTTTCTCAACATCCTCTGCCTTAACCTTCAGCTGGTGATACCCGGATCTCAAATCAATCTTAGAAAACACCTATGATCCCTACAACTGGTCAAATAAATCATCAATAACGGGGTAGGGGGTATTTGTTCTTTACTGTTACCTTATTCAATTCCCGATAATCGATGCACAAGCACAAGGTACCATCCTTCTTTTTCATAAATAGCACCGGTGCACCCCAAGGCGAAGTGCTAGGTCGGATAAACCCCTTATCAAGCAGGTCTTGCAAACTGTTCTTTCAATTCCTTCATTTCAGCGGTAGCCATTCTATAGGGAGCCTTAGAAATGGGCTGGGTGCCTGGCACAGTCTCAATAGTAAACTCTATCTCCCTGTTTACCAATTCCCCTGGTAATTCATTGGAAACACATCTGGGAATTCTCTAACAATAGGAATATCATTCAATTCAACATTCACGGATTGTTCAGTCAACACATAGCACAGATAACCCTGGCACCCCTTCCTGATTAATTTACATGCTTTCATTGCAGATATCAAATAGGGTGGAGGCACTACCCCATTACCCACAAACACAATTTCTTTATGTTCCGGTGGTTTAAATACAACTCTTTTTGTCACACAATCTATGGTGGCACAATACTTGGTGAACCAATCCATGCCCAAAATTACATCAAAATGTCTAAAGTTCAGAGGTAGTAAGTCTACATATAAGGTAGCATCCTCAATATGCATGTCACAAAACCGATATATAGAGTCACATAACACAGATTCCCCTGATGGAGCAGACACACACAACAAATATGGTAATAACTCTAGGGGTCTTTTCAATCTAGATGCAAATGTATATGTCACAAATGAGTGTGTTGACCTAGAATCAATCAATACATAGGCATCCTGATTACATATTGAAATAGTACCTGAAACAACGGCATTGGCATTCCGTGTATCGCCCGGAACAAGCGCAAAAACTCTCCCTTGTCTCACAGTATCCCCGGTAATGGCGGATTTCAAAGTATTTCCTGGCTTTGGAACTGATGCAGTTGAACTAGCTGCCAATTTTCCACCGTTCTGATTACACTCTCGGGCTATGTGCCCTTGTTTCCCACACTTGAAACAGGCTCCTGATGAACGGTAACAGACTCCACGATGCCTTTTGCTACAGATGTTGCACATAGGAGCAGTGTCTCGGGAAGAATTCGAAGTAGTTGAGGAGCCCGTGTTTTGCTTTTTCAGGAATTTCTTCTTCGAGAAGAAGCCTTGCCTTTTATTACCCTTCCATTCTGTTACTGGCTTAGCTTGTCTAGCTATATTAGCCTCTGATATGATGGCCCTGTCAAGCACCCCAATGTACGTTTCTAACTTTAGCACATTCACCCTCTCTAGGATGTCACTACGAAGTCCACCTTCGAAATGTCTTGCCTTTTTGTAGCCCGTGTCAATCACATGTGGTGCAAACCTGGCCAATTCAGTGAAACTTGGCTTCATACTCAGCCACTGTCAAGCCATTTTGCTTGAGTTCCATAAATTCTGCCACTTTCCTATCCCGGACACACTGCGGAAAGTACTTATCATAAAAGATCTCCAGAAATTTCACCCAATCAACATCCTTATGATTTTCTCGCATCAACATCCACCATCTTCTTGCTTCATCTTCTAGCATAAAAGTGGCTAGAAGCACCTTCTGAGTCTCTGAACAGGGGAACACTTCAAATAATTTCTCAATGCCGAGGACCCACGCTTCGGCCTTCAACGGATCTAGTCCCCCGAGGAACTGCGGTGGTTTCGTTTCTTGAATTCCTTGGTGAGAGCTATAATCCGGTCATCATTCTGATTATTTAGCATAGGTGGTGCCTGAGGTGGAGGTGGCGGGTGTGGTTGCTGCCACTGTTGTTGCCACTCCTGTTGCTATCTCAAAGCTTCTGCCATTTCTTGGATCAATCTTTCCATTCTGTCTATCCTGGCAATAGAGGACTCCTCTATCTCATCACCTCTGGTCCTCACCATCTGATTAAACTTGCATTATATTTTATACAAAAGATACACAAGTGCGCATATACTAAGAAGCACATACATTCAGGTAATTGGCAATGCAAGTAGTTCACAACTTATAACATATGGTTATTCATATCAAACATTTAAGCATATAATCAATGCTTCCAAATTCACAATTATCACATGAATGCATCCTAGGCCTTGTCTAGACGCTTATTGCTTCTTTGGACAAGTGTGTGAGTTATTAACTCGTGTTCTGATACCACTCTGTCATGGCCCGAACCCGCCCCTACGGGTTAAGGACATAACTGGCCAGTAATCCTGTGATTACCTACGGCCTCAAACCAAAATAGACATAACACATCAGAGTAAAGGGGCCAAACGGAAGCAGAAATTTAAAACTTTGTCCATAGAGCCGTTCTTATATGCACATCAGAACAAACCATACTTATAAACGTTAATAACCCACTCAAAAGTGCAGTAGCATAAACTTCATTACAGACAGGATCATCTAAACCGAGCCAACCCATAACAGGCTATCTACAAATATGCACAAAGTCCTTGCCAATGAAACAAAATATAAGTACATGACAAAATGGCAAGGGTGGGTCTCGGGCGTGAGACACAAGGTTGACTTTCCAAAACTCATGATGTTCATGGCAGACTTCACTTGGGCTGGGTTTGTACTTCTCTTGGCTCACCTACAAACACATGAATGAGCGTGAGCGATAGCCCAGTGAATAATATCAAAGACAGAAATTAAATAACAATTGTAGAACAACAGGTTCCAAATGGCCTCGAGCCCATTTCATGTTTCTAGTTACCAGACATATAACTATACGAATTTCAATCAAGTGACTTGTAGTTTCGACATTCTGGCCTTTGGCCTGTTCAGATTTCCATTTGTGTCAAAACGGCCTTCGGCCCACTCATTTATGTCAAAACGGCCTTCGGCCCGATTATTTATCTCAAAACGGCCTTTGGCCCACACATTCGTGTCAAAACGACCTTTGGTCTATTTGTTTCTTTCAAACCGACCTTCGGTCCGTTCATTTCTATCAAAACGACCTCTGGTCCATTCATTCATGTCAAAACGGCCTTTGGCCCACTCATTCGTGTCAAAACGACCTTCGGTCCGTTCATTTCTATCAAAACGACCCCCGGTCCGTTCATTTATAGCAAAACGGCCTTCGGCCCACTCATTCATGTCAAAACGACCTTCGGTCCATTCGTTTATAGCAAAACGACCTTTGGTCCACTCATGTTTATCAAAACGACCTTTGGTCCATTTACGTCTATCAAAACGACCTTTGGTCAATTTGTGTTTATGAAAACGACCTTTGGTCCATTTACGTCTATCAAAATGACCTTTGGTCCATTTATGTTTATCAAAACGACCTTTGGTCCATTCATTTGTTCATATCAAACTTTTGTCCACAATCCCAATTAGCAATTCATAAAGCTTATAACGGAATAAACAATTGGACATTCACAAGTGTACGAATATCGATATTACTCACAGCGATCGGCTTATGGATTTGCCCTGGAGCTTGACCCTACACATTCCATGAACACAAAATGGTCATTAACAATTCAATCCATTCTTTAATTCACATGTTCCTCATTAGGCTTTATTCTTACCACAATAGTTTCATTTACGGTGCTTAACACATGCCTAAGAGTGCTTACACGTGAAAGAGAACGGAAAACAGAACACCGAATGCAAAAGCAAAATTTCAGAAAATAGGGTCTCCGCTCGAGCGTCAACTTCCCCGCTCGAGCGGGACCCTTAAGGCCTGCAAAAGTACTGGTTGCATGAAAATTACGCTCGAGGCGTGAAGTACAGCGCTCGAGCGGAAGGCCTGTCTACAAAAGCTCCCCGCTCGAGCGTGTAATATTCCGCTCGAGCGGATACCAACTCTGCAAAAAGTGCTGGGAGCACGATTTTCCTGCTCGAGCGGACCATTACCCCCGCTCGAGCAGACATCAAAATTCTAGAAAACCCAGATTGTGTTCTTGAGTTCCAATTCGAATTCCCAGCCACACTACTTGCATGCATTGGCCCAAATCTCAAATTTAATCATGCTAACATGACACCAATGCAAGATTATAACCTTAGGAAGCTCAATTTCTTGCTTTATTCACATGCATGTCTCAAAACATGTCAATTTCAACATCAACATAATAAACTCATGCATTCAAGCTCACATCTTCTCAAATTGTACATGCATGTGATGTATTAGCCACATTCTCAACTTAGATGGCACAAATGATGATCACAACATGAGCTTCAATTAAAATTGTACATGGATTATACATTTTTATGCTCAAACATACAAATTCAAGGCACTTACTTACATGCATTCACATAATGGCCTTCAATTCAACCAAACCAATTCAATTTCCACATAATCAAACTAAATCATGTTCTTGACCATTATTCCAACTTGAATCCACAAAATTACAACTTAATATCCATGAATTCACTTACCTAGAGGCTTGATTCTCACAATCTATGATCAAAACTTGAATAAATCTTCAAGGTTCCCAAGCTTGAGCTAAGTTTGCTCAATTCTCTTCTCTCTCTCTCTCTCTACAGCCGACTCTCCCTTCTTCACAGTATTCTCACTCAGATTTTTGAGCTCAAAATGAGTTAAGGAGAGTGTAGTGCCTCCATACATCATGCCCCAATAACACAATATTCTAATATAAAAAATAATAGGGCACTTAATTTATCAATTTAATCAGTTTAAATTGACCAGAATCAATCTTCAATTAAATTTCACCGTAGGCTCTAAAAATTACGCTAATCATAAAGGCGTAAACAATTTCGGGTTCTGTGGCCGATAAGGCCCTCAATTTAATTCCAAAGCAATTAATCGAACAGATATTCCTACGGTGAACAGATAGAAATTCAAAATCACATATTTTCACATAGGGGTACACAAAATCATATCAAAACACATAATCACATATGTATTAGGGACCAATTAACACAATACAGAACAGGGGTATCACATAGATGGCCAACAAAGGTTAGGAAGAAAAGATTGGCGACGACATCCACAATGAGAGTGGAGGAGCCATATAGATCCTAATATCGGGGAAAAAAATCATAATGAAGAAGTACAAGATCCAAATCTCGGGGAAAAGAATGTCAGCAAAGAGCACAATGCCCCGAAAAAGGAAGGCCGAGATGAGTATTATAATGAAAGCGACTCTAGGTGTGGAAGGATAGATGCCTGAGGAGGATGAAGAGATAAAAGAAATGGCAAACAAGTTAGTCGATCTACAGTCAGTGGTCAACTTTATGATGCAAAACAACGTAATGCAACCACCGTTCCCATTTACACGCCGGCACCAGCAGCCAAGCCTAATGCCCAGAAAGGGGGGACAAAAAGTGATCCTAGTAGTTCCACAGCATGGTAAGGGACACGGGCACTCACATTGGTTGTCACGAGATGTCGGGCGCACGGAGTCAGTACGAGGTGAGTCATAGAAAACACCGCGAACAAAGTGGACTGGTGTCAAGGAATCTGGCATATCCAAGGGAAGGGATTGTGTTTTGATGCATTGGATGAGAGGAAGTCCAAGAGGACATATAACTACATTGGAGCACATGCCAAAGAAGTTGAAATCTGTTGACAACCAAGCTCCCAGTAGGACGAAGAAGGATTTGAGAGACTACCTCTAGAGGAAAACGACTTAATGCCGAGATCACATCCACCATCAAGCTAAGGATGCCATTCTCGGTGAGTTCGATATGTTTGAGGCCCCAAAATTAAATATATTAAAGAAACAATAAGACTAAAATTTAGAAGAAATTAGTGACTTATCGATTGAAACCGAGGAAACAAATGCTGGGATGAAGATCGACGGACTCAGAGAATGAGAATGATCAGAAGTAGATGATGAAAAGTTCGCCGAAAGTGGTGAATGAGGCAGTTGCAGGAGCCTAAAAACATGAAAATGGTGGTTCGAGACGGAAAATTTAGAGAGAGAAAGTCTGAGCACAGATAGAGAAATCAAGTTTGCAAAAGTGAGAAGACGAAGAGAGGGGTTAATGTTTTGTCAAAAACTGAAAAAGCGGCAAACCATAATGAGATGCCTTGGACGACATGGCTGTTAGGTGGCATGGACAGAATCAACATGACTTGATGGCGCGTGCCAAGTATGAGCCAATAGGAATATGACACGTGGAAGAAACGGTTGAAAAGATTGTGCATGACAGCTCACGTGCAGTTAAAACTCTTGAGATTCTTGAAATAATGAGGCCATAACCTCGGCTAGAGGAGCGATCTCGGTTGAGATGCTTAAAGAACTTGATTCTTGGTTCTTAGTCCTTGATAAAGTGGCCAGTTGAAGTCCTGGTCACTTGAGGCCGACGAATCATGATCTCGGTCAGAGAAAAGAATGAATTTTTAGCCAACATGTAGTGTGGACAAACGATGTAGGTTCCATTACCTCAAGTTGCCGAGGTAATAGAACCTAGGGGGCAGTTATGGAAGAGTGATTTGTGAATGACAGCATGTGGCAAAGGTGACGCCAAAGTATCAGCTGAGATGCCACGTGGCTTAGTCACACTGCCAAGATGATCTCGACTAGACCAAGGTTATCTGCGAAGATGATGGAATCTGAGATAAGAAGATAAGGGACAAGAGTCCTAGAACATGAGAGGATCTCAGCCTGGACAAAGATAAGGCTCAAGGAGAGTTTATCTCTATCTAACTGAGTGTCCAGGATGAGCATTGAGCCTAAGTCCATTGAAATGCGGCTTCTAAGGGAACATGTCATTGCTAGTTATAAAAGCATAGCACCCTCGTGGGTCTAAGATAAGTTCTTTCTTGTGAGTTTAAGTACAATTTGCTATCTTTGAGAGATATTGATTACTGACTTGATCATCAGAGTGTCCCCGGGTGAGCAAACCACCGCCGGATTCTCATCTTCTTGATACAGGTTGTTGGGCTTAATCTATTCTGCCAATGCTCTCCAACTGAGTTCCCCTTTTGGTTGTGTGGTCGGAAATCAACACCCACAATATATATATATACATATAATACATATGTCCCCAGCAAAGAATCCAAAACCCAATTTAATTAATTTTCAAATTTGCTTAGCATATAAATATATATAAATTCATGGAACTTATGGCTTTATCCTAGTAACAAATAGAAAACCCAATTCAATTCACTTTTGTATCTCATATAAACAAACAATATACCCATTGAAACTTATCTTTTTGATTGACAGCGAAGAATACAAAACATGACTCCCTCATTGGAACTCCCTTATTTCAATTCCACTTCTTTGCAGGTTGAAGAAGTTTTGTATTTAGAGCTTCCTAATATATTAAGTTGGTGTTCTCAAGGGTTTCTAGGTGCCCTGTGTTACAGTTTGTAGCTATACTCCTTTCTTGTTAAAAAATGAAATCTGTTTATAAAATAAATTATTTATCAAAGAACTAGATTATAAAAAAGAAAAAATATTGAACTCCAGCAAATATCTTCTAAATTCCAAAGATTGAACATTTGTAAGTAACAAGCATAGAACAGAACCCATAATGCATTTTTTTAAGAAGCTATGTCTTTAAATTTTCACAGAAGTCATTTTTCACATATTTCAGGAACAGCTAGAAGAGGAAAGAATTCAATACATGCCTTGCAGTAGTTGTATATTGCCTTTGTTTCTGCCAAAGGAGAGAATAATCAGGTGCGGTGTGGGAACAATAAACCTAGGCAAAAATCAAATGAATAAAGGTTAGCAAGGCAACACAAGTAGATATAGAATTAATCAAAATAGAATCAGCAAATTATTTGCAAATGAAGAACACCATTCAAAGTTATTGAACATACTAATGACAAGCACTAATGAAGGGGAATAAAATCAGTGTTTGTAGGCCATTTACTTATATGTAGTCATGATTTTTTATTTAAGTGCTATGGGGCTAGGCTAGTCAACCCAAAACATCTCAGATGGTAAAGGTTGAGAATTTTTTTAAAAATGAGTAGACAAATGGAAAAGTTACTCTTCTGTCATCTGAGCAGAAATACAAAACACTAAATAAATAAATCCTTATAACCCATTAATAGTTGACAACACTTTCTTTAGTCTCCCTTCAATAAATTATAAAGATCCTCCATCCAATATGAGCTTCAGTTTGTTAATTAAACTAATCTGATCAGTAAACAACATATGGGAACATTCAGGGAAAGAGAACATTATCATATGTCAAGGCCCATAGAAAAAAGAGTACTTTTTTTTTTTTTTTTTTGAATTTAGAGGATTTAATTAACACAACACTGACATTCCGAAATTTGGGTTGAAGTAGATTACTACCAGTAGCCACAAACTCCATGGGAGAGATCTAAGATAGAACCAGTTTCTCCAACAACAACAACAACAAAACAAAAACAAAACAAAACAAAAAACGAACCAAAAAGAACCAAAAAAAAAAAACAATAAAGAAAAAACTAGCCATTGTGGCATTTTATCAAACACCTAGCAAACAAAATCAGAATATCATGAGACTTTATTATGTATAGAATCAACAACAATCCATTCAATTCAATGATTATATTGGTTAAAATATGAATATCATAATCAGAATATAGAACATGTTAATCATTATATTTTCCATATTTTTTTCCCAAATTAAATCATTCAACTTGTTCATGGAACCCTTCAAAGTAGAGAAGTTATAGAAATGTTAGAAGCAATGAATGGAATGGCTTTAATCTCATCTTGACCCAAACGCGCCTGAAGATAGAGTAAGGGTAGAGAATGAGAAACAAGAGACCCGAATAGAGAGAGGGGTAGAGAAAGAGAAGTCGAGACAGCAACTGACCTGGAATTCATGGACAGTACTGTGAGTTGGACGGTGTTTGTCTGCGAGTTGGACGGTGGTGCGAGAGAGAAATGAAGGTTTTGATGTAGTTTGCATGTATGTGTGTGTGTGAAATGAAAGGGCAACTGATTATTTGGGTTAAGAGAATGGATTTGGTGACGAATAGATTTTCTCTCCAAAACACAAAACTATGTAATTTTGTATATTGAAATATTTGGTGACAAAATATTTATTCTCACTAATAATATTTTTAATGGAGACGAAATTTTTTGTCACTACTTTGGAGGCATAATTCCCCCCAAATTTTTTAATGGCGGGAAAAATTTTTAGTGACGAAAAAAAATAAAAATAATGACAAAATATTATTTTCTTAACTAAAAGGTAAGTCTTTCGTGACAAAATTTATTTTTGTGATTAGTTTTCATCTCCAAAAACTCTTTTTGTTGTAATGAACTGTGCAATGCCAAGCATATATCTCAAATCATGATATCATTTCCTTTACAATAGAAAACAGGGCAATGAATACAACACTGTGAATCTCTAGGACGTGTATGCAAGTAGTCTAAAAACACTACCAAATTGTCATTTTTACCAGTATTAACCAGAAGGCTCGACACCTAACCACGCGAGTTTTTGGACTTTCACCAAGACACACAGGCCAACTTAATACCACCACTCTTACCCAGATTCACCAAGATATTCACCCATTTTTCTCAAAACAACAACATTTTCAATGTGTTAATATGCAACAATGCACAATGCAATGGATGAGAAAATAGTTTCAATTCTCCTAATTCTCATGCAATGTTTACAACAAGCATACCTATCCTACACCGATAGCCCAAAACAGGTATCTCTAAACAAATAATTAATTCCTATAAATATAAACTTTTCAAATTTCAGGATGTGAGTGGTAATACATACCCAACTCCACCATCCTCATCAATATCAATCCTATTTCACATTTCCAGCATCAATTCCATTATTTATACAAAATCAACATTTGATATATTTAGGGCAAAACCCTATTTCTTCCAAACCCAATTCCAAGTATCAAAACCAATCATTTTCTGACAATTCATTCTCATTTCAAATCCCATAACCATTTTTAAGAATCCATTTGAAAACCCCTCTTTTCATTTTTAACCCAGAACCTTAGATTTGTTCAAAAATCCCCAAATCACAATATTGTTTTAAAAATAACAAATAACTAAGTTAAAAATCATAAAAGAGTGCAAAAAATCCCTACCTTAAGCTTAGAAGATGAGAGAAACAATGGAGAAACCACAACGAAGCCGAAATCCAAACTTTTTCCAATTAGAACGAAGCTCTAGATGTGCTCTACCTTTTTCTCAAAGGCATAAGGGTAGAGAAACCAATGGATCTAAGTGTATTTGTGGAGAGAATAAGAGTTTTAGAGAGAGAGTCTCAATTTAGGGTTTTGAAATATTTATAGAAAGAGAGAGATGAAAAAGTGATATAAAAAGTGACTTTTACAGACTGATATACGCGCAGACCGCTCAAATGCAAGAAGTGCCGCTCGAGCGTCTAGGCACAAAAAGCATGGGACCGCTCGAGTGCAGGAATTACTACTCAAGCAAAGAATACAAACCCCCAGGAGTTTTGCAGACAGATGACCACCACTTAAGCTCGACAAAAGCCGTTCGAGCCAACACGGCTTGAGCGCAAGAAGTGTCACTCGAGCGAAGAATGCCAACTACCAATATCTTTGCAGGCCTACAAAAGCATTGAGAGTTTACAATTACCTCTTGAGCGCAAGAAGCGACGCTCGAGCGAAGAAGCCAAAATCTAGGCAACAACAATTTGGACCAACATGCTACTAACATGTTCCAGACACAACCAAAACACCCCAATAGCCAAACTCAATGAGAAAAAAGTGAAACCAGACAACAACAGCTATATGAGACAATGAAATTTGGATCCAAAACATTAATGGATTAAGTCTAAACCAGAATCGTTATAACCTCCCCCCTTAAGGAATTTCGCCCCTGAAATTTTAAATCAACGACAAAATCATGATTAAACCAATTACAACAATGATAGTAAATCGAATTTAAGACTGTGACCCATCCACCTGTCATTCATTCTTATCACCATGATAAACACATGCTCATTACTGAATATATAATTCACATTTCCAAAACATATACAATGTTTATATTAAATCAACATAGCAAAAGTTTCAATACATATTCAAACATCAACAAATAGGTTCAGATATTTCTTATAGTCTTCCAACTCACGCTCCCAAGTTGCTTCCTCAACCCTGTGATGTCTCCACAACACGTTTACCAAAGGAATTGTCTTGCCACGCAAGACATGGTCTCGAGTGTCTAAAATTCTAACCAGTCTCTCCTCATACAAGGCATCCTTATCAACCTCTAACTCGGTCCAATCCAATACGTGTGATGGATCTAGCTTATACTTCCAGAGCATACATATATGAAACACGTCATGAACCCCGGAAAGCTGTAATCCGCTTTAGGATCTCAAAAGGCCCAATAAATCTAGGAGACAACTTTCCGCTCTTCCCAAACTTGATCAAACCCCGTCTAGGTGATATTTTAAAAAATACGTGATCATTTACCTCAAAGGACAATGGTGTCCTCCTACAATCGGCATAACTCTTCTGGCGACTCTAAGCCATAACCAACCTCTTACAAATAAGCGCAACCTTCTCCATTGTTTCCCTAACTAACTCAGGACCTATCATAGATGCATCACCCACCTCAGCCCAATATACAATAGATCTACATGGTCGGCCACACAAGGCCTTGAAAGGTGCCATGCCAATGCTCGCCTAGAAGCTATTGTTATAGGCAAACTCCACTAAGGGCAAGTGTCTCTCCCACGACCCCTTACAGTCAAGAACACAACCCCTTACAATCAAGAACATAACCCCGAAGCATATCCTCAAGGAATTGAATGGTACACTCTGACTGCACCTCAGTTCGAGGATGATAAGTGGTGCTAAAAGTCAACTTAGTACCCAAGGCGTTCTGTAGGCTCTGCCACAATCAAGTCGTGAAATGTGGATCTCTATCCAAAATAATAGTCACATGGACCCCGTGAAGTTGAACAATGTTCCTAACATAAAGGTCGGCAAGAAAATCTACCGACTCACTCATGCACTGTGAAGCCCCTAAAAAATGTTTTCTCTAAAAAAAAAAAAAATAAACAAAAAAAAAATGTTTAAATTATTTGCTTAAAGCCCCTCAGTTACTAGACTTATTTCGAACTAGTGTATATAATGTTTAAATTATTGTCCAACTAGTGTTCATTTAATCTAACTAGTGTCCATTCAATGCCAACTAGTGTCTTTTCATAATCCAACTAGTGTTAGTGGGCTTTAATGAACCAATAAATCTTAATTTGCCCTTTCAATTCCTTGTTACACCAAGTTGCCTATATATATCACCAAGCAACACTCTCACACCCACATTCGACTAAATGAGAGGAAGGAGAACAAGAGAGAAATTGTGAGAGGAAGAGGAAGGGAGAAGAGAGCCATCTTGTTCAAAGCTTAGCAAGTAAGCCACAACACAACCTTCTCTTCATTTTCCTTTTCAATACATGTTCTTTAGGGTTCTAAATAATGTTTTTCAGATCTGTTATTTATGAGTTACTTGTGTTAAAAATGCTAAGAGTTGAGTATTGATTCTATCTCTCTTGTATTTTTCCCATTTCGGTACAAAACCATTTTTTTCCATATCAATCTCTCAACTTTCCAAGAGCACACCTTCAAGCAAACTTTCTGAGTTGGAAATATGTTGGTTAGCATGTTTTCTTCACAAAAGAAATGAAAACTTTCCCTTGGTGGAACCCTTTTCTCATAAATCTTCTTGTTTTGGACATTCTACCTTAGAATCTGTTTATGCAGGCCACTTTCATAAATTCCAGAAACATGTGTAAAATTATTCTAGACCTCTATTTTAGGTCAAAATCTTCCTTAAGGAGTAATCTTTCAACTAAAATTGGTTTCATTGAAAATGTTTAGTGGTTTGCAAGAAAATCAAATTTTCGTAACGATCGACGGGTCTGGACAGAATCTGGACAGCGCTGGAATGTTTTCTAAATAACTTAAAATCTGGAAAAGCAAACCCATTTCCGAAAAATGTCCTAGAAAATAGATCAAATTCTCTACGAACCATAGGAAGACCGAGTCTGGTGAAGGATCTAAAATAGTCCTTTCATTTTAATCTTTAGGTGATGTTAAATCTGCAAATTTTGTTATGTATGGATGTTTTATGCCCTTGTATTCATGGAAATGTTTAATAGTGTAGACACTCCATTTTTGACCGTCCTCAAGACTTGGACGTCACCGTTTGAACACCCAGTGATCATCCATGTTTGTGTTCGTTTGGAGTTCCCGGAGGTCTCGGCTGCGCGCCTTGCCTCAGGATCTCCGAACTCGACTGTTTAGTGTCTAGTTTTGCACCAAACACTTGTGTTTTGCCTTGGAGGGGCAGGGAATGCCTTGGGAGGCATCCCCACACATCACCGGCCATGGCTAGAGGCCACCGGCTGGTGTTTTGTTGCCATCGGCAATATGTTTTGCCGGTCGGCACTCTTTGTTGCCAGTCGGCCATTTATTTTGTCAAAATGACAATTTTGAATGGCCGATCACTGTTCATCTACTTTTAGTAGATATTTTGTGCCAGCTGTGATAGCTGGCACCCACTCTGTTCCCCTCCATACACGTGTATGGAGGGATTTCTCTCTTGGATGGCTTGTCTTGTAAGCCTTACAAGAGGGAGTTGCCTATAAGAAAAGGCTTCCTCTCTTGGCATTAGGGGTAGAGAAAAATGAGAGAGAGCTCTGGTATTAGGGTTTGAGTAGTGTCTCTATTCCATTTCTATATCTGCCTCTCTTGTATTCTTTGTGTGTGTTTAGTCTTACTTTAGCACATAAACACCTACCATTACACCTTCCCTTGGCCACTGAGGTTCCAGAGGGTTGTTCTTGAGGTTCTTAGGTGGTTTTGAGCTTGAAGAATCAGCTGGTCCACCATTCGTGAAAGAGGACTTCAAGGGTAAGAAACTCACTCCTTTTTCCCCATTTTTGCATCCTATTTTTGCCTATCTTAAAACTGTTTTTGAGCTTAGTGTATAACATAAAAAATTTCTATTTTTGGGCCCTCTAGATAGTTTGTTAAGGGTGTTTTGTGGTTTGGAGGTGTTTGACCCCTCTTAAGCCTTGAGAGGCCCCATTTTGTGCCGTTTTGAGTGAGTTCCGAGACTTTGGTATTTGGGCCTCCTCACCACTGAAATATTGAGGGATTTCAGTGGTAAGGATGGTGCCTTGAAGTCCCAAGAAGGGGAGGGCCACCCCCTCTCCTTGTTGTCCTTGAAAAGGGCACTTTTTGGCCTCTTGAGGGAGCATCATGTTTGAGTGTTTGTTGATCATGCCATAGATGCTTTTTATGCTTATTATGCCATGATATAACATTGTTGTGTGTTGGTCTTGGTACACCATGCTTTCTTAGCATACCTACCTTGTAATGCCATGATTTGCCTCAATACATGCATAGCATTTAGACTATCATGCTTTTGTGTTTTGGCCAAGCTTTGTGAAGCTTATTTGCATGATTTAGTGTGCTAAGGGACTGTTTTAAGTCGTTGGAGTCATCCATGCCCTGCTTTGTATAGCCACCATGTGATCCCTCTTGTATGCCTTAAGCTTTGACTCTTCTAGCATGCCTCACTTGCATGATTTATTTGTTTGGGCACCTCTTCTAGCATGTTTTCAGTGTCTAACATGTTGATTATATATCCATGTTTGTCCCTTTTAAGTGTGCTTAAAAGTTGCTTTGATATGCCTAGGTGTTGGATCATGTGTGCTTGCATGTTTGTATGCATTTTGGCCTTCTTTTCCATGGCATTAGGCCATTGTTTTGGACCTAACTTAGGGCTGTCCAATTAGTGTAAGTCCATCCCTTGCATGCTATTCAAATGTTGCTACATTATCCCATGTTTGCATGCTTTGGTTGCATGTACCGCATGTTTGAAATCACTTGCATGTGCCATGTATTCCCTTGGTCAAATTGCTAGCATGTTGCATGATTAGATTGCATCTTGTATGCTCTAGTAGTTTGCATAGTTGTGGCATGCTTGCTTGCTTTGTTGCTTGGGTTGTGAACCTAATGTGCATTGCATGTTTGCATGCTCCCTTTTATGCCATGTTGCATACTAGCTAACATGCCTAGGATTGCATTACATAAGCATGCATGTCTTGTCCCTTGATCTAGTGATAGGGATTGGGCCTTTATTTGTTGGTTTGCGTCTTATTTGACATCAAAATGTGCACACTTGGTCCCTTGGGCCATCACGCATGAAAATGCGCGATTGATGGTCCGAGAACCAAGGAGCATGTCCCTTTGAGTCACTAACATGATAAGGGACATGGTTGGTGCATATATGGTTTGGATTGCATTGCCATGCAAAGCTCTGTCCTCTGCTGCTGTCAAACAGGTTCTGCAGGAACTTATTGTCGATCGACTGCACAGAGTGCCGACCGGCAATCAATTTGTGGCCGATGGATTCATTCTGTGCCGATGGACACCAAATCACAGCCGGTGATGATTCCCTCCAGCCGGCGACACTCCCCAACATCCAGTGAGCACATCCTGAGATTTTGACAGTCTTCAGAGGAGTATAGCAGGGAAAACAGAGGCAGATTGCGCATGGCCGTGCACTTCCGAGCAAGACCGAGCATGCATTGCATTGGACCCGCTTCCCGAGGCCTTTTACTGCTTTCCTTAGCTTAGTTAATTTGTTAATTAATTAAGTGGTCTATAATAATTAATTGGCCTGCGAGTTAGTTAATTTGTATTATTCTTTTGGTCCCTCCTAGCGAGGACGAATTTGTAATAAGTGTGGGTGCGTGCGTGCATGTCTTCCAACCCCCACTTCTTTCTCCCTTTTACTTACCTGCTTTTGATGGTTAGTATTAGGGCATATTTAATTTAGCATACCTTATGCTATGCATGCGTGCATCATTCATTTGTATTGCATGCACTGGGCTCGGCGCATCATGCAAACTGCATTTCAAATCTAACTTGAATACGTGTTAGTTGTTGCATTTCACATGCCATCCATAGACTAGCCGAGCCTATCCTAGCTGCATCCCGCATGTGTTGCATTAGCCATCTTAACATGAACTAGGATCATGCATGTTTGCTAACTAGTTTATTGTTTTGGCACGGAGTACGATGTAAGTATTTTCATGCTTTAGCATACCGCACGCGTGTGAGTGTTAACATGACAGCATGCTTACCATGTGGCTAATTGCTTATGTGAGATAAATTGTTTGATTGCCTGTGGGTGAAGGTTGGATTGTCTGGGTTGGAAAAACTCGTTGAAATCCGTATTTTAGCCTACTTGCGAGTAACAACTCCCAAAGAGTTTTTTTTTTAAAACATAAGCGGATATGCAATGCTTATTTCCAAATTAGGCAATCTAGTCTATACTTGTTTGCTGTGCGCATAACATAGTAATTCTAGGCTAAAAACCGGAATAAAAACACATAACGTTTTCAAAATAGGATATCTCGGTTAGTAGAGGCCGGTCTTCGGATCGGGTGAGAGGGGGTGCTCATAGCTGACCTTCCCCGATCGTACCCAAGTTCCCGAGCCGAGGCAACTTTGGTGATGACGGACACGTGGCCTTTGGCACCGAGTCAGGGTTTTCTAAATTTCCCAAAATAAAATATTTAGGTGGCGACTCTGTGTCTGGCAAAGTAGTCCATGTTTGGCACTTCTTTTCAAAAATCTGTTTTCTCAAAACGATTTGCCAGATTTGGACTCTTTGGTTCAGATTTAGAACCGCAAACAAAATCAAGTCCGAACTGTAGAGTGAGGCCCAAGGGCGCGTCTACAAATAGCTTATGATCATATCTTGGCATGATATTGTATATGTTATGTTATGTTATTTATCTTTCTCACCTTAAGGATGCGTGCTTATATGGTTATTATTATCTTGTAAGTTGAACTAACCTTGATTAAAACATTTAATTCAACGGGAAACCTAATTGGGAGGGTACTGGGTTTTGAGCACTTGAGTAATGAAAAGATGAGAATTTGTGATATATGGTTTGTTGGGAAGCGTTCCCTATTCGGAAGTTAAAGTCTTGCGCAAGTGGTTTTCGGAACCCTTGAACGGAGCGGTTGTATTCGGACCCTAGGTGGTTTGGTGTGAGGAGGGTTTTGGGCAAGGCCCTATTTCACCGTCTCTTTTGAGGCCCTGTGGTTGGCGCTACATGGTATATAACCGATGGTAGGCATCCGAGGTTAGTTCTGCAACACAGCAGCAAAAGAGGGGGCATACCGAATAAACCGAATCCGATTCTTGTGGTTAGGAGGACGAAATCTCTTTGGGGGATTTCTAGTTTACTGTAGACACCCCATTTTTGACCGTCCTTAAGACTTGGACGTCACCGTTGGAGCACTCGGTGATTATCCATGTTTGTGTTCGTTTGGAGTTCCCGGAGTTCTCGGCTCGCGCGCCTTGCCTCAGGACTTCCGAACTCGACCGTTTTGTGTTTGGTTTTGCACCAAACACTTGTGTTTTGCCTTGGAAGGGCAGGGAATGCTTTGTGAGGCACCCCCACATACCACCGGCTGTGGCTAGAGGCCACCGGCTGGCTGGTGTTGCCATCGGCACTTTATTGTGCCGACCGGCACTCTTTTGTGCCGACCGGCACTAAGTTTTGTCAAAATGACACTCTTTGCCGGCCGGACACTGTGCAGTTGCTTTTTGAGATATTTTCAGACAGCTGTATAGTTTTGGTTCCCCTCCATACACGTGTATGGAGGGATGACCCTCTTAGTTAGCTTAGCTTGTAAGCTTTGCAAGCTTTGCTTGCCTATAAGAGGACCACTCCTCTTCTTGGCTTAGGGTTACAAAATTTTAGACATTTTAGATAGACCAAGCTCTGGTTTTTAGGGTTAGGATAGATACACATCCTATCTCTCTTCTTCCCTCTTGTTTTGTACACTAGGTGTTTGTGACTTACTATTGCTCACCAACACCTAGTGTTTCACCTTCCTCTTGGAACTGAGGTGCTAAGGGCTTGTTCTTGGTGTTCTTGGCTGGTTTGAAGCTTAAAGAGGTATCAAGGTTACCATTGTTGGAGTTGATCATCAAGGGTAAGAAACTACCCCTTTTTCCCCCATTCTTGCATTCCATTTTTGCCTAGTTTAGAACTGTTTTTGTGCTTAGTCTATAATACAAAAAAGTTCTGATTTTTAGGCCTCTTTATTGTTTATCAAGAGTGTTTTGTGGTTTGAGCAAGTTTGATCACCCTTAGGCCTTGAAAAGGCTCATTTTTGTGCTATTTTGTTGAAATCCGAGATTTTTTGTGCTTGGACCTCTTCACCACTGAAATCTTGAGGGATTTCAGTGGTGGAGATGGTGCCATAAAGTCTCCAAAAGGGGAGGGCCACCCCCTCTCCTTAATGTCCTTGAAAAGGGCAAGTTTTGGCCTCCAAAGGAGCACCATGTTTGGTTGTGTTTTGAGCATGTCTTGGCTGCATTTCATGCTTATTATGCCATGATTTAACTTGGTTCTAAGTTGGTTTAGGTCCCTTATGCATGCTTAGCATAATTGCCTTGTAATGCCTTTTGATCCTCTAACATGCCTAGGTTGTATGCCTTAGTTTCTAGCATGTTTTAGGCTTGCATTTGTGAAGTTTTTGTGCTCATATTTCCATGTTTTAGGTCTGTCTCATGTTGTTTGAGTCAACCATAGCATGTTTAATATAGCCTCTTTGCATTGGGCTTGTTGGCCTTAAGAGCATGAATATGTAGCATGCCTTTGTTTGCATCATTTTGATAGTTTGGAACCACCTAGCATGCTATTTCAGTCCTTCATACATGTTTGTTTGATTGCTTAGCATGCCTCTTTAATGCTTTAAAAACATGTGTTAAATGCTCCATGTTTTGGCTTTAATGCATGCCTTTGGATTCATGTCATCTAGATGCCATCTAGGTGGTCCTTTAGGCTTAGTTTTATGTGTTAAAACTCTGTTTTTAAGTGTTTACGTATTGCCATGTATGGTTGTGCTAAGGGTGGTTCAAACCCTCATTGATTTGCTTTGAACCTTAGGCCATTTGCATGCTTTGGTTTAGTCTACTTTGACTTGGTTTGGCACCATGTTTTGCATGATTTTCAGAGCTTTACAATGTGTGCTCATTGCCCTTGTTTGGTATCTCCAAGTGTGCTTGGGGGTTGCCATGTTTATGCCTTGGGTTTGGACCATAACACTTGCATGTGTGTGTGTGTTTAGTCTCCATTTCTAGGCACTTTGGCCACTGATTTTAGGCCAATTAGGAGTAGCCTAATTCATGTTTTAGTCCACTCCATTGCTTGGTTTACATGCTTCTTTGCTTAGGTTGTATGCCTAACATGTTTAGCTTGCTTGCATTGTTCATGTTGCATGTTAGATAACATGCTTAGAGTTGCAGTGCATAAGCATGCATGCTTGGCCTCTTGAGATGAAAATGATAGAGGTTTGGCACCCTTTCATGTTTACTTGGTTTGCATGCATTTGAAAGTGAAGTTGCATCCTTGGTTCCTTGGGCCATCATGCATGGAAATGCGTGATTGGTGGTCCGGGAATCGAGGCACATGCCCCTTTGAGTCACTAACATGATAAGGGATGTGTTTGGTGCATAAATGGCTTGAATTATATTGCCATGCATGTTGTTGTCCTCTGCTGCTGTGAGTTGCAGGTTTTGCAGGCATTTTGTGCCGACCGGCACTGTTTAGTGCCGACCGGCAGTCAATTGGCAGCCGATGGATGAGTCTAGTGCCGGTGGCCTCCTCCTTCAGCCGGTGGTGTCCTACCCCAGCCGGTGGTGATCCCCAGTGCCCTGAGAGGCACTCCTGGGACTTTGGTAATTTTCTGAGGAGGAGAGCAGAGGAAATAGAGGCAATCCGTGCATGGTAGTGCGGTTCCGAGCCAGTTCCGAGCGCGCGCTGCATTTGGCCCTCATCCCGAGGCGGTTTACTGTTTAATTAGATTAATTGATTTATTTGGTTAATTTAGTTAATTTGTAATAATTAATTAGCTTGCGTAGTTAATTAGTTATTCGGTTTTGTATATTCTTTTGGTCCCTCTGAGTGAGGGCAAAATTGTAATAAGTGTGTGTGAGTGGGTGTATGTCTTCCAAACCCCCATTTCTTTCTATCCCTTTTATTTACCCGCTTTCGATGGTAGATTAGGGCATACTTATTTTAGCATACCTTATGCAATGCATGCGTGCATTCATGCATTTGTTTACATGCACCGGGCTCGGTACATCATACAAACTGCATTGCAATTTTCAATTCCAAATTGAATACGTGCTACTCGCGCATTTCACATGCCATGTTTAGGGTTAGCCGAGCCTACTCTAGATTGCATCTATGCCTGTGTTGCATTAGCCACTTAACATGAACTAGGGCATGCATGTTTGCTAACCGGGTTATTGTTTTTGGCACGGAGTACGATGTAAGTTTTTATGCTTTAGCATCCTTACACGTGTGTGAGTGTTGCCATAATAGCATGACTACCATGAGGCTAAGTGCTTATGTGATATAACTGTTTGAATGCCTGTGGATGGAGGTCAAATTACCTAGATTGGAATAATGCATTAAAACTGTGAGTTTTAAGCCCACCAGATAGTGGCAAAACTGTCTTTTCTAAAAGCCCACTTGAGGGTGGCAAAACCTGCATTTTAGCCTACTTGCGAGTAGCAAACCATTTTCAAAACAAACATGTAGTGTTTTGTTCCAATTTAGGCGATTTGGTCTATACTTGTTTGCTGTGCGCATAACATAGTAATTCTAGGCTAATAATTGGAATAAGAACATGTAATGTTTTCAAAGTTGGATATCACGGTTAGTAGAGGCCGGTCTTCGGACCGGGCGAAAGGGGGTGCTCATAGCTGACCTTCCCCGATCGTACCCAAGCTCCCGAGCCAAGACCACTTTGGTGATGACGGACACGTGGCCTTTGGCACCGAGTCAGGGTTTCCTAAATTTCCCATTTTAAAAAAATATTTAGGTGGCGACTCTGTAATCTGGCAAAGCAGTCCATGTTTGGCACTTCTTTTCAAAAATCAATTTTTCTTCAAAACGATTTGCCAGAGTTGTACTCTTTGGTTTAGATTAAGAACCGTGACACGAATCGAGTCCGAACTGTAGAGTGAGGCCCAAGGGCGCGTCTACATTTACTAACATTTAACTTGTAACCATTTATTTATTTATTCGTGTATCATGCTTTACTACTTGATGTTATAATTGTGATTGTGTATTGGACTCGGAAAAAAAGGTATGGGATGTGTGTGTGTTTACTGGGCATTCAATGCTCACGACGTGTTATGCCAGGTGAGGAAGAGGAACATATAGCTAGAGACAACGAGCCTGAAACCTTCGAAGACATTTGGATATCTTAGAAAAGTTAAAAAGTTCTCTTTTAATATTTTTGTAAGACTCGTACAAAGATTTAAATTTCCTTTTGGGGATGTAATGTAATGGAACAAGCTTTTGCAATTAAGGTTATTTGTGGTTGTTATGTATTTATATTCAATATAATCAGAGGTATCGATGCTTATGAGACCTTGTGTCAATACTTGTTAGAATCTGTCAAAATTGACCATAGGACTCAGCAGTGACTCTCCCTTGCCTACAACCAGTAGTGTAGAATCAGGGCGTTACAATTTGGTATCAGAACCAAGGTTCAACCCTTAACCCGCGCAACCCAATATGCGACTCTAGAAGCCCTTACCCCTTTATCTTATTTTATCTATCACGCTACTATATTTAAGGAAGACTAACAATTAAAAATCTTTTTCCACCTTAGGATGTCAGCGGGAGACTATCCAGGACGCGGCGTCAGTCTCGACTCGTGGGGTACTTTCCGTATGCAAGGAAGGAGGGCCATGTCTGTCAGCACCTACTTTAGCCGCTGACGCTGTGTGAGTGCCACCGAGGAAATGATCAAAACGGAGATACGTAAGGTGGAAACGGAGTACTCCCGCTATACGAGGGAGCAGAAGAGGTCCCTGGTGCCGCGCCGCCTACAATTTTTGAGCCGGGCAGTGAAGAAGGCGGTCCGAATGGAGCAAGATGATCAGAGGATGGACTCCTTGATACACCGAACTATGACCACCATAGCATACCACCAACCACCAACTCAGGCTGAAAGCTACACATCTTGTTTTCAGGGGCCAGGCAACAATCAACCAATGAATATGGAGCAAGCACCAGAACAGCATGGAGCAACCCCAGCCTACCCTATAGAGGTGTCGTCTGAACACAATTTCCCCTCACCAACATACACCCCCCGCTCTCCGGACCAAGTCACTGACTCCGCTGATGAAGACCCAGAAGAAGACTTTGATTGGTCGGGAAACGAGAACTAGTTCGAGGAAATAGTAAAGCTAGACTTTTGTAAGACCCGCTGATGGGATCCTTAGAATAAGATAGCCTGAACTTTGTAATGCGTAGATGCCCTTTAAATATAACTCCGATTAGGAGCCCTTTTGTAATGATGCCTATTATAATATACGAATGATGTGTTGATCTATGTTGTTGACTGTTACTTGTTTTAGTACACTAAGGAAACTGAACCTTCATTTCAAATCTTAGTAGTAAGATTCTCTAAAACTGGAAACCAACTCACCATATGCCATGAACAGAATGGTGGACACACGCTAATGACTATGCCAGAACTAGCAACAACGCACGGAACTGACCTAGAAACCAACACAGACCCCGTCCCCACAGGGGCTGACGTCCCCAATAATCCAGGACAACAAATTTTGGAGGGATTAGGGCAAGTAAGGAACAATCGGCAGTATGAGAGGACTAGACTCTTTTCTGAGTTTCGAAAGCAGAGGCCCCCAAAGTTCATAGGTGTACCGGACCCAAAGGTAGCTGAAAACTGGCTTCGGCAGATAGAGAAAATGCTAGACACCATGGGCATAACCGAGGCTGTTGATAGAATAGCTTTGGCAGTATACGAGATTGATGATGAGGCTGACCACTGGTGGGAGTTAATCAAGAGCACTCGTGACGTAGCAAGCCTTCATGGAACTAGTTCAGGGAACTGTTCCTAAATAAATATTTCCCATCTACAATCCGTCGAGAGCGAGTCAAGGAATTCCAAAACCTAGAACAAGGAAACATGACCGTGACCCAGTATGCTTCAAAATTTGAAGAGCTAGCCCATTACGCAACTAGATTTGTAGCAAATGATGAAGAGAAGGAAAGGATGTTCGAGTTGGGGTTGGACCTTACAGTCAGGGGAAGAGTTCTTCTGCAACGACTCCCCTCATATGCTGAGGTGCTGGAAACGGCGTTAGAGTCTGAAAGGGAAGTAACCGGCGTTAGAAAGGCTTGGAACAAGAGGAGAGGGAGTCAGATGTCTATTGGACCTCAGAGGAACCAAAAAGGAAACATGACGCCAAAGCCCTACTCCAGGCCACCACAACAGCAACCGCAGCAACAGATCCAGAGAGGAGGCTATCAACAAAGGCCGACGGGACAAATCCAGTGCTTCATTGCCAACAATTGGGGCACAAAAAGAGCGAATGCCCCCAACTCCCTCCATCTGGGTACCAAGGAGGAGGTTCCGGAGCAAATGCCCAGGCATTAGGTGGGCAGAAGCCTTAGACGAACAAGACAGGATCAGCTGGGCAGTAGCACCAGAAGAATGGAGGAACTCAAAACACCAAGACCAGTGGCAACCATAAGGCAACTGGCAGAGTCTTTGCCTTGCAAGAGGAAGAAGCAGACCCGTCTGTAATTGAGGGTAATTTAGTACTATACAATTCTTGGGTGCATGTTTTATTTGATACTGGTGCATCCCATTCCTTTATATCCTCTGCTTGTGCTAAGTCATTAGAACTTGTATGTGAACCCTTAGAAACTGCCTTAAATGTAATGTCACCTATGGGAGGATGCGTTCAGAGAGGTTTGATCTGTAAGGACTGTAAGATAGGAATGTCGAACCTACACTTAACGTGCGACCTTCGTGTCATGGAAATGTCAGACTTTGATGTCATTTTGGGTATGGACTGGTTGTCTGCCCACCAAGTAGTGATCAACTGTCATCAGAGGAAAGTGGTAGCTCACACACAAGATGGAACTCGTTTCCAGTTTAAGGGGGATAGACAAGACCCCATGGCTTCAACAAAACATAGGACGCAGTGGTGCGATCAAATTTCGGGTAGGATAGCAAGTCTGATTATGAATGAGGAGGGCCAAGGAGAATTAGAACTTCCGCGCATAGTATGTGAATATGCAGATGTATTTCCCACAGAGTTACCGGGATTGCCACCAACCCGGGAAGTAGACTTGAGCATTGAGCTACAACCTGGAACCACCCCAATATCCATGGCCCCGTATCGTATGGCACCAGCAGAATTACGAAAATTGAAGACACAACTACAGGAATTGCTCGAGAGGGGATTCATTAGGCCAAGTACTTTGCCATGGGGAGCACCCGTGTTATTTGTTAAAAAGAAGGATGGGTCGTTGAGGCTATGCTTAGATTACCGTCAACTCAATCGAGTCATGATTAAAAACTGATACCCACTCCCAAGGATTGATGACCTTTTTGACCAACTTAGAGGCTCAAGGTGCTACTCAAAGATCGATCTCAGGTCATGCTACCATCAACTACGAGTCAAGGAGGAGGACATATCAAAAATTGCCTTTCGTACTAGATATGGCCACTATGAGTTTGTAGTAATGCCCTTCGGACAAACCAATGCACCGGCAGTATTCATGAGCCTAATGAATAAGATCTTTAGACCATACCTCGATCGGTTTGTGGTAGTGTTTATTGATGACATCTTGGTATACTCAACGTCTAAAGAAGAGCATGAGCAACATTTAAGGATTGTCCTTCAAGTTCTTAGGGATAATCGGTTATATGCCAAGGCAAGCAAATGTGAGTTCTGGTTGAATAAAGTAAAATTCTTAGGGAATGTAGTGTCGGAGAATGGGATTGCGATGGATCCAACCAAGGTGGAGGCAGTATTAGATTGGAGAGAACCAAAGACCGTGTCAGAAATCTGCAATTTCTTAGGATTGGCCAGTTATTACTGGAGGTTCATTCTAGATTTCTCCAAACTAGCCAAACCAATGACTCGTTTGATGCAAAAAGGGGTAAAGTATGAGTGGGACGAAGCTTGCGAAAAATCCTTCCAAAAGCTAAAGAAGAGGTTAACTAGTGCGCCAATTTTGACCATCCCAGAACGAGAAGTGGGGTATACTGTGTATTGCGATGCGTCTAAAGAAGGGTTAGGGCATGCAAAATGGAAATGTAGTCGCGTATGGATCCAGGCAGTTGAAACTCATGAGCGTAACTACCCAACACATGACTTGGAATTAGCGGCCGTAGTTTTTTCCCTAAAGCAATGGCGACATTACCGGTATAGGGAATAATTTGAGATTTTCACAGATCACAAGAGTTTGAAGTATCTGTTTACACAGAAGGACCTCAACTTGAGACAGAGAGGATGGATGGAGTATCTGGTGGATTTCCAGTTCACTCTCTCATATCATTCCAGTAAAGCCAATGTAGCAGCAGATGCTCTCAATCGTAAGAGCAGACGGATGATGGCTAGAATCTCCATCAAAGAATGGGATATGGTTAAGACACTCAATGAATTCAAGATCCAAATGGAATCTCAAGATACAAACGCATATCTTAGTGCATAGAAGGTGATACCTAAGTTGATGAATGAGATCATGGAGGCCCAGAAGCATGATCAAGAGGTAGCCTATATCAAGGGGCGTCTGGAATCAGGAGAACCCATGCTCAACTGGGAAATTCACCCCGATGGGAGTTTAAGATACTGAGGTAGATTGTTTGTACCAAGTGACGAGTTACTTCAAGAAAGGGTACTTAAGGAATGTCATCATTCTGCATTCGCCGTACATCCAGGAGGGACTAAAATGTACCAAGATTTAAATAGGCAGTATTGGTGGAATGGAATTAAGAAGGAGCTGGCTAAATTCGTGGCAAAATGTCTAACATGCCAACAAGTGAAGGCAGAATATCAAAAACCAGGGGGAATGTTGCAACCTCTACCAATAGCCGAATGGAAGTGGGAGTACGTGACAATGGACTTTGTGACAGGGTTGCCTAAGTCGCCTAGAGGGCACAATGCTCTATGGGTAATAATAGATCGCCTCACCAAGTCAGCACATTTCTTACCCTATAGAATGACCGACACTCTAGAATCCATGTGCAGGCTCTACATTGGAGAGATCATTCGACTACATGGAATTCCGGTATCTATTGTGTTAGATCGTGATCTTCGGTTCACCTCTCGATTCTGGGGAAGCCTGCAGGAAGCTCTTGGTACTGAGTTATGTTTTAGCACCGCCTTTCACCCGCTAACGGATGGACAATTTGAATGCACCATCCAGACACTCGAGGATATACTGAGAGCTTGTTTAATGGATTTTCAAGGAAGTTAGGAACGACACCTACCCCTAATTGAGTTCGCCTATAATAATAGCTTCCAAGCTAGCATTGGTATGGCGCCCTTTAAAGCATTATATGGACGACCTTGTAGATCGCCGATTTGTTGGGCGGAAGTGGGTGATGCAAATCTGATAGGACCCAAACTTGTTCTAGAAACTACTGAGAAGGTCAACTTGATCCGACAACGGTTAAAGACTGCTCAAGACCATCAGAAGAATTATGCAGATAGGAGGAGAAGGCCGTTGATGTTTGAAGTAGGCAACCACGTGTTCCTAAAGGTGCAACCTAGGCATGCAGTCGTACGTTTCAGAAAAAAAAGGAAACTGTCACCACGATATATTGGGCCTTTTGAGGTGTTGGAAAGAGTGGGCGAAGTAGCATATAGACTAGCTCTACCTCCACAGTTAGCAGGGATACATGACGTCTTCCATGTATCTATGTTAAGAAAATACATCGCCGACTCATCACACGTCCTCAAATGGAAAGAAACCAGTCTTGACAAAGATGCTACATTTAAAGAAGGACCAGTAGCAATACAGGATAGCCGAGAGAAGAACCTTAGAGGCAAAATGGTTCACTTGGTAAAAGTGCTATGGCGTCATCGGGGAATTGAGGAATCTACTTGGAAACGCCAGGACTGGGTGAAGGCAAACTACCCCGAACTTTTCGAAGGCAGTATGTAGTTGAATTTCGGGGACGAAATTGTTTTAAGGGGGATAGGTTGTGAAGCCCCTGAAAAATGTTTTCTCTAAAAAAAATAAATAAACAAAAAAAAATGTTTAAATTATTTGCTTAAAGCCCCTTAGTTACTAGACTTATTTCGAACTAGTGTATATAATGTTTAAATTATTGTCCAACTAGTGTTCATTTAATCCAACTAGTGTCCATTTAATGCCAACTAGTGTCTTTTCATAATCCAACTAGTGTCTTTTCATAATCCAACTAGTGTTAGTGGGCTTTAATGAACCAATAAATCTTAATTTGCCCTTTCAATTCCTTGTTACACCAAGTTGCCTATATATATCACCAAGCAACACTCTCACACCCACATTCGACTAAATGAGAGGAAGGAGAACAAGAGAGAAATTTTGAGAGGAAGAGGAAGGGAGAAGAGAGCCATCTTGTTCAAAGCTTAGCAAGTAAGCCACAACACAACCTTCTCTTCATTTTCCTTTTCAATACATGTTCTTCAGGGTTCTAAATAATGTTTTTCAGATCTGTTATTTATGAGTTACTTGTGTTAAAAATGCTAAGAGTTGAGTATTGATTCTATCTCTCTTGTATTTTTTCCATTTCGGTACAAAACCATTTTTTTCCATATCAATCTCTCAACTTTCCAAGAGCACACCTTCAAGCAAACTTTCTGAGTTGGAAATATGTTGGTTAGCATGTTTTCTTCACAAAAGAAATGAAAACTTTCCCTTGGTGGAACCATTTTCTCATAAATCTTCTTGTTTTGGACATTCTACCTTAGAATCTGTTTATGCAGGTCACTTTCATAAATTCCAGAAACATGTGTAAAATTATTTTGGACCTCTATTTTAGGTCAAAATGTTCCTTAAGGAGTAGTCTTTCAACTAAAATTTGTTTCATCGAAAAATGTTTAGTGGTTTGCAAGAAAATCAAATTTTCGTAACGATCGACGAGTCTGGACAGAATCTGGACAGTGCTGGAATGTTTTCTAAATAACTTATAATCTGGAAAAGCAAACCCATTTCCAAAAAATGTTCTAGAAAATAGATCAAATTCTCTACGAACCATAGGAAGACCGAGTCCGGTGAATGATCTAAAATAGTCCTTTCATTTTAATCTTTAGGTGATGTTAAATCTGGAAATTTTGTTCTGTATGGATGTTTTATGCCCTTGTATTCATGGAAATGTTTAATAGCTTATGATCATATCTTGGCATGATATTGTATATGTTATGTTATGTTATTTATCTTTCTCACCTTAAGGATGCGTGCTTATGTGGTTATTATTATCTTGTAAGTTGGGCTAACCTTGATTAAAACATTTAACTCAACGGGAAACCTAATTGGGAGGGTATTGGGTTTTGAGCACTTGAGTAATGAAAAGAAGAGAATTTGTGATATATGGTTTGTTGGGATGCGTTCCCTATTCGGAAGTTAAAGTCTTGCGCAAGTGGTTTTCGGAACCCTTGAACGGAGCGGTTGTATTCGGACCCTAGGTGGTTTGGTATGAGGAGGGTTTTGGGCAAGGCCCTATTTCACCATCTCTTTTGAAGTCCTGCGGTTGGCGCTACGCGGTATATAACCGATGGTAGGCATCCGAGGTTAGTTCTGCAACAAAGCAGCAAAAGAGGGGGCATACCGAATAAACCGAATCCGATTCTTGTGGTTGGGAGGACGAAATCTCTTTGAGGGATTTCTAGTTTACTAACATTTAACTTGTAATCATTTATTTATTTATTCGTGTATCATGCTTTACTACTTGATGTTATAATTGTGATTGTGTATTGGACTCGGAAAAAAGGTATGGGATGTGTATGTGTTTACTGGGCATTCAAAGCTCGCGGCGTGTTATGCCAGGTGACGAAGAGGAACATATTGCTGGAGACAACGAGCCTGAAACCTTCGAAGACCTTTGGATATCTTAGAAAAGTTAAAAAGTTCTCTGTTAATATTTTTGTAAGACTCGTACAAAGATTTAAATTTCCTTTTGGGGATATAATGTAATGGAACAAACTTTTGCAATTAAGGTTATTTGTGGTTGTTGTGTATTTATATTCAATATAATCAAAGGTATACACCTTATCGATGCTTATGGGACCTTGTGTCAATACTTGTTAGAATTTGTCAAATTGACCATAAGACTCAGCAGTGACTCTCCCTTGCCTACAACCAGTAGTGTAGAATCGGGGCGTTACATGCACATAGGTATAAAGTGCGCCAACTTAGTTAATCGATCAACTATCACCCAAATGGCATCATTACCCCGTTGAGTCCTCAAAAGACCCACAACAAAAGCCATCGTGACATGCTCTCACTTCCACTCGGCTATAGGTAGGGGTTGTAACAAACTCACAGGCATTTGATGCTCAGGTTTCACTTGCTAACAAGTAAGGCACCTTGATACAAACACAGCTACATCCTTCTTCATCCCTTTCCACCACAACTGACAACTAAGGTTGTGATACATCTTTGTGCCTCTTGGGTGCACCGCAAGGTGTGAATAGTGAAACTCTCGAAGTATTTCTTCTTTACAAGACTCCGGCACGAAAAGACGGCCAAGGTATTTAACACTTGAGTCAGAATACACATTCAAGCCCTTCTCTATCTTCCCACCAAAGATTTTCTCCCGGAGGGTTTCTACCTCGTGATCACCCCCCTGTGCATCCATAACTCTGCTCACCAGTGAAGGTTGTGCAACTACTGTAAACAAAGCTGCCGACTCAACGGACTCACCAGGATTCAAGTCAAACTCGCCAATAGCACCCAACATCTCCCATTCTCGGATGGCAATATTAGCTACACTACTAAAGGATTTCCTACTCAAGGCATTGGCCACTACATTGGCCTTCCCTGGATGATAATGCAATTCAAAATCATAATCTTCCATACATTCTATCCACCTTCTCTGCCTTAGATTCAAATCTTTTTGTGAAAATAGATACTTCAAACTCTTGTGATCGGAAAATACCTCAAACTTCTCACCATACAAGTAATGTCTCCAAATCTTCAAGGCAAAGATCACAACTGCTAACTCTAGGTCATGAGTAAGATAGTTTCTCTCGTGTGTATTCAACTGAAGTGAGCTATAAGTTACTACCTTCCTTTCTTGTATCAAGACATAACCCAAACCTTCCCGATATGCATCACAATACATAGAATAGCCCAAAACCCTCTTCGAAATAATCAACACTGGAGCTATGGTAAATCTAACCTTAAGCTCTTGGAATGACTTCTCACAAGTCTCATTCCACACAAACTTGATTCCCTTTCTCGTCAGTCTAGTCAAAGGTGAGGCTAACTTAGAGAAATCTTTCAGAAAACGACGGTAATACCCAGCTAGCCCCAAGAAGCTACGAATCTCAAAGGCATTCTTAGGTTGTTCCCAATCTTGTACTGCTTCTATCTTGGAAGAGTCTACGATTACCCCTTCCCAGGATACCACATGGCCTAATAACTTCACTTCTTTTAATCAGAATTCACACTTCCTGAACTTCGCATATAATTTGTGGGCTCTAAGCAACTCAAGCACCACTCGCAAGTGTTCCGCGTGTTCCTCCTCAGAAGGTGAGTAAATCAAGATGTCATCAACGAAGACAACCACAAAACGTCTAGGAACTCATGAAAAATCGGATTCATCAAATTCATAAACAAGGCTAGTGTAGACGTCCCCGAATGCATCCCGGGGAAAGGAGTGCGAGTCCCCCCCCCCCCCGTTCTGGTTCGATATTGGGTCACTACAGTTCGAAGGACTCAAAATGTCACGGTTCTAAATCTTGAACCAAAGAGTCCAACTCTGGCAAATCGTTTTGAAGAAAAACTGATTTTTTGAAAAGAAGTGCCAAACATGGACTGCTTTGCCAGATTACAAAGTCGCCACCTAAATATTTTTAAAATGGGAAATTTAGGAAACCCTGACTCGGTGCCAAAGGCCACGTGTCCGTCATCACCAAAGTGGTCTTGGCTCGGGAGCTTGGGTACGATCGGGGAAGGTCAGCTATGAGCACCCCCTTTCGCCCGGTCCGAAGACCGGCCTCTACTAACCGTGATATCCGTTTTTGAAAACATTACATGTTCTTATTCCAATTATTTAGCCTAGAATTACTATGTGATGCACACAACACAAAAGTATAGACTAGATCGCCTAACTTGGAAATAAACATTGCATATCCGTTTTGTCTCGAAAAACGTGTTGCTTTTCTTTTGCTACTCGCAAGTAGGCTAAAATGCGGATTTCAATGAGTTGTTCCAACTCAGGCAATCCAACCTCCACCCACAGGCATTCAGACAGTAATATCACACATAAGCATTTAGCCGCATGGTAAGCATACTGTCATGACAACACTCACACGCATGTGGTATGCTAAAGCATAAAATACTTACATCGTACTCCGCGCCTAAACAATAAACTAGTTAGCAAACATGCATGACTTAGTTTATGTTAAGTGACTAATGCATCGCATACGGAATGTAATCTAGACAGGCTCGGCTATCTTAAGCATGGCACATGAAATGCAACAACTATCACGTATTCAATTTGGAATTGAAAGTACGATGCAGTTTGTGTGATGTACCGAGCCCGATGTATGTAAACAAATGCATGAATGCCCGCATGCATAGCATAAGGTATGCTAAGATAAACGTGCCCTAATCTACCATTGTAAGCAGGTAAATAAAAGGGAGGAAGAAATGGGGGTTGGAAGACATACACCCACTCACCCACACTTATTACAATTACGCCCTCGCTCGGAGGGATCGAAAGAATATACAAATTAATTAACTACGCAAGCTAATTAATTATTACAAATTAACTAAATTAATTAAATACATAATTAATCTAATCAAAGCAGTAAATGCCTCGGGAAGAGGGCTCAAATGCGTCGCGTGCCCGGGACTCGCTCGGAATCGCACTGTCATGCAAGTGTGCCTCTGTTTTCCCTGCTATCCTCCTCTGAAGGCTGCCAAAGTCTCAGAAACACTTCCTTAGGTACTGGAGATCATTACCGGCTGAGGTAGAACACCACCGGCTGAAGGATATGGCCACCGGCACTTAATAAAGCTATCGGCTGCCAATTTACTGCCGGTCGGCACTAAACAGTGCCGGTCGGCACAAAATTCCTGCAAAACCTGCAACTCACAGCAACAGAGGGCAACAACTTGCATGGCAATGTAATTCAAGGCATGTATGCACCAAAACACACTCCTTATCATGTTTTGGACTCAAAGGAAGATGTGCCTCGGTTCTCGGACCACCAATCACGCATTTCCATGCATGATGGCCCAAAGAACCGAGAATGCAATTTTGATTTCAAATGCATGCAAACCACATAGGCACAAAAGGGGTACCAAACCTCTATCAAACTCACTTCAAGAGGCTTGGTATGCATGTCAATGTGGTGAAATCCTAAGTATGTCAACTAGACATGCAATGTGGACAATGTGATACACTTATGCAAGCATGCAAACAAGCATATAAGGCAAGCATGCAAACCAATGAAATGATGGACTTAGACATGAATTAGGCAACTCAAAATGGGCCTAAAATCAGTGGCCAAAGTGCCTAGAAAATGAGACCAAATGCACACACACACACACACATGCAAGTGTTAAGGCTCAAGACTTAGGCATACAAAAGCAACTCTCATGCACACTTAAAGAGACCAAACATGGGCAACTAGTATGCACTTAAAGCTCTGAAATTCAAGTTAAACATGATGCCAAATCATGCAATGAAGCATGCCAAACAAAGCATGCAAATGGCCTAGGCTCAAGGCAAGTCAATGGGGGTTTGAACCAAACCAAGACAAAGCAATTATGGCATGCATTGATCAACCCAAAACAGATTTTTAGCATGTCAAAATAGGCCCAAAGGACTACTTAGATGGCATCTAAGAGGCTCAAGTACAAAGGCATGCAACATGACCAAAACATGGAGTATTCAACCCATGCTTTTAAAGCATTAAAGAAGCAACTAAAGCATGCATACAAGCACACCAAAAAGTCTGAAATAGCATGCTAGATGGTTCCAAACTATCAAAAATGAAGCAAGCATGGCATGCTACACACTCATACTCTCAAGGCCAACAAACCAAATGCAAAGGAGCTATATGATACATGCCAATATCAACCCAAATGGCTATGGACAGAGCTAAAACATGTCAAAATAAGCACACAAGCTTCATGGATCTAGGCCTAAAACATGTTCAAAACAAAGGCATACAACCTAGACATGTTAAAGCATCAAATAAGCATTACAAGGCAACTATGCTAAGCATGCATAAGGGACCTAAACCAACTTAAGAACATGTCATATCATGGCAATATAAGCATGGAAAACAAGCCAAACATGTTCAACACACACTCAAGCATGGTGCTCTCTCAAGAGGCAAAACTTGCCCTTTTCAAGGATATCAAGGAGAGGGGGTGGCCCTCCCCTTTCTAGGACTTTATGGCACCATCTCCACCACTGAAATCCCTCAAGATTTCAGTGGTGGAGAGGCCCAAACACACTAGTCCCGGATCTCTCCAAAATAGCACAAAAAGGGACCCTTTTCAAGGTCTAAAGGGGGTCAAACCTCCCCAAACCACTAAGCACTCTTAATATACAATAAAGAGGGTCAAAAATTAGAACTTTTATGTGCCAAACACTAAGCCCAAAAACTGTTTTAAACTATGTAAAAATAAGGTACAAGAATGGGGTAAAAAGGGAGTTAAGTTCTTACCCTTGTAGCCTTCTTTGACAAAGATGTAGTTGATGCTTCCTTAGGCTCAAAATCTGTCAAGAAATTCAAAAACCAGCCCTTAGAACCTCAGTTACAAGGAGAAGGTGAAACACTAGGTGTTTGTGTGCAATAGTAAGGCACAAAACACCTAGACACAAAAGAGAGGGATAGAGATAGAAGGTGTATGCAACTCAAACCCTAGAAAAACCAGAGCTTCTCTCTCTCTTTTTCTCTCTCACTCTCTAAAATTTTGCTAACCCTTTAGCCAAGAGGAGAGCCTTCTCCTTATAGGCAACCAAGACTTACAAACTAAGTCATCCAAGGGCTCATCCCTCCATACACGTGTATGGAGGGGAAACAAGTGCCAGAAAGCTGTCTGAAAATATCTCCAAAAACAGCTGTAAAGTGGTCGGCAGGGCAAAATGGTCATTTTGCCAAAACAAGTGCCGACCGGCACAATATAGTGCCGGTGGCAACACCAGCCAGCCGGTGGCCTCTAGCCAGTGCCGGTGGTGTGTGAGGATGCCTCACAAAGCATTCCCTGCCCCTCCCAGGCAAAGCACAAGTGTTTGGTGCAAAACCAAACACAAAAGAGTCAAGTTCGGAAGTCCTGAGGCAAGGCGCGCGAGCCGAGAACTCCGGGAACTCCAAACGAACACAAACATGGATAATCACCGAGCGTCCCAACGGTGACGTCCAAGTCTTGAGGACGGTCAAAAATGGGGTGTCTACAGCTAGTACGTTGGTCATCACCAAGAACTCATAATGGCCATATCGTGTACGAAATGTTGTTTTCTAGATATCTTCCTCTTTCACTCTCAATTGGTGATAACCCAATCTCAAGTCTATCTTAGAAAAGCAACAAGATGCCTTCAACTGGTCAAAGAAATCATCTATACAAGGCATTGGGTACTTGTTCTTAACAGTTACCTGGTTCAATTTTTGATAATTGATACAAAGTCACAATGTGCCATCCGTTTTCTTGGCAAAGAGACCTAGTGCTCCCTAAGGCGATGTACTATGGCATATAAAACCCTTATCTAACAATTCCTGGAGTTGAATATTCAACCCACTTAACTCGGTGGGTGAAAATCTATGCGATGCCATAGAAATCGGTGTCGTGCCAGGCACTAGATCAATAGAGAACTCTATCTCACGGTGAGGCGACAAACTAGTGAGGTCCTCGAAAAAGACATCCGGGTATTCACAAACTACCCTCGACAACTCAACTCAAACCACATCACTCTCAACATCCAATAATGTAGCAAGAATGAGACTAAGCTCACCTCGACCACGCGGATCACACACTGGCAACAAGTCTCTATCAACTCGATCTCCCAAGAAAGAAAAACAATCACCACTCGAGGTATATACAGTAACTCTCTGACAGTAACAGTCTATAATAGCCTTGTAAGATGACAACCAATCCATGCTCAATATAACATCAAAGCTCAACATATCAATCAACAAAAATGCAAAAGGGAGCCGGCAACTGGTAACCTCTATTTCACAAACCCGATACCCCTGGTGCAATACAACCTCTCCACCAACCAGTGACTCTACCCTGAGTGGAGATGCTAACCAAGCCACTTCTAACCCCAACGCCGATGCAAATGCAGACGGGATAAAAGAATAGGATGCATCCATATCAATCAAAACATTGGCAATAGAATTACATAACAAGAAGTTACCTCTCACTACTGAAGGCACTGGCACTAAATCTGGCGTGGTAATAGCATACACACACCCTCTATGTCTTTGTTCTACCTCCTCACCCCTCAAAGCATAAATCTGATGCACGGATTGAGCCGAAGAGACTTCCTAACCGGCCCTCGATGCTTGAGCTGACTGTGTTGGCAGATGGCTCCGTGTCTGCCTCTGGCCAGACGCACCAGATATGCCACCCAACTGAGGGAAAAACCTTTTCACGTGCATTGATTGCACACACTGATAAGACGTACATGACTGCCTTCTCCCTTGACTCTAGCTCTGAGAACGAGCCACTGACGGTATAGACTGTTGCCCCCGCCCTTTTGCGGGCAAACCACCGACTTGTGACCTAGGTGGCCACACTTGAAACAATTGATCCCTCACTGACCACCTCTTCCTAACCCAGAACTCAGTACAGGAAAAGTGGACCTAGATTGTGCTCCTTGGGAGTGCTGTGGGTTAGAACCCCTATGCCTCTTACTGTCCCGAGTCTCTCCCTAGACCTCCTGACTCCTCTGCCAAGTGCCTCTCATCCTCGCCTCCTCAGTCTAAATCACGGTCTCTAAGTGAGTTGTCGCCTCAACAAGACGACCATAATCCTTGATCATGGACGCAGCCACCTTGAAAAGGAGTCCAGTCTTCAATCTCTTCTCAAACTCCAAGCAACGACGTTCCTCTGTCGCTACCAACTCTGGTGCAAACCTTAACAAACTCGTGAAGGTAGCCTCAAACTCGACCACCGGTGTATTTAACTATTTGAGCTTCAAGAATTGCTCCCTCAACTTCTCCCTAATAGTGGGAGGCTAAAACTTATCCTGAAAGGCGTTAACAAAGGCCTCCCAAGTCACCTTGATGCGCTCTCTCACAAACTTCCATCACTGATCCGTATCTCCCTTCAGCTGGAAGGATGCCAAGGTCACTCTCAGCCCATCGTTCTTAATGCCAAGAATCTTGAACGTTTCCACCATTTGCTTAAGCCATTCATCTGCTTTCAAAGGCTCTTTAGATCCCCCAAAAACTCGTCAGGATTAGACTGGAAGAACTCTATTTTCAAGAAAGACGACCCTGTCTCAGCGACGCGGGCCTAGACTTGATTCTCAGCCTTGAGAATGTCCATGAATTCCCGCAAAGCTCCAGCCATTTCATGGGCCAAAGCGTCCATAGCCTATTGACCAACCGATTCGGGTACATTGGCCTAACCAACTCCTTCCTCCTACGCCAGAATTTCATCCGGTAACGACACCTCCTACCATCTAGGCCTACCACATCTATTACCACCACATCCACGTCTTGACATCCTAATAAAGGTAACTCTAAAGATTAGTACATTTACAAATGTGCCAAAGCTAATTCACTTGTGTCCTAAAGTGATGGACAACAATTAATTCACTCCACATAAGCAAATAATCACATAAACTTCCTTTCTAGATAATGATTGTTCAGTGGTGCTGCCAGAGTTCCAGTTAGAAATAACAGTGATCAAGTGCTCTTCTAACATGACTTCTAGAAACTCATAGACCCAATCAATATCTTAGAAAATAAATTCTATACCAATCTAGTCACATAAGCATGTTATCACATAGCACATCAAACATACAAACATCTCTATCAAGTGAGATAAACCCATTGTGGTAAGAACCACTTCCCATGTACCCAATTTATTCAAACCCGGTACGCTCTGATACTAAGTTGTACTGCCCCAGAATAATTACAATAAAACCATCCACAATATTAATAAATAATCATACCATTCTGAATACAATGCCCCTTCCATTCCATATGGTCTCATAGTACAAAGGATAACACATGCGGTTATACATTCATAAGCCCTAACCTTGAATCTATAGCATGTGTTGCATGTTAAAGATATGAAATACAAGTTAAACAATTAAAGGCTTACAACTTTCCAAGACAATGCTTGGTTACAACAAAATGGATTTCAAAACCAATACAGTTGAAGCCCTAGGCTTATACAAAACAAATACAACAAATTAAACAAAATGAAGCTTTTGCTTCTAGGTCCTCCCAAGCTATTGCCTTCCTGAAGGCATATCATCAGCACCTAAAAATGGTTTTCCTACATAGGGTGAGCCAAAGCCCAGTGGAAATAATCCAACACAATTCATAAATCTTAACAAAGATATAAGGTGAATGCATATACAATGCTCGTGCCAAAACATTTTCATTTCTCTTTCCAAAAACCGTGCAATGCCAAGCATATATCTCAAATCATGATATCATTTCCTTTACAATAGAAAACAGGGCAATAAATACAACACTATGAAAATCTCAGATGTGTCTGCAAGTAGGCTACAAGAATTACCAAATTGTCTTTTTTATTGGTATTAACTAGAAGGCATGACACCTAACCATGTGAGTTTCTGTACTTTCACCAAGGACACACAGGCCAACTTGATACCGCCACTACACTCCTATCTAGATTCGCCAAGGTATTCACCCATTTTTTTCTCAAAACAACAACATTTTCAATGTGTTAATTTGCAATAAAGCACAATGCAATGGATGAGAAAATAGTTTCAATTCTCCTAATTCTCATGCAATTTCTATAACAATTATAGCTATCCTTCACTGATAGCCCAAAACAGATATCTCTAAACAAATAATTAATTTCCATAAAGATAAACTTTTCAAATTTCAGGATGTGAGTGGTAATACATACCCAACCCCACCATCCTCATCAATATCAATCCAATTTCACATTTCCAACATCAATTCTATTATTTATACAAAATCAACATTTGATATATTTAGGACAAAACCCCATTTTCTTCCAAACCCGATTCCAAGTATCAAAACCAACCATTTTATCACAATTCAACCTCATTTCAAATCCCACAAACATTTTCAAGAATCCATTTGAAAACCCCTCTTTTCATTTTTAACCCAAAACCCTAGATTCGTCTAAAAATCCCAATATCACAATATTGTTTTTAAAAATAACAAAAACCCAAGTTAAAAATCATAAAAGAGTGCAAAGAACCCCTACCTTAAGCTTAGAAGATAAGAGAAAGAATGGAGAAACCATAACGAAGCCGAAATCCAAACGTTATCCAATTAGAACAAGGCTCTAGACATGCTCTACCTTTTTCTCAAAGGCACAAGGGTAGAGAAACCAATGGATCTAGGTGTATTTGTGGAGAGAAGGTGAGTTTTAGAGAGAGAGAGTCTCAACTTAGGGTTTTGAAATGCTTAGAGAGAGAGAGAGAGAGAGAGAGAGAGATGAAAATGTGATGTAAAAAATGACTTTTACGGACTGATATATGCACAAACTGCTTGAGCGCAAGAAGTGTCATTCGAACATCTAGACATAAAAACATGGGACTACTCAAGTGTGGGAATTACCGCTCGAGCGAAGAATACAAACTGCCAGAAGTTTTGTAGACAAGAGACCACCGCCTGAGCTCGACAAAGGCCACTCGAGCACAAAAAGTGTCGCTCGAGTGAAGAATACCAACTCCCAGCATCTCTACAGACCTGCAAAAGTACTGAGAGTTTACAATTACTGCTCAAGCGCAAGAAGTGACGCTTGAGCGAAGAAGCCAAAATCTAGGCAACAACAATTTGGTCCAACAAGCTACCAACCTGTTCCAAACACAACCAAAGCACTTCAACAGCCAAACTCAATGAGAAAAAATTGAAACCAGACAAGAGCAACTATATAAGACAATGAAACTCAAATCCAAAACATCAATGGATTGGGTCTAAACCATAATTGTTATATTAGTTTTGTGTAAACAAATTTAAAAAGTAACAAAATAAATGAAAAATAAAAAAATTTAATGATTTTTGCATAAACTCCAAGCACCTGTTTCGCACAAGCACTTTTAATATAAAAGTCAAGTACTTAGCATTGTAATGGGATTTTCTCTATTTTTTAACTCTCTCTCCCCTCCCCCGCCTCCGCGCGTGGGCCAAAAAAAAAACACATGGGTTAAAAGAGAAGGGAAAGGGGTATTTATGCAGATTTTCATTGGGAATGTAATGAGGCTATTTTAGTCTTTTAGCTTTCGAGATTTGAGGGTATTTATACCTTTTAATAATTTATATCAAGGGTTAATAAATATAAAAATAAGGGCAAAATAGGAAAAAGAATAAAGTTATGGGTAATTCTATTGTCATACACTAAACTCTCTTAGTGCACATCTCTTCTTAAAGCACACACTTAATATTTTCAAATATTAAGTTTTGCTCAGTACACATCATTCCTTGTAAAAAATATCCCCAACTCCTTCAAACCCAATCTAACTCTAGCCACCACTTGCCACCACCACCACCGCCATAAACCACTGCAAACTCTAGCAACCATCGTGAACCTCTCATCTCACATGCACTGCTATCACCATCTCTGGTAGCCCTCCTTAACCTTGCCCTACCCTCCCCTTCGTACCTCCGCCCCTACCAAGTCCTCTCTGATACCCTCCTCGCAACCCTTGCTACTCATTCACCTGCAACACATCAACCTCTTCACATTCCAATGACCACGATATAAAGAGCTTCATAGAAAGAGATCACCTGACTAGGGCTCTAAAATAAAGAGAGATCACTGGCGACTAGGGTTTCGTACAGAGAGAGAAGGGTAATGATTATGACTTTGATAGAATTAAGGGTAGTGGTTGCAAGGGTACCAGAGAGGGGCTGAAGATTGAGTTTGCAATAGTGGAAAGCTCATGGCAGTGAGGATTTTATGGCGACAGAGTTGCAACAATAGTGGTTTGTGGTAAAAATTGCTAGAGTTAGGTTTAGGAAATTAGAATTTTGGTAGAAAAGATAAAGATAATTGGTAATTTTATTTTAAGACAAAATTGTAACAAAATAAAATATTATTAAGTGTGTGAACAAAGAGGAAATAGGATGTGTATAGACACCCCATTTTTGACCGACCTTAAGACTCAGACGTCATCGTTTGTGCACGCGATGATTGTGCATGTTTGTCTTTGTTTCAAGTGCCCGAAGGTCTCGGCTGAGTACCTTGGCTTTGAACCTCTCAACACTTTGTGTTTTGGCCTTCGTTTTTGTGCCAACCCTTGTTGCTCCTTGCCTTGGGGAGAGGAGGGCCTTGCCGGCCACCTGTGGCACTTGCCGGCCACTTTTCTCCCTTGTAGGCCACTTCAAGTGGCCGACCGGTTAAGGGGAAGTGGCCGGCCGGCCACCTTAACTGGCCATCAGCCACTTTTTCTCATTTTTAGATATTTGTAGATCTTTTGAGCCAGTTGTGGCTCACTGAACTCATCCTCCATACACGTATAAGGAGGGGATTGAGCAAGCCTTTTGGCTTGCTTACTCTATATAAGGGGAGCTTCCTCTCCCTTGAGAGGGGTTCAGATTTTTCAAAGCTAAAAATCTTCCTCTCTCTAGAATTCTCACTCTCTCTCTATATATTGTGCTATTGCGCTTAGAAGTGTTGTTTCTTCATACTTTTGCACACAAACACCTAGTCAAACACCTTCACTTTGGAGCTGAGGTCCCCTCGGAGCTTGTTTTGAGTCTTAGCATTGGTTTTGGTCCAAGATTGTTGCTGAAGTTGCTGTCTTGCCATTGTTCTTCAAGGGTAAGAGACTAGCCCCTTTTAAGCTTTATTTTGATTAAGTATTTTACCACCTTTGCATGCTATTTTAAAGGCTGGTTTTAGCCTCTTAATAACTCTGATTTTAAGGCTTTAAAATGTTGGTTTGAACCTTGTGGGGGTTAGGGGGGGTGGTCCCCCTCTTTTGCTCTTTGGCTTGTTAAGCCTCTTGAGCCAAGTCTCTAAGCTTTCGATTCTTCCCTTGCTTGGCCTTTTTTA